>WBMV01002325.1:0-358701 GCA_013396655.1 Campylorhamphus procurvoides | reverse complement strand
CCCCCCGCCCCGGCCGGCCCCCCCCCCGCCGAGGTGGCCGCGCCGGGCGGGAGGAGCGGCCGTGACGTGAGGGGAACACCCCTGCTTTTCCTTCCTTTGCCTCCCCATTTCCTTCCCTTCACAAACCTTCCGAAACCTTCCCTTCCCACCCCCTTCCTTTTCTTCCCCTTTCCCTTCCTAAACCTTCCGAAACCTTCCTTCCNCCCTTCCTTTTCCAAACCTTCCCAATCCCATCCTTCCCTTTTCCTTCCGTTTCCCTTCCCTTCCCAAACCTTCCCATTTCCTTCCTTCCCTTTTCCTTCCCTTTCCCTTCCTTTTCCAAACCTTCCCATTCCCTTCCCTCTCCCTTTCCCTTCCCAAACCTGCTGAAACCTTCCATTCCCAAATCTTCCCTTCTCCTTCCCTTCCCTCTTGGGGCCATCCCTTGAAGGCCCAGGAGCTGGGCTTGGATGGTCCCACGGTGCTGTGAAATGTACAATGTGTAAAAAAGAAAACTTTGTAACTTGTAGCCAATGGACATGAACGCCTTCGTTTGCTAAAATGCATAGATAGTGGAAAGTTTTGGTAGTTGATGTGCAGGAAATGCCAGTTGTGTTCACCTCTGCTAACATATCACAATAAAACCCAAAGGATAAGGATTTTTTAATTCCCCTCCCCCCCAAGTAGATGAACATACCTCTGGAAGGAGCAAGGATAAAGCATAATACTGAAACAAAGGTGCTGTCAAAATCTCATAATTCCATGTTGCTTTAGAATAACTGGTATCAAATCATGTATTTGAGAGTTTAATTGAGTTTCCCACAGTGTGATAGGCAACAAATTTGATACTAATACATTGCCTTTATCTCAGTGGACCTTTTGTTAAATGCAAAGGGTTATTAAGATGGAAAGCTTTCCCAAGCCCTACAATCAAAACATTCAATGAAAAGAAAAAATACCAAGGCCAAAATAAAGCCTCCAAGCTTTCTCTTTTTTTTTCCCCACAGTTAATTCAGCAATTTGCATACAGGATACAATGAAACAAGGGTAGTGCTAAGATACATTCTATATTTTTAGGTAACTTTAATTTGTCATTTGGGCACTTGCAGCTTTCTGTGAGGACAATGGTAAATGCAGTCTCAAGGCTTTCATTTTTCATCTTCACTCATTTGATTTTGAACCTGCAAATCACAGTAAAAAAAAATCATCCTAAGTAACCATTCTAGCTAAGTTTTATCTTAGTCTTATTTTAACATACTGAAAACCTTACTGAAATGCTGTATTGACTGAAAGTGATGCATGATTATGAAAACTGGAAAATGTTCATTGCTACTGATAAAAGTATTTCTAGTCAGATAATTTCCACCCAATGGTATAATACTACTTTTTCAGTAAAGGTCTTAAAATTTGCTTAACATATAATCTTTGGCTAAACAGGTTTGACCTAACCTAGTCATGGTTTGGTTGTTTAGTGGGTTTGGGTTTTGGTTTGTGTTTTTTGGGGTTTTCTTGAGCTCAGATGTAAGACCAATTTTCTTGCTTTTCAGAAACTGTCAAAAGCTGTGAAATTTTCTGCTAATAGTAGGTGATTTCATACCCTTCCATATTTTGTCATGCCTGCTGAAATCAGAAGAGATAATACTACACTTTCAAGGTAACTGTACCAACATTTATCTCTTTGTTACCTTTTGAGGTTTAGAGAAGTAATTCTACTTTCTCTGAATTCTGAGATTTTTTTCCTTTTAATTCCTATAGTACTTTTCAAAATTACAAACAGTTACTATATGTGTCAGTTATTTATAATTCCAGTGAGAATTTCTCACTTAGACCTATCAAGCTGACATTATTCTTTCTCAGCACTGATTATAACTCTGGGAAATCAACTAATTTGGAATTGATGCAGGCAGAAAGGGGCCATGTGGCAACCTTCAGCCCTGGAAGTCCTGTCAGCTGCTTCTGACTGGATGGTCGTACAGGAGACAAATCAATGTTTATAGGAGCTCTTAATGAGACCTGCCAGGTTTTTGGGGGTTCTTTGAAGGTCAGTGCTTTCCCAAGTTTTCCAAGTTTTTTTTTCCAGGAACAAATTTTATTTAGCCTATTGCAGCAAAATTATCTCAAAGACACACATATTTCTTATCTGAAAAAAAAAATAAAAAAGAGAGGGATACAACGTTGGAGAACTACCTCATAGAAATATATGGATAAATTGTGTTTCACAAACTTGACTAAATAATTAGATTAATTTTCTGAGGAATGGGGAAAAATCAAACAAAAAATCTAATAATCTAGATAAATTTATCATTGCTAATCACGATTGCTTGATCAGATTTATGGATTCCAAATGCTCCATATGATGGCAACAGGAAAGGAAATTCAGAGCTCCCTCTGGCCTTGTTCAAGGTTGCCCAGCTTAAAACTCTTTATAACACTTGGGTTGAAGGTTGAAGTTGTGGTTTTATATCATATACAGCTTAAAGCAAACAGAGTATTTTTAGCCATCAGATTTTTTTCTCTTCCTTCTGCATGAAGAGCAGAAACAAAGTTGTTGACATGAAAAGATAAAAAGCTATTTTTATTCTACACTGTAGGTTAATTATTGCTACTAATACAGTGACAGGCCAGCTGTTTGGTGGATTTATGCCACTGTGGGTGTGAATTTCATATGCCAAGTCTTTCTCCCCCAAGAAAAGGGTGCTACACTGTGAAATTAGGAAAGTACAAACCTGCAGAGGGTCCTGACTTCTGAAGAGTTCCCCAGGTCCTTCTAAGTGTGTCGGTTGTGAGATACTAGTAACAAGAAAACCTAATAGACTATTCTCTTTAAGGAAATAAAAACTACCAGACTGTCTTCCTTAAGTAAAGGCTCAAATCTTTTCAGTTAGTCAAACAGCTTAACTAACTGTTAAATTACTGTATATAAAGAATAAATAGTATAAACAACATTTTAAAATCTGCAAGAAAACTTACCCTAAGAGTCAACGTGATTCAGTGGTTTTGGCAGTACCAAACTAAAGATTTGCCATGTCCATTTAATTATGTTTATGAACTCGTCCTTGTGTGTTGTTTGAAACCTAGCTTAAAATGCCAGAGAAGTCAACTTCAAGATTACATATTAAATTCACATTTCTGGGGATGCAAATCAAATTGGTAGGTGTGAGAGTTTGCTCGTATTGTGGCACAGTGGTTTAAGGTACCAGCATTCCCTTTTATTTAATTTGGACTCAGCATGGAAGAATTCAGGAATGGCAATGAATCTGCATAATTGGCAAGCTTCAGAATTGCTTGTTCTGGAGGAGCTTGGGGCTTTCACAGACATGGATGCTGTTCACTAGTGGCAAGCTCTGAGGTGAAAGGCTGGAAAACACCTTCCTGCAGTTCCACAAGGGATCCCATATATTTTTTTCTCATATCAGGAGTAAAATGCAACAAATGTCCACTGGTATTTTTCTGGCTAATGTTCCCAGTTCCTTGTTGCACATACTTTTTTTTTTTCTTTCCTTTTTTAATTGTACTACATTACCATCTAAAAATACAGCAGGGATATCTGGTTGCTGCAAAGAACACTGACATATTTATACAGTTTTTCTCCACAAGGTCTACATAAAAATAAAAATTGAAATAAGAAGAAATAATAACAGGTGTGGTGTTGATGAGGCCTTTGAAGTGGATGAAGAAGAGGAAATGAGGACATGTCTGTACCAGAGAAGTTACTAGGCTAATGAGATCTTAAGTGCTGCTAGCAGTGTTCAGTTCTCCTGTAGCACTTCAGTGCAACCCTACCCTTCTCTGTTTATATAATAAGGTGTAGGGCAACATACATATGTCCTTACTGTCTGTCTATATTCATGTATCCCTCACAAAGAAGTGTGAGTGAGCTGTGTAGTCAGGATCTAGTGGCAAATACTTGACTAACAAGCTGAGGCAGCCTGCACTTCTCGTGTTATGTATTTATTCATGTACGTGTAATTATATATGGCTTAAACCACAGCAATAAAAAGCCACTTATTGCTATGGTAGAGCTGTCAGTGCTAAGGAAAAAAAAGGAGAAAATGAAGACTTGATTAATTCCTAGATATTACACTTTGTGATAAGGGAAATGAACAAAGTAGATATGTTATCCTTGTTGAATGACTTTGTTATTGGTGCATTCAAATTGGAACTCATTTGCTCTCATACCAGCAGGATCAGAGAGAGAATTGGAAGAGTAAAAGTGGGAAAAAAATAATGGATTGAGATAAAGGCAGTTTCATAGGTAAGGAAAAAGCCATGCATGCAAGAAAAGAAAACCAAGGAATCATTTCACAGTTTCCCATGGGCAGGCAGGTATATGGCCATTTCCAGGAAAGCAGGGCTCCATCACACATAAGAGTTACTTGGGAAGACAAATATCTCCTCCCCTCCTTCCCCTCCATACATCCCCTCCTTCCCCTTCTTCCAAAGTTCTTAAAGTAAATTCTTGGTCAGAACCTTCAGCTTGAGTCAATGGAAGTTTGTCCCAAGAAAGGAAGTGGGAATGCTGCACGTGGCATCCAGGAATGTTATGGATACTTACAATGCTTACATTGTCAGTCTGGATTATACTGTAGCTGGCTGTGATTCTGTGGCTCTATCATATCTCTTTCCATCTGGCAGTTTCAAGCTGCAGGATGTGGTTTTGTCCTTGATCTTTCACCCTCTGTTGCTGCACATTTTGGTTCTCTCTTCTGAACTGACAAATACGTTGTTGCATTTTCTTCATCTTCAGCTTGCTCATTTTTAAATTCTGCTTGCAGGATTTTGAGCTGAGGAGCCAGCTTGTCATATTTAGATAGTGGCTGTTGACTTTATGCCAAGCTGCCATCCCTTTCTCCCTGGAATTTTGTTTACAAGGACAAGAGCCATTTCTGTGTGTATTCTCCCTTTCCTCCCTCAGCCCTGTGGGATGATGACCAAGGAGTCAGGCAAGGGTGAAGGATTACTACCTGTGGCACACACTGTGTGCATTCTGTGTTATCTCTGTGGATGGAGATCTGCATAGCTGATGTTGAGAGGGGCTGAGCTGGCTGAAGGAGGAGATAGGATGGCCCTGTCCTGGTTCTGAAGAACCAAAAAAAGTCCTATCACCAAAACTTCAAAGACCACAAAGAATTATAAAAAGTAATTTTTACCTGATTAAGGGTGGTTTAAATATTAAAAATGCACATCCCTGCATATGCTAATATGTATGTACATGCTAATACATATATGGCTCTACCACTCAACTCTCCACGTAAAGAGGGAGGAGGATAAGACTGGGCTGTATATAAGGAGCTATAAGGGACTCCCTTTTCTATAAGTGGAAAGAATCCCTGTATTCTTTCTATCTCCCTGCTTTTATTCTTCCTTGGGAGAAAGTGATACAATACTGGAGTAAAAAGTCCTTACCAGCTTCCAGCATTTCCTAGGGGGGCAACCACTTTCTACCATCAAGTAATTAGAAAAAGCAGAGCTCATGTGGCTTGAGAGCATTCTATTCAGAGAAGGTGAAAAGGCAACTGAGGATAAATTTGAGTAAACTTCTCTCATACAGTTACTGTACCAGTGGAGTTGTGTCATTCTGCTATTGCAAAACAAGAGGTGACACGCTCTGTTCAGTTTATGCAAAGTATTTTCTCACTAACTTCAGTGGAAATTTTCCATCTGTGAAGACAAGACAACGTGGATCAGCATTACAAAATGATGAAAATTCAGAAGTTCACCCTTCCACAATGTCTACAGTCCTTGCAACTCCATCAAGCTCCAGTGGAGTGACAAGTCTAAAGGGTATAATTGTCAGATTTCAGCTTAACTTACAGTAATACATGACTTTAAAGCAAGAATTAAACCAAAACAAAATGAAAAAAACCAAACACTAAGAAATCAAAACACAACTTTTGACTAACCCATTTGATTAGAAAATGAAGAAAAAGAAAAGTTTACATTAAAGCAGTGAGAAACAAAAAAGTCTTCCATGCTCTACAAATTGGTCTATTTACTGAATTTTGAGAAGGCTGATAAAAGAGAGATTTTACCTACTGAAGACAAAGATAGAAGGCAAAAAACATGTTCATAATGTTACTGAGTTAGTCTTTTGGAAGAAGGCTATATATTTTTTTACTAAATTTCCTAGATACTATAATGAATTTAGTATTAAATAGAAATAGAGTTTGATCCCCTATTTTTAAATTATTTGGTTTAATTTTTTTTCTTACACCACCTGTAATGGAAAAAAGAAAACTATAAATAAGAAAAAGCATCTCAGATTCTGGAAACCCTCTCAGAGTACTTCCTCTTTTGTTGTACCATATTACACTGTTCTTTATACCTATTTACACTTCTCTGTTTGACTGTATCAGACCTGGCATATGTACTACGTTCTCAGGCAAAGAATCAGATGTTACACCCATGTTATTCTCTCTCCATTTTTGGAAGCTTTATCTGTTGTTCAGTGTCTGCCTATCAAAAGTGTGTAATTATACCAGTTACAAATTTTTAAATTGCAATAACTGTAAATAAACATAATTTAAATCTTAATTAATTTTTTAAATCATTTGTAATCTAAATGAGAACTGCAATGTAAATGCATTGGCCCCTGCATTCATTACTCAGTTAGTTCAACCCCAGCACCTGCATTTGATATTCTTAACACTTCTCTTTTATATTATACATCTGGGATGCCCAGCACTCCCATAAAAATATTGCAATAGAAGTGTTATTTAAGGCACTACTACTAATTTTATCAGAGAAGGGTATTTTCATCATTCAAGCAGCATGACATCCTGCCATAAGTTCTTCTGGACTGGGAGTTTTGCTAGTCGAATTCAAATTATCTTCCTCAGAAAACTGTTTCTCAGTATCAAACCTGAGACAATTGAGTGAGAAAAAAAGACACATCTGTTATGGAGGAGGATTCTTTAATCCTGTAATCCAGCAGTGACTCCCCATTTCTACAAATGGCTCTTCATGAGGAAGAACAAAGGCCTTAACTAATAATTATTCTGGCAATGAAACATCTCCCAGGATCCTTCGATTCTTTTTTAATAGTGTTTTCTTCTCACCAGCCCAGATTTCTCCTTTGATGTGTTGGTTCCCTTTTGCCTAGGGATTCCTCCTCTGGGAGAAGTGCTGCATCCACACCCAAATATTCCTCCAACTGACTATGTAGAAAGGTGCGTTGCTTCCACAGCAAGTGTTTCTATGATTTAGTGACTGTTGTTCTCTGACAGGTGCTCTGAAATTTTATATGGAATAAAAAAAGAGAATTATTTCTTAAAATGGTTTCAAAGACAGAATACAGCTGAGGAAAACAGGTATTTTGTTTGGCACCTAACCCATGTATCACTTGGCCTCCTCAGCATGTATCCTTTTTGATCGGGGGTCCCCTATCCAAAATATGATGGAACTACATGAATATTCACAGCACCATTGAAGCATCATGTTACCTAATTTCTCTTTCCTATACATGTGTGCCTCTTCCATTTGAACCAGTGTATTGTATAAA
This sequence comes from Campylorhamphus procurvoides, assembly GCA_013396655.1. Classification (NCBI taxonomy): domain Eukaryota; kingdom Metazoa; phylum Chordata; class Aves; order Passeriformes; family Dendrocolaptidae; genus Campylorhamphus; species Campylorhamphus procurvoides. Next base: position 351,221 of record WBMV01002325.1, on the reverse strand, counting down.
GTGCAAATACAGCCTAGAATATTGAAATATCAATCATACTGCATGAGAGAGAGGAGATTTTGGCCACTTGCCATGCTGCTGTACAAGAGAATTGAAGCAAAGGGAGAACAAAAAGCACAGCATGATTTCTCTTACTGTCAAGAACAGCATGAACAGCCTTTTCTGACAGTCACACGAAGTTGCTTGCTATCAGCCTTTGAGATATGTCATTGTAGCTGCAGTGAAGTTGGAGAGCCTGAGCTCAGCTGAACCAGCTCTATCTCAGGCTGTACCAGCAGTTGCTGTGAATTCATAGAATCACATGGATGGTTTGGGTTAGAACAGACCTTAAAGCTCACCTCCTTCCAAACCCCCTGCCATGGGCAGAGATACTTTCCACTAGCCCAGGTTGCTCCGAGCCCTGTGATGCCAAAAAAACCTCGGAATAAAAGGAACTGCCAAGGGAACTCTTTTGTCTTTTAGCAGCAGGTATTTACTGCCAATGTTGGGAAGCCAGCCAGTTCACTCTAGACAAACTAGCTTCACTCAAAAGGTGCAAAACAAATCATTTATACATTTCAGGTACCGGGTTTCATCATCTAACATACATATTCATAACTAGGTGGAGCTTGGGCAGAGCTTTTGAAAACCTTTTGGCTCAACTTTTAGATGGTCTCCTCTTCTTACTTCATCCCCTGGTGGTCCTTTTGATGCTCTTCATCATCTTGACCAGACCCAGATTCTCCAAGCATACAAAGTCCTGGCTCTTGGCCTCCTATATCTACTTCAAACATCAAAATCTACTCGATTTGTGGTGTTGTATTTATTCTATTGTGTTTTACTCCTGCCATTCTTTCTATAATGAACAGACTCCTGTCTACTAAGCAGGGCATTGAACAGAATGGGATAACAAGCTCAAAACAAAACACTAGCCTAGAAAAGCAAAATACTTTTTACTAATTCAGTGACCCCCTTGGAGTTTTGCTCTTGTTTCACCTGTCCCATCTGCCCTTGGATGGGGCATCCATCCACAGCATCCCTGTGCAACCTCTCCCAGCATCTCCCCCGCAGAGAATCCCACCCAAACACCTCACCTAAACCCTCTTACACCCTTATCCCCGGGTAAATCCCCCTCCGGTATCCTTGGAGGGGGAGGATCCCAAGGATAAAGGGGCGGCTCCATCCCCTTCGCGTTCGCTCTCACCGCGGATATTTGTCCCTCTGCCGCCGCCGTAGCGCCTGGGCCGCCATCCTTCCCTCCTCTTCCTCCTCCTGCCATGGATTACCGGGCCGTGGTGATGAGCCAGGTGGTGCCCGGCCAGTTTGACGATGCGGAGAGCTCGGATGGGTAAGAGAAGGAGGAGGAGAAGAAGGGAAGGGGGGCCTGCGGGAAGAGGCGGAGTGGCGCTGGGCTCGGCCGCGCCGGCGGGGCTGTGTGGGCCCTGACAGCTGCTCCTCTCCTTTATGGGTGTTGTAGGCAGGCTTGTTGTGGCCCCAAAGCACGGCAGCACTGCTGGTGTTACGGGGTCGGGATGGGGACGAGCTCCCAGCCCCGAGTGCCATGGCCGCTTTTCCCCCAAATATCTCCGGGAATGGTGATTCCACCCCCTCCCCGAGCAGCCCATTCCAATGCCCACTCACCCGTTCTGTGAAGAAATTATTCCCGGTGTCCAGCCTGACCCCCCCCAAGCTGCACCAGCTGTGTTAGGCATTTTCCGCTCATCCTGTCACTTCTGAGAAGAGCCCGACCCTCACCTGGCTACGCTCTCCTGTCAGGTGGTTGTAGAGAGGGATAAAATCCCCCTGAGCATCCTTTTCTCCAGGCTGAAACACCCGCAGCTCCCTCACCTGCTCCTCATCAGGCTTGTGCTCCAGACTCCTCACCAATTTTTCCCTGGACTCACTCAAAAAAACCTCAATACCCTTCATGAATTGAGCTCAGAACTGCACACAGTGAATTAGGACATGAGTAAATCGTACGAGTTCATTTCTCCCATAAATTCTGGTTTAGGGCTAACATCTTTCAGGCAGGGTGTGCCCTGAGGTACCTGCTGGTGGTGAGGTTTTGTGTGAGACCTTGCCAGTAGAAATCTGGGTGGCTTGTCTGGTGAAGGAGCCAGCTGGCCTCATCTGGCATGTCCATCTGATTGGAGTCAGGGGGATCTGAATGGGTGTAAATGTAGAAAAAGTTAGAAGGCAGCACTGATGTGGTAAAGACAGTAATTTAAATGCAGTGACATCCCCTCTAAGCATATATTGCTTAAAGACAAATGAAGTGAGAAACATCTGGAGAGCTAGACTTGTAAAATTGTTTTGAAATTTGGGTGACTGTAACAATCATTTTTAGTATATCGACTTTTGTATTTCTTTTAAGGGAATCTACAGAAGACACAGAAACATCCAAAGGGGAGGTCACTCAGAACTGTCAGTCATGCAGGGGTGAAGAAATTAACGCTGAGGAAGGAGATGGTGATGATGACAATGATGAGGAAGAGGAAGATGAAGACTGGGACTGGGATGATGAGTTGGGAAGAATCTTGAAGCGCCACAATGCTGCTGGTGGGTGTAATCCACAGGTATGTTGGAGATTATTCTGCATCGAGGGTGCCTAACCACAAATGGGGCTAATCTGAAAGCTTTGTTCTTAGTTGGTATTATTTTTCCATGAGAGAATCCCCTTCTTTTGAGTCTGTACATTGTAGTCAAAGCTCGGCTTAATTTTTTTGTCACAATCCTTGTCACTGGATTCTCTTTTACACTGCAGTTTTCCTTCTGTTCCTTACCTTTCTCAACTTCTCTTTCACTGCCCATCCTGATCTCTACTGGTGTCTCTGACTTTTTGGTACCTCTCTTCTGTGTTTCTCAGCATCTTCCCCATCCTTTTTATTAAATTTTAAGACCATACCTTCTAGTCACACCCAGAGTGAAACAGACTATGTTTTCCATGTAATAGCAAAGGAGGCAAAAAAAGAAAAGTACAGGAAAAGAAGGAGGAGCTAGAAGTGAATTAAAGTGTATGCTGTTGCCACAGAAACGCTGGCATTGTGCAGAATGAAAAGCACACGTGAGAGGTAAGAAGAATGATACTTCTCACACCAAATTGGACACTAGAGGTTCAAACCCTCATTTTTCTTACTGCTACTAGCTTAGCAGAAGAGTTGAGATAAATTAAGAGTGGTGCTGATCACAGCATGTTGTGTCTGACAGCACTTGTCCTGGTTGATTTATTTTTGCCTTTAGGTAGAGGTTTATGCTGTTCAGGGCTGGTCAAATTGTGTTCAGGTATTGGTTGTGTTTGAAGAGGACTACTTATAAGAAAAGACAGCATTTTCTCTGTTCATTAACTTCACATCTTTTTCCTCTCATTTTCCTCTGTGTTCCTATCTGCTGTTTCCCTTCCTTTTGTAGACAGAAAAAGTGCTATATGAGAGCCTGGCAGCTTTCTAGACTAAAAATAACCCTGTTTTGAGGCTCTTTTATAATACTAACTGATATGTTACCTGTATTTTCTTTTATTAAGTAAATAATTTGTTGTTAATAATTTATGTTGTTAATCCATGTGTTTCCTCACCCTTTGTAATTTTCTTATTATAGCTTCAGACATAGGCTTTTGAGCTGACTTTTCCAATGATACTGTCTGTATTTCAAAGGGCTGTATACAGAAGACAACTTACATTAACAAATCCTTTGTTTCAGGCAAATAGACAGACCCCTAGCTGCTATTCAGCAAAAATGTCCACCCCTACAGACAAGGTTTTAAGGAAATTTGAACACAAAATTAATTTAGGTGAGTATAATTGCATTGTTGTCTCTAATGAAAACTGTGACGTTCTTGGACTAACTGTGCTTATGTTAAGCCAGAACTCACTGGAGTGTGTTAACCATTGCCAGACAGATTAAAAATGGATTTTGCATACTTAAAGTTGATTTTAGTCTCCATTAACTGGCTCTCCTACCCCTTTCTCACCACCTTCAGAGCCGCATTGCTGTTTTGTTGGTTTTTTTCCTTCCCCTTGACTTCTCCAGTCCACATGAAGTCTGTCCTAGATGGTGTAGTGTGATGTTTACTGTGAGATGGAAATGGCTGGTTGGCACAGCCTGTTAGGACAAGGTATAACTGTGATTGACACTTTTAATAAGGTGGTGATCAGAGGTTGTGTTTTCCTTTATAACAAAGTGGTGCTAAAATAAAGGTTGCTGGTATGTGTAACCAAATACAGCAGCTGTTATACATTTAGCATTTAATCAAACACCATTTAAATACATTGTCAGAGGGAATCTGGGAGGCCGTTGCTTTTTCTTTTCAGAAAAATGGCATTTGATTGTGATAAGAGGAGAGCAGACAAATTTAATGGTGAGATGTTATCCAGTGGGATGTCATCCAGTCTCCAAGTCTGTGGAACAACTGTTTCACCCATCTGTGTTATTACCTTATAGTCCTACTTTGAAATGTAGACAGAGTGAAGAGCTAAGTTAACCCTGGTGGTAGCTAAGCTTCTCTGCCTAATACAGAGGGCTCAGTCTATGTTTTAACATTGTGTTATGGCATATTGGCTGACCTTAGAATTCCAGGGGCAATTTTCAGGATAGGAAACTTCTTTAGCTTTTATTTTGGTTTGGGTTTTTTTTTTCATTTCTTCTTATGTGTTTTTCAGATAAGCTAAATTTTGATGATTCTGTTATAAACAGAGTCACAGAAAAGTCTAGACAGAGGGAAGCAGACATGTGAGTATTATTTGTGGTTCTGTTTTCACTTAAATAATTTGAACCGAGAAACATCGTGCTTATTTCCTTATTTTGAATAAGTTTATTAAGAAAAATGAAATTTAGAAGTAAGTCTGCCATTTAGTCTTAAACTTTTCGTCTTCCAAAACAGTTGTCTAAACCATTCCAAAGTTTTGCCTCTTTTGTCACTGGTAGCACATCTAATTGTGTCATAAGACATAAGTGATGGGTGTCATTCCCTCAGAAAAGGCTATTTTGTCTGTTACTCTTTAAATAGAGATCCTTAAGCAGTTGGGCTAAAAAGGTACTGAAGCCTTTTGAAGTTTCCTTCTGATGATTTGGTGAGGGAAAAGTAATTATTTTTAGGATTTTTTTTTTTAGGCCCGCAGCTTAAAGCTGTAAGTTGTAAAGAGAGATAGTTTTCTCCTGAGTGAGTATAACTCAGTAGAGGCAAGAAGATACCTTTAAAAGTAAAGGACATATATGTTTTTAGTGGTGGTGGCTTGTTGTTTTTGTTTTCCATCCCTCTGTCTGCAGGAGAGGCCTTTGCTTTTGTATGAACTGAAAGCCTTACTTCTTGAGGGTGTCATCTTATCTTTGATACAGAATGTGGTGGTTTGCTCTGTCAAAGTACTGAGTCCATATGTATCATTATATTCTCACTTCTGCTAGGTACCGAGTCAAAGACAAGTCAGACAGAGCAACAGTAGAACAGGTAAGTCCTTAATCCATCAAATTTCTCTTGACCAGAGCAAATAATGTTGAATTTTGGAATCACTGATAAAACAAATATAGTAGGAACAGAGTTTTGCTTTGGGATTCTGTTTCCCTTGTTATTCTGAAGAGATCTGTTGTTTCTTTGTTTCTTTCATGTATGTGAAGGTTGTACTTACTTCCATAAACATTGTGGAGCTCATTTTTGTGCTTAGCATTGTGATTTGTTATATTTCAGTTTTGATACCTATATCCCAAAAGAAACCTTATTTTAAAACATTTGATGCAACTATGGGTGGGAAATCATTTTCCTTTTCTCTTCTAGAGCTAGTTCACAGAGATATACTTAACTTAAAAAAATTAAAATCAATAATGCTGGCAGAAAAAGTGAAGTATCATTCTAGAATCATGGCAAAATTCTGAGTGGTTGCTGTTTGGATTATCATTTGATCCTTGAGAGCAGTCTGATGCCATGGTTCCTTTAATATGATACTAGGACTGGACAATATTATTAGGTTTTATCCCTCGCTGACTTTTCTATATTAAATTTGAGGTGTTGGATCCAAGGACCCGAATGATCCTCTTCAAGATGCTCTCTAGAGGCGTCATATCAGAAATCAATGGCTGCATCAGCACAGGGAAAGAAGTAAGTTTTATTGAAAATGATGTAGTAGTTTGGGGGTTTTTTTCACCAAGCTAGGCAGAAGTTTAAGGTGCTAAGAAGAAATACTTGGATTTAGTTCTTAGATTGTGTTGCTTGATTGGTACAAAGTTGTCTTAAGATAAAAGGCAATTTATGTTAAAGGAAACCAATTTTCCCAAGTATGAAAGATTTCTAAGAACGCTTAAATATTATCCTAAATTTGTGGATCTTGTTAATGGTATCTTTCAACCGAAATTTTTGGAAAAGTTATATATACACATGATATTAAATAGTGCCTGGAGAAACATACAATCCCAGGTAATTCTTTCTTCATATGAGTTTCTTGCATGCAGGTGAGATTAGGTCCATGTGTGAGCAGACATGGGAGGATCTAAATGGTGTAACAAAATTCTGTTTAGGATACTATGACATGTGCATTTACAAAACTAGCGTGTTTCTGTGCTGTTATTATCAAGTAATATTGCTGATAATTAAAACTAGGCCACAAATTTCCAAGTAAATTAATAAATCAGGTTTAGAATGCCTGGTGACCTAGGCTGATCTAGTTTTCTTCCAAGTCCTTGAATGCTGATTAAAGACATATTTCCACGCTGTGTAGATGTGAAAACTTGTGATATTTAGGCCATGCTTTAGGGACTAAATAGTGCACAGGCTCAAGTTAACTGTTCACACAAGGGCTTGTTTCAGTCTCCACAGTGTGGATGAGGCAGAGTTTTCCTGTGCAGTGTTGGTTTTGTCCTGTAGTCATTGTTGCACCCGTGCCCCATCTTACACATTTCCTGTAAGTTGCCTCTTGTAGAAAAAGGGATTGCCCTTGTGTGCAGTCTCGCTCAGTTGGGTGCCATATAGGGGCTGAGGTGAGCTCAGATGTTTTCAGAAGTGTTGGGAGAAGTTGCTTTTAAGAGCTTTTCTCTAATGTTGTTTCTTCTCTTTATGATCTGATAGGCTAATGTATATCATGCTGGTACTGCAAATGGAGAGAATAGAGCAATAAAGATTTACAAAACCTCTATTCTGATGTTTAAAGATCGGGATAAGTATGTGAGTGGAGAATTCAGGTGAGTTTGACTTCTGCCTGGTTTTACTGGGGAAGTAGGATTGTTTGAAAGGTGGTAAAATCACTGTTGTTAATATTGCATTGATTGGCTGAGAGTTCCTGTTGTCTTTGTTTCCTTATTTAAAGATTTCGTCACGGATACTGCAAAGGCAACCCAAGAAAAATGGTGAAGACATGGGCTGAAAAAGAAATGAGGAATTTAATAAGGTGATTTTTCCAAGCTTTATTTCATCAAGCAGAAGTAACTGAGACTTGAAAGTTTATAGGAGGTACTCTCCTGTTGCCAGACTGTGACTATCACTACCTTTTAGGCTCTCTGGAGTGTTCAGGGAAGTGTCTTAAGCTTCACTATGGGAGAGAAATGAAAAGGGGAGGGAGGAATAAAGGTATTCTTTTGTTTTGCTGCTCATGCTTTAAGCTCTTCAATGTCTGGACCCTGTCTGACATGACTGAACAGCAAGAAAAAGCTAGAAATAGCTGCTGCTGAGTAGCAGCACGCTGTGTGATATAGGTTAATCTAGGATTAACCTGAACTGTGTAAAGATTCTTTGTCTGACACAGGAATGCTTAGAAAAGGGTCAGAACCAGAATGGTTGTGGCTTTTTGTATGCATTTGCTAGTTGCTCTTCACAAGTGAGAGTTTCCTGAGCTCTTCCTGTGTATTACATTTAAAGCAACAGAGCTTCTTTATGCACTAGTGCAATGCAAATAGTAGAGTTTGATTTTTTGGTTTTGTTGCTTTGTTCCTGTATTTCAGGCTTAATACAGCCCAGATACCTTGCCCAGAGCCAATTATGCTAAGGAGTCATGTGCTTGTCATGGGCTTTATTGGGAAAGGTGATAGGTAAGTATCTTTGGAAAATCAAGTTGTTTTTTTTTTAACAGTAACTTTCCATGAGGGTTTATTAAAATCAACCAAACCAACCCTCTCAATCTACCTACTATTACTTCAGGTCTGTAAAATTAACATGTTATTCTTACATGTGCATGTGACCTGTGGAGTACCAAGACCTTTGCCAGCTACTACTGCAGTTAGTCTCTATGATTCTGAAGCCTCAGTTGTGTGCAAAATCAATTTGTAAAGTGGCTTAACCAGAGATTAAGGCTGGAAAGGCTTGCTAATCATACATGAAGATAGCTCATGGTTTTGTAGTACAGACATTATTGTGGCCTGGTCTAAATTAGCTCACATTGGAAATAGAGTTCTAGTATTTTTGGCAAGCATATAGCAAGCCTTGCTGCCCTTCATACTGGCTCCTTACACTTCGTTGCTCATGATGACTTGCCTGACATAGCTACTGAGTTGAAGGATCAGATACAGCAATTAAAGCATTTGCAGCTGGTACAGAGAAGGAAAAAGTACTAACTTTCTGTTATTTGTGTTACAATTTCAAGGCCTGCTCCTCTGCTGAAGAATGCTCAGTTATCTGACTCCAAAGTCCGGGAGTTGTACCTACAAATCATCCAGTACATGAGAAGAATGTACCAAGATGCCAGACTTGTCCATGCAGATCTCAGTGAATTTAATATGCTGTATGTTTTTAATCCTTGCTCTGAATTGTGACATCTAAAATGTATGCATTGGCAAACCTCTGTGTGAAAGGACTGATGTACCTTTAAGGGAGGGTGGGGTCCTTTTCATTACTGGGTTTTGTAACTTATGTGATTAATTTTGTAGCTTTTAGCACAGATCTGGGATTTCTCCTTTAAGAGAAAAAACACAGAAAAAAACAAACCCCACAGATGCCAAACAAAAAACCCAAAGATAAAAAAACCCCACCAAAATTCCTAAACAAAACCCCCTCACAACCAGAAAAAAACCCTCAACTAGTGGAAAAAATTAGTAAAGTATTATTTTTATGATTTTTTTTTTGTGGTGGATTCAGTGCAGCTCTGTATGGTTCTTTTGTAGGTACCACAGTGGGGATGTGTACATCATTGATGTGTCTCAGGCTGTGGAGCACGACCACCCTCATGCACTGGAGTTCCTGAGAAAAGATTGTGCCAATGTTAACGGTGAGTGGGTTTATTTAGCCAGGTGAACTGTGTTCAACTGTGTTCTTCCAGGTATAACTGACTGTAGAAGCTGTCAAAAGTCCATTACAATACTTCCTCTCCTCATGCATTCCTCAGGGAGCAGTGTCCTGTGCTGAGTTCAGAAGAGTGCAGTCTATTTTGCTAGAAATCATCTGGCCGAAATGAGTCACCTGGCTGAATCTCAGATTTATGATAGATATAAGATCAGTCCCAGTCTGCACTCCAATCTTAACTTCCCTTCCTTAAAATGCTGTGCAGACACACTGATGTGTTTTCTTCTGTGAGTTGAATCCACACCTGGAACTCCTCAGCTGGCAAGAAGTTATCATGTGTTATAAAGTTCCCTTCATTTACTTGTCCAGGGCTGCTGAGAGAATCGAGGCATAGAGTAATTAATTAGAGATATTATCACTTGTCATAGTATGTTGATGAATTACCTTCATGATGTTATTCTCTTGGTCCTCATGTGTGAGTATACATGTTGCGTAACAAACACCTTCTGGTGGGGTGTGTCCCTGAGAACAAAAAATCTCTCATTGCAGGCTGCTTTTGTCCTTCCTTTCTTTTCAGATTGACTTTTTTCTTATTTCACAGAGCTTCTTGAAACTCTGTGCAAAGGACTGTGTGCCTTTTGATAACTATTGTGCTATAAGTTTTTCCTTATTCCTTTTCTGTTCATGGATTTCTAGTAACTCTTTTCTGGCTCACCCTTGCTCTTTTTTCTTGCCTTCTGGCTTGTAATCCCTGGATCCTCTAGTGTCTCAGTGACTTGCAGTGGTTTTGGCATTGTTTTGCTTGTTTTCTGTCACTGCAGCTTTCTCTGTCTAGTCCTCCTGCAGAGACTCTTAAGAAACACTTTGCTTTATGTTCTGTCTTAGCTGTGATCATTGCAGACTTGTGGTTCCATGGGCCCAGGGAGCTGCCTCCAAACTAAATATTTTTTGTTCTTTCTGTGATTAATTTCTCGTAGTGAGAGATCTCCTGAGAACTTTAGTAGGAAATGCTTATTAAGCATTATGTCAGTGTCATTCACTGTGGTTTTTCAGTACAGAAGTGCAGCCTCAGATTTTAGTCATAATTGATTCAAAAAGCAAATTCTGAGTGTAGTATATTGAGGAAAATTCTGGCACGTTAAGGTGTCTTCCCTTTTAGGTGGACCATAATTAGGCTGTACTGTGTTTCAATGAATACTTTTGTTTCTCTTTGGCAAAAGTTTGAGGGCTCTATTCCTTATTGGAAATACATTTTTCACTTTATCATCACAGCTGCATATGTTAGATGTAATTACTTAAGGGTTTTGTCTCTGCCCTTGTTTGGTAGACTTCTTCCAGAAGCACAATGTTGCAGTGATGACTGTGAAGGAGCTGTTTGAATTTATTACTGATCCTTCTATCACGAGTGAGAACATTGATGACTACCTCTCTAAGGTAAGACCTCATGGCCCTGTTGCTTGTGTAGGAAGACTTGAACAGTAAAATCAGATCTAGTTCAAGCCCTTTCATCTCGTTTGTTCTATATCCTGCGGTTGAAGGAAGCTGGTACATGGCATTGTTATGCTAGTCCTTCAGAAATGCATATAGGTTTTTTTCCCATTTATACCATTGGAGAGTGACAACACTTTCATTGTATGTTTTCTCAGAAAGTCTAATTATGAAACCCAAATGTCTGTTTGAGGTGCTACTAAACCCAGGATGCTTTAAATTAGTTCTTTTTTTTTGTCAAAGAGAAGCTCTGCAGAAATATAACCATGCTTATATGGAGAATGGGATTAAGAGTGCAGATATGAGCAGGGTCGGCTGAGGGAGGAAGGGAATGACTCAGGACTGTGTTACTTCAAGGTACATGGTCTTGTTTGTGACTGGCAGAACACATGGATTCTAGCAGGAATTAAAATCACTCAGTGCTGCCAGCAGCACCCATGTCTAGCTGCCAGTCCTCTGCTCCCGATTCGATTATTTCTTTGAAAAGGGGTGTGTGCATATAAATGCTTTCTATGTTAACACAAGAAAAATGGGGGCCACGTATGTCATGCTGAGAGTGGAGATTTGGTGTGTCTTTCCTGGTCAAGGCCACATGAGTGTGGTCCAAATACCAGCACAGCATGGAGAATTCAAGATGTTGAGTTCTTTCTGTCATACTGGAGATTGGATGAGAGTGAGCTGTGGCACGTGGTTCCCCTTGCTTGTGCTCCTCTGGCTTGCTCAGTGTGTGTGAGAAGAGCCAAGGACTGAGCACTGCTCACTGTATCCTCCTGGCACTGTTACACCCTGTAGCCGTGCTGGGCCTGCCATAATTTGGTCTGGGAGGAGCAACAAGTGTGTTTTCCCTCCATTAACAGCCCCGATCTGCAGTTCCAAGTGTGCTTTGCAGCAGTGTTGGTTACCATTAGATGTCGCTGGAGGCATTCCCATATGGAAACCCGGAGTGTGTGGGAGTGACAGTGAAATAGAGGGAGAAACGCAGATGGGAATAGTTGGTTGTGATTTGAAAGAGTTAGTGATGCGATTCTAAAGAGTGATAACTTTGTATTGTTTTGTGTTTCTTTAGGCAATGGAAATAGCATCGAAAAGAACAGAGGAGGAAAGATCCAGTCAAGATAAAGTGGATGAGGAAGTGAGGATTTCTGTTCCTGCTATGAAATTAATATTAACCTTGCCTCTTCTAAACAATGGAAAATGTTCTGTTTTGTTTGGCAAAATGTACAGTTGATGATAAACAAAACACTGTTTGTGATACTGAGATGTCTTGAAGTAGTTGAGATGTGAAGTATTAAAGGATGCCATGTGTAAAAATAAGCAATAAGCTGTTCCAGGGCAAATACACCATTTCTTAAACCAGTTTGTTTGCTTGTAGCTAGGTCCCTTGATATATCTTCCAGTTCAGTTTTAGTTAACAAACAAACAGAGTAGAGAGATCTGATTATGCCAGTGGTTTTGGACATGGTCTTGTGAAACAGGCTATTTGGATACTTGCATTGATCAAATTGCCCATCTTGCTCCAGTCCCAGTCTAATTCAGTTCTTCCATTGCTCTTATATTAAATGAAACCATTTCAAGTGCTTTACAAAAAGCTGCTAATGTTTTGGAAAGGGTTGATGTAAAGATACAACCATTTCTATCTGTTCCAGGAACCCCCCAAAACAAACCAGAAAAAAACCAAACCTTTATCTTTAGAGTTAGTACTACTTGATTTATCAAAGACTTCTTTTCCTCTTGGAGCTCTGCAGGTTTTACTGAGTGCTTGAAGCTTGGCCAAGGAAAGATTTTTTTGTTTCTCAGAATACAGCTTCTGAACTATAGAGTCAGATGCTTGTGTTTTGTAATAAGGACACCTTTTGCAAGCCAATTACTCTTTTGTTTACATAAAGTACTGACCTGTAAGAGAAATGGTTTCATAGCATCTAAATTCAGTTTATTTCTCTTAGACTTCTCATGTGACCATGGCTAGTTTTTGTCACTTCCTCCACAAAAGGGTAGAGGTGATTAAGGACAAGCTCTGTGGAGGTGGAGGTCTCTGCTTTGTGCACAGCACTTAGATGGGCAGTGGTGATGTCAAAATGTACTGAATTTATACTGGGATTGAATTTATACTATGAAAAAGAGAAGCAAAATACCTCTGTCTGATCTGGTAGGGTCATAAATTTACTGGAAGGGATATTTAAACACAAATTATAAAGTATTTTGTTCATACTGCAGTTAATTTTACTGTGCTATGCTGCTGCAGGAACCTTTTTTGAGTTGGACTATAGGTTGAAGCAGGTATTATTTTATAAAGGGATACCTCCTGGAGGCTTTGTAAACATCACAATAAAAACATTAGAAAAATCCCTAGAATACAGACTCTTAGGACTCAGGTAAGTTTAAGAGACCTTTGGAAGGACTGGAGAAGTTTGTTTGTTGCCTGGAGGTGGTCACACTAAGGAAGGAGCCTTGTTAGTTGTGATCTATCAATAATGTGTGGGTTGCATAGTAGGAAATGACTGCCACGTTCATTTTTTGTTTCTCTGAGCCTTTGTGATTGTTCTCCTAAGGATGCATAATGAGGAAAGAGAAACATTGTGACACTATATGTGAATGAGTGTTTCTTTTCACTCTACTAGGTGTTTAAGAAGGCTTACATACCTCGAACTTTGACTGAAGTTAAAAACTATGAGAGAGACGTGGATATTATGATGAAATTGAAAGAAGAGGATATGGCATTGAATGTTCAGCAAGATAATGTGAGTAGACATGCTGACACACTGCAGAAAAAGAGGGAGGGGTCATGAATTCTTACTGGAAACTGATAGCAGCAAAAAGCCCCAGAAGGTTTGTTACCAAGGTGTGGAGTACTGAATCTAGTATCATACTTTAAAATTGTCTAATTAGTTGCTAATGCTGATTTTGTGGGTTTTGTCCTGGTCTTTATTTTTTTTTATGTTTAGGTAATAATTTTCTCTGGGCACAAAGAATAAGACATATTTTGATAATTTTATTTCTTCTCTCTCCCTTCGTGTAGATTCTCTACCAGACTGTCACAGGACTGAAGAAGGATTTGTCTGGTGTTCAGAAGGTGAGAGGGTCTTTTTGAGATCCTTCATTTTAGCCATTTTTAGAAAAGTGCTTATAGATAGCAGAGAGAATGCCTCATCTTGCAGCTGGCACCATGAAAGAAGCTTCTTGTCTGCAAAATAACCATTTATGTCCAGGATAGGCCTGGCATGGCAGTGTGTCTACACAACACAGGAATTGCTTCCCTGAGCTGCAGTCAATGCTTGGGTTGCTTGAAATGAAAATCCTTGATATGGCCATGGTCTCTAAAGTTGAGGTGGAGATGAGGGAAAGTGTTTTCTGAACATGGAAAATGTAATTGATTTAAATGGTAACACAACTGCAGGATAACTTTGCTGTAATATTGCATAAAGAATACCCTGTAGTAAAAGGCATAAGATATTGTATCTTACTATATGTGAAGTCCTTGACAGTGGCACTTCTGTAAGAAGTTGGGTACAGATCAGCTGTAGCCTGTAATTCAAGGTAGAAGCCCTGTGTTAATTCCCCCTCCTTATTTTGTAAATGTTACCTAGCAGCGATGTAGACTCTGATTTAAAATGGAAATATAAACATGGATGGGATCAGGCTGTAGCTGGCTTGTTTAGGAATAAGTGAGTTTTCCAGTGTAGATATTTGTGTTTGCAATGTAGTACACATACAATGCCCCCAAGGTGGATTTGGGTATGATCCAAGATAATTAGAAATTGGCTTCCACATATGTTAGCAAATCACTGTTTAACTGTAGGGAAATTAGTTTGGGAGTGCAAATAACAGCTGTGCTGTGAGACCTGACCTAAAAGAATCTGTGTTGTACTTTCTGGTTTCCTTTTCTTAATTTGATTAACCTACTTTTCATTCTTTTTCTTGAGACTCAGGGATGGCTGTAGTAGAGGGGATGGCATCAGCTCTCTTGGGTTTCTTTGCAGCAGATTCTGTTTTGGGTTTTTTATAAATATATATATATATATACACAGATTGTGTGTGTGTGTGTTGTCATTGGGTTTCTTCATTTGCATTTGACGTAATTCTTGATATATCTTGCAGATTCCTGCACTTCTGGAAAAGGCAGACGAGTCAGAAACAGATTCTGATGATGATGATGGCAGCTCAGAGGGCTCTGATTCAGGCTGTAAAGAATCTGTACATCCCAAAGATAAACCTGCTGAAGTTAGCATGGACAAAAAGGTCAGCTGGCTAGGAATTGTTTATTTTTTTCCACCGTTGTTTATGTGACATGAAAAAATCCAAACTTAGTGGTTCTTGCTAATTGTTGTCTGAAACAAGTTGTGGATTTTTCCTTTTGTGGAGAACAAGAGCAGAGACAGTGAATTTCATGCTTTATGTGGTTTTCTGTAGAGCAACATGTAACAGCTCTCTGTAGCCTGGACAAAGCTAGGGGAGAGGTCTCTGTAGGGAATTACAGGGATGCACAAAGCAGAATTCACTGAAGCCTGGGCAGCTTTTCAGGGCTCTTGGCTGCTCTTCCAGGCTTTGATGGTTGGGTTTGTGGTTGTGATCCCTGATCAACCTCCTTGTGCCCAGGAAACTGAGACCACTTGACTTATAGACCTGGTGTCTTGGTGACAGTGTTTGTACCTCAGAGGCTTTTGCAGTACCAGTAGTACAGGCTGGTTACCTTTGTTGGGGGCAAGAGTAGGAATGTAGTCATGCAAAGGGCTTATGGTTAAGGTATTTTTTTAAGGTTTCATTTTCTAAACTGCAGAACAATTATGCTCAGTTTTAGTGAGGCTCCTCTGCAGAGTATCACTCGTGGGTGAGAGCCTTTTGGCAGACTTTTAGGTGCTGTGCAAAAAAAAAAAAGGGTGAAACTTGCTAGGCTTAAGGGATTCAAGATTTGGTGGTTTGCTCGTTTGGTGGTTCCTTTCTAGAAAATCTGTCAAATAAAAATGCAGTGCTCTGCTAGGCACTTCCTACCAATCCAGAGCTGCTGTCTTTTAGATGTGAAGCAGGGAAGTCTTGGTCACTTCTCATCCTTATTGATAGGTTCTTTTTCTTCAAAGGATGCATGACACTATTCCTATTGATTTTTATTTTTTTAATTGCTTCCTCTTGATAACCTTATTTTTATGTCATGTGTTAATGTATCACTTGATTAACTTGCTCAAAATCCCTCACTCCCTTCTGTCTTCAAATGATTGGTGTTTGATTCTTTATAGGAAAGGAAAAAGATGGTTAAAGAAGCCCAAAGAGAAAAGAGAAAAACCAAAATCCCAAAGCACGTGAAGAAGAGGAAAGAAAAGACTGCAAAAATGAAGAAAGGCAAATAAAATCAGCTTTGGCTTGGGCAAAGGGATGATGTGTTGTGGATTAGTCAGTCACCATCTTTTTCTCTTTTTCAAAAAATAAAAAAACCTTTATTTATATACATACAATATTAACTATAAGGGTGGTTTTGTTAATAACATGATGTGATTGTTTGAACAGAGTGTATGCCATGGGTTCCTGAATGGGAAAGAATGAGTTTAACACTTGTGCCTGTTAAAATTCTTTACCTGTGTAGGTTTAACTTGCTGTTAAACTACTATTGATTTGTTCCTGTGTTCTTATTCCCCTGCCTCACACTGCATACAAGCAAGTTTGGTTTGTTCCAGAGCAGTGATTTGATTCAAACAGATTCTTGGAAGGGGGAGGATGGTGATTCAAAGGTCCATGCCTTCTTCACAGTATGGAAGCAAATTGAGGTAGCTGTTTTCTGCAGGCTTTCACAGTCACCCATGGATAACCCTGCAGGCATTGTGCCTTTGCTGCCTCCCTGTGCTTGCATCATCTTTGATGTTTTCTTACTGGGAGCTGAGTTTTGTGATTTGGGAGGCTGTCCTCATTGCCCAGTGCCCTTCTGAGCCAATCAGGCATATGTACCCAGACAATGCCTGATTATTTTTGTCTTTTTTTTTTTTTTGGCTTGGATCCCAACATGAGGCACTTTTTCTCTTAAGAGTGTTATGAGCCAGCTATTTTGTAAGCTGGTCAAAACACTGTTTGACTTCAAGGTTATGTAAAGGCTTGTGGCAGAGCCCCTTTGTGGTATGGCTCAAACTACCAGTGTTTGTTGTCCTGAGATGCCCCAGCTGTTAGTTAGGGAGGAGCTGGCAAAGCTTTACTCATAAGTGACCCGTCTGGGCTTGGGCAAAGGCACCTTACTGAGGACAGGCTACCCTCTTGGCAGCTGCTTTGACCACCACTGAGGCTGACAACTGTTGGGAGAGAACACACAGTAGACGTCAGCTGTCTTTTCCCACTGCCTGCTGTTTCAGAACTCCCTGTGCCAGCACAGAGATAGTTTCTGATTCCAGTAAATGTCTTGATATGTTCTTCACAGATTAGGGGTGGAATTGATGCCCTGCAGGTTTGTGCTTACAGGACATACATCCTCTGATGACAGAGGGCAGCTTTTGTCCATCAGTGGATATCCAACAATGATGAGTTGGCTTGGGGCGGGGTGAAGCTTCCTTCTCTCTTCTCCTCAGCTTCCACACTCAAAAGAGAGGATATTGGCCAAGTCAGCATGTGGCTCCACTCTCCAGTTTGATCTTCACAACCCCTTTGGTGCCTTTGGCTAGAAATCTAGTAAGAGAGGAACTGGTCAGTGCTTCCAGATCTCTCTTCCTCTCTCTCCTCTCCCTTTCTGTCCACACAAGGACTGATAGCACTCCACAGTATGCACTAAATGTAGACAGCATTGCTGGAGCGTGTTGTGAAGCAGGACTGGTATTTTCTCAGATTGGAATGTTTGTTGGGAGACAGATAAAATATCTGCATTTTGGAAATTGGCATTACATCACATGCAAGACAAGGGCAGCCTCTAACTTCGTAGTGAAAGGAGGAGGACCAGCCAGAGGTGAGGGTGTACTGGTGATGGCCATTTGTCTTAAGACCAAGGGTTAAGCTAGAAGTATGGACACTTTATTTCCTGCTTTTCCTTACCATCATGGGAGCTCGTGGGGACACATAATCAGGCAGAGGTGACCTCAGTGACGGGTGACCTGAGCCTGGCTGGCTGTGTTCATTGGTGCAGTGCTGAAGGTGACTGAAGCAGGAACAGCTTTGTGCACTTTGCTCTTGAAATCCCATTGCACTGGGTGTTCTTCCTTCTGACTGGCAGGGCTGTGGTGTGCACATCTGTGATAGCAGCCGTGGTTCAGAAGGTGCATGCACCAGGAAGTGTGTGTAGGGACTGGGAGTTGTAGGAGGAGTGGGGAATTGTGTCTAAGCTGTTGCCTTTCCCCAGTAACAAGTTGTGCACTGGGCAGACCTCTGTGTTATTGGTGAAATGGGCTAAGTGTAAGTGAATCTGTACCAAGCTGTGCATGCTTTAATTCTGTGTAGCTCAGGTGTGAGTGACCCCACCAGGAAACTGCTCCATGACTGATCAGAGGGAGCTGGGGCTTCTCAGACACAGGAAACAACCACGTTTTCATGGGGGCTGGCTGCTCTGAAGGCAAGGATAGGTGCTAGTTCTTGGCAAAGAGCCTGGAAGCCCCAGAGCCAGAGTGTGTATTCCACTGGGGGATGTTTACCTCCTTTACCTGAGGACACACTTCAGAGAAAGGAGGCTGCTATCACCTGTGCTTGAGGGAAGAGGAAACATCCCAGCCCACATAACCTTGTCTTCCCTCCAGGCCACGCACCACAGCCTGATCAAGTTTGCCTGGCTCTAGCCATCCTGTAGCATGAAAGTGCTCCTGAATCAGTCATTTCAGGTTGGACCCTTGCAGTGATGTGCAGCAGGACTGTCTGTGTGGGCTGTGTGCAGCATGAGCTACCTGTCTCAGGTGTTTGCCCTGGGACATGTTCACATAGTTGAGATGTTTGCAGGGCACCTGGCGTGGAGCATGCCAGAGAAGCCCACGCTGTGCAAGTGCAGATGGCCTGGGGATGGCTGTTGCAGTGGGGTACGTGGTTTTTGAGGTGGGCTGAGAGTGCAGTTCATGTGTCCTGGCCCATTGCACACCTGACACATATAGAAGTGAGGCAGTCTACAGGAACGGGGTGGATGGGATCCTTTGGGCGAGAATCATGAGATGAGCCATCTTCCTGGTGATTCCTGAAGCACGAGAATGGTTGTTGAAGAATGCTGGGCATAACTACTGAAAGTCACCAGTCTGATGGGGGCTGGGGAGGATGGTAATGGAATGGCATGACTTTGCATCCTGTGCTAAAGAAAAAGCTTCAAAATAGCACAAGTGCTTAGTTATGCTGGTTTTCCCACCAGGGCAGGAATACCAGTTCCCTGTACTAAAGGAACTGGGACAAAACCAGCTCAAGGTAATGCTTCCCCTTTATCTTCCATACTTTTCCCCACCCAGCCCCCTTCCTCCTCTTCCCAGAATTGTACTTAATGATAATGCTCTTGGGTCTCTCGTGGGCTATTGCAAAAGCTCACCTGATGTCACACAGCACAGGCAAACAGAACCTGGAGAGGTGGGCTGTGGCATCAGGAGATGACCCTGTGGCAGTGAGACTGAATTGTGCAGGTGTGATACCTACCCCTAAGACTTGAGAATTCCCTTCTGTTGACTGCAAACATGGTCCTCTGCTCCACTGCTTGAGGGGTGTTTTGGTGTCAAAGTGGAGCATCCAGATTACTGTTTTTCCCCCTTTTGAATGAACTCATGGCGTAAACTCAATTGCTTTGCACTGAGGCTTTGGGAATGTTTCTGCAAGCAGGGCTTTTGGTATTTATCTGGATGTGTTTTTCAAAGCACAACTGTTTTGTTATCTTCCTTCTCTGAAAATGGATTGGGATCTGATTCTGTCAAGCAGTCAGGATGAATCTCTACAGCTGCAAAAGCAGATCTGTCAACTGCTCTGACACTCCTTTCTGGCTTAAACTAGTGGAGGAGGACTGGTTTAAAACAGGCAGAAGAAAGTGTTTTATGGAGAGGGCAGGCTGTGGGTGAGTTGCAACATAGTGCTGCTTGTGGTGTTTGCACCAGTGCAGGTAAGTGTGGTCTGAAAATTAGCTGTCTAATCTGAGAGGCTGTTAATTTATTATTTATTTATTTAAGAACAGGTTGAGCATATGAAAGATACCAAATTCTCAGGCATGGGTCAGATGCTTGGAAAAATCCATTTCTGGGATTCTGCAGCCAAAAGATTTGGTGGCATTAGCTTAAGTATGTCGAGTGGGAATATTTACAACTCTTCTATCAAAGATAAAAATGTACAAAAGCAATTAATCCTGTCTTCCCTGGCCTTCCCAAGTAGTCCCGTCTTCCAGTCCTCCCTCCATACCTCTCCCACTGAGTCCCAGTCAATGATTAGGGAGGGAGATACTTCTGGATAAGATAGGTAAAGTTCCAAAAAAGTTCATCAGTGAGGTGTTGGAGTTTTTGGGGAGTTCACCCCCACCTCCCTGAAGTCCTGCAGTGCCTTATGAGTTTTGCACTCTGAGCAGTTGGCACTAGAATTCCTCACAGGTCTGAGGTCGGTGCCAAGCTGGTATTAATTTGTTGCTTCTTCCATACTATATATTTTACTATATGTAGCAATAGGTGGAGTTTTGTGGATTTGGTTTCCCCATGATGAAGCCAGTAAAACCAGCTTTGCATGTATGGATATGTCTCCTTAGAGGGATTTGATTTCTATGCTGAAATATTTTGATTAAACAATGCAAAACTGGCTGTGGCAGGCTACATGCTTGCTTTTGGCATGGGTGCTCAGTCAAGAATCACACCTGTGGTCCTCTCAGATACAAAAGAAGTGAGGCCAACATTTTCCAAGGACCAATGTGTCCTGCAAGTTTTGGTCACAGGTAGTGGAGAAGCTGCTGATGAAGAGCTGTGAGTTGGATTCCAGAATACCAGATTGCTTACCTGGTTCTTCAGCTGAATCTTTACCTGCTGCTTTCACCTGCAAAATTGTGCAGCCAATTTGATACTGTAAATATGATGCACAAGTGCAGAACAGGGAAGGTGCTTTGTCTCAGTGTGTCCTTCACCCTGGGATTGTCCCCTGGGGTGCACTTGCATGATGAGGGACAACTGGGCTGGGAAACTGTGTTAGGGCTCTCTTGTCTGATTGTAGGGACCTGTCTGTCTTCACCT
Organism: Campylorhamphus procurvoides; assembly: GCA_013396655.1. Lineage (NCBI taxonomy): Eukaryota > Metazoa > Chordata > Aves > Passeriformes > Dendrocolaptidae > Campylorhamphus > Campylorhamphus procurvoides. The sequence goes on along the minus strand of WBMV01002325.1, from coordinate 330,446 downwards.
CTTTCCACTAAGGGAACAAAAGGATTTTTTGGACACGGTGAGTGAGTGAGGATCTAAAGAAACTGTTTTGTCACTCTCAATGAACTCCTAAAGTGTTCCATGGTGAACAGCTTCACAGAGTTTTTTTAAATGCAAAAACCTAACTCGGAATTTATTTTGAACTTTCTAGGGCATCACTGGAAAAATAAATACAGTTAATGACTCATTGTTTTTCCAGTTGTAATTTCGGTCCTTCTCAACTGCAAGTAGACTTTCAAAGCTAAAATGCTGACCCTCTGCCTTAGCATCTCATTACTTTTCTGGTCTTGACATAACCTTATGTTCCTTGTGCTAATCTTCATATCCTCTAGAGGGAGAACTAAGATCTTGCTCAGACTATGTTGGAAAGTGTTAAGGCTCCCTTAATTTGTGAAAAGTGCCAATGTTTCAATTCTCTATGTAACTTTCTATAAACTTTGTGGATGTGTACATGCACCTAAAACTTTTATTCGGTTTCTTGGGTTTTTTTGTTTGTTTTGGTTTTTTTTCCTCTTGAATTTGTAGTTCCTGGACAAAGTTTTATACTTTGAGGTCATAGGGGCATAATTTGTTCTGGGCCAGGCCTGCAGCAATGGTATTGATGCTGGCTTTAGGAAGGGTTTCTAGGTAGCACTTGACAAACACCATGGAGACTTCTTTCCCACTGTACATGTGAAAACTCATGATGAGACTCTAAAAAATGGGATGTAATAGGGATGCTGTCCAAATTCACGAGCACAGACACCCATCTTTTGTGTAATGCAATAGGTAGCAATTGTTTTGCCACAATCACTAGCCCTAAGAACAGTCTGAGCTGTTGACAGCTGCTCTTTTTTGCTTTTCCTTCCCCCACCTCCCTATCATGGCTGTTTATTTTCAAAGGATTGACACAGGAACCAACTTGGCCCTTCTTCCTGATGTGCAACAACCTGTCTGTGACCTCTGCAGCCTGTGTGGAACTGCAAGCTTTCCTAAAACCCAGTGTGAATGCTAGACCTAGCCTGCAGCAGTAGGTTTAAGGCTATCTCTCTAATCTAGCCCAGAGATCCATGTCTGCTCTGGAGCTTGCAAAGGCCACAAGGCTGGGACTTGCAGTTGGCAGGTATTGCTTGGGGGTTTTATGTGTTTATAATTTCCTTTTTTTTTTGTTTTTTATGGTTCCAGCATGTTGCTGCAGAGCAGGATGAAAGATGGACAGTGACCCTTCTCCTGGCATTAGTACTGGGCTAAGGGCTGGCATGAAGGCCACTGATGGGGACATGAGGACAGAAAGTTTGATTCACAGCTCTCTTCTGGAGGTCCAGAGCATTCAATTGGCGTTCCTGCTCTTAAGCAGTCTTTTAATCCCTTTACCTAATGTGACCCTCAACTCTTGAAGCCTAACACCAGCCCTGTGCTCTGAGCTGCCATCCTCCCCTCCAGATTCAGCCAGGGCTGGTTCTCTGTAGCTGACTGAACCCCCCCACCCACCAGGGCCTGCAGGCAGATCTAGCTTTAGTGCTTCCAGCCCTGAGCATTAGCCCCAGTTCCAAGTCTAGCCTTACCCTGAAACAGGAAAGTCCTGTATTACCCAGACATCATTCTGGGATGTATGATCAACACCAGCTGTCATCCCAATCTACTGGCACCTAAACAAGCAAGAAACAAAGCTGGTTCTGCAGCCCCTTCACTCCATGACCTAAACTCATGATCAGATGGAGCCAGCAGCTTACCAAATTGGGACTGTCCAGAGTCAGCCTAGTTTGGTGGTACTTCCAGGACCCAGAAATGAAATTATCTGTGCTGTCCTCTCTGTCTTTAGCTCCAGCTGTGGATTGCTTGAAAGATAGATGGGACTCACAACGGGCAACTCTCTGAAGTCTGAGAGGATGTTTGTACTCTCAAAATGATGCTGAATTCTGAGCAGGGAGATATTGCAGGTCTGCCCACCAGCACTTTGGTTAGGGATGTGGACAGCAAGTCTGAAAAGATGTGATGTCTTTCTGGATTCTTCACAGATTGGTATTTGTATGGTATATAAGTTAAAGTGGTCTTGTTGGTAAGGTTGCTGTTAACCCAGAAATAGTCAAAGCAGGTTTGGAGAGTCAAGGTCTGGAGACACAGGGCTGGGTAGGCAGCCGTCTCACTTAATCTAGTAAGGACTGAGTGCTGAGGTCAGATGTGTTGAGCTGATGGCATAAGGTTTGCTCTGAGGTGGTAAGAGGACCAGTTTTGGTCTGAATACCAGGGTTTGATTTGGGATTCACAGTATCTGGAGAGCTGTGGGTTGACAGGACAAAATGAAGTCTAGTGCTGACTAGAAATTGGGAGCAGAGGGTTTGCTGGCTGTTGCTGGTTAAAAGAAAAAGTCTAATTTGTGTTCTTGATATAAGGTGTTGCTTTTCATGCTTTTATATTTCTGGTTAGAGAAGAAACTTGAGGAATTGTTTGTCCTCTGTCCTTGTTGAGTTTCTCATTCCATGGTCCTTGGAAAGGCATGAGCCTGTGGAGCATTAACCATGCATGTGTTGCAGGGCACTGTGTCTTTTTGGGCTACAAACAGGCCTTTTTGTGGACTTGAGAAGGACCATTGTGCATGTCAGACCTCAGGCCTGACAGGTACTTGGGCCCCTGAGGAAGTGTAAGGAGGTACTACCATACTGTGTGAAACAGCTTGCTTTATACAACTTGCTTTGCCCTAATGGTGGTGGATATGGGAAATGGTTGTTCTTTTAGTGGTAGCTCAAGTGATGGAGCAACAGGTTGGGCACTCAAAGCTAGAGGGAAAAGAGCAGTCAAGGAGAAGGGGAAGGGGTTTCCACTTTGCTGCTCTCCAGCCCCTTTTGCACCATTGCTTGCTCTGGATGTTGTCACTGATCTATCCACCATGCTCTGAGTGCTTTCCAGTCCTCCTGCCTTATTGGTCCAACCTGACCTCAGCTCCTCACCTTTACCATAGACGACACACCACCTACTTTTTGGGGAAAAAAAGAAACAGCAGGGAGAGCTGGAGACTCTTTTTGGGGCAGTTTTGACTTGTTTGAGAAGCCACTCCCTTTGGGCATATGAGGTTGCAGATTTGCAGTGACTTGCCTCCACATCGGTGCAGCACGGGGTGTGATTCATTATTGGGGGTGGGTAGGGAGCAGACCAAGGGCTCAGTCTGGCTAAAGGCTCAAATCCTGGTGCAGACCATGGAAGTTGAACTTTAAGGCTGGATTTCAATGGGGCTGAAGAGTTTGCAGCTGAAGAAGACACATGGTTTCTTGATCACGTCACATTTTTGGTGTTCTGGCACATTAGTGTTGGTGCAGTAGAAGAAAGTCAGTCATTACTTCCAAGCTGTTTTTAAAGCATTTGAAAGAAAGTTCTGAAGAATCAGTTGTGTCTTTTTTTTCCTATGGATTACTGCTTATAGCCCTGAAAAAATAAGGAAATACACCATTTGTAATGTACACCATCCAAAGTGATCACATTAAGATGTAATTCAGCATTAAACACATGATAGATGGTGGAGAGAAAAGCCAGTCCTGGTCCTTCTCCAAAGTTGAACAAGCTCCAGCCTGTAATGCAAGCTATTTATTTATTTGAGAGATCAAAAAATGAAAGACAAGATTTGTTATTGCATAAGGGAGTCAAAAACCAATTTGAACTTGCCTTCAGCATTGGCTTTCCAAGCCCTTCAATACAAAACTTCCCCAAGATCCTGGTAAGTCCCTGTCAAACATGTTTTATGGACTATTTCCTCTCCCACAGGTGAACCAGGAGCACTCTCTTTTTTTCATTTGGGGAAACCAGTAACAATGCCCAGTTAAATAAACAGAAATGAGATGTCAGCTTTCTGTGACCAGCCAGGCCCTTTTATGGGAAGCCCATAAATTACACTAAGTACCCTGTGGCCACCTATGGGTTCTGCTGTGCAGAATTAAAGGATCACAGTTAGTATGGGATTAACAATGTTGGTGCTGTTCCCATTGCTCAGTGTATTGTTCTGGGAGGTGTTTAATGAGTACAATTTATTGACAATCAGTGAGGCTGGGTGATGCAATGTTCTCATGCTTTGTACTGGCTGGGATGGTGAAGTGTTAGAAATGGGAGCAGAGAGTAATGAAATCAGTTTGGTGGCAAGGCTTAAATGAAAATGAAGTGTATTTTGATTAAGTCTTAAAGGTAGCTGTTAAACAGGGAAGGGCAACCAGGAGAACCTATAGTTTTGAACTGAAAGAAAAGGGGACAAGTGAGGGAGAAAAATAAGATGTTGCAACCGAAATCCTTCAACGTGTGGCGCAGATTGCAAGGAGCCATCCATCAGTGTGTGCTGTGCTGACAGCCAGGTGTGCCTTTAGGGTGTCAGTGCACCCTAAGAGCACCTTCAGACTTGAGCCAGCTCTTTGCTGGTGCTTTTTGTTACCTCGTAGTTACGTTAGCCAGGGCTATGAAGAGATATAAGTTCCCAGACCAATACAAAAGCCTCCAGGGTGTGATCCCTTCTGGGATTTTGCATTTTATGCAAGGGACAGCACAGGCAAACGACACAAATATTCCTGTGGGAAGAAAAGCATGACAAAATTATAATTTGTTAGGAGCAGTTTGACTTCCAAGGTAGGTGTAGCCTCCCATCTCTGAGTGACTCCCAGGCTACTGGATTTCGTAGCATCCATCAAAGTGCACAAGAGAAGGTTATTGAGCTTCTTGTGCCTTGAAGATGAGGCCATGATGCCCCAGCCACCTCGTATTCAAGATGGGCAGTTTGTTTGGGGACTGTGGTATTATATAGATATGTCTATGAGAAAAAGCTGCAGAGCTCTTCCAGCCTTACTCAATGGCAAGAACAAAAACCTGAATGAAGCAAATGGCTCAATGGGCATGGGTGAGCAGCTACATGGTTCAGGCAGTCTTTTTACAAACTATTTACAGGCCAGTTTGGCAGTCTGTCAGCATTTGTGGGGAGAGGTGAGTGCAAAGGAGTGGTTTAGGATGTCTAGGGTGACACCTGGAATTCCTCTCCTTTGTAAGAGAAGGATGAGCAACCTCTGTGGGCAGGAGATGGACAGCAGGGGATGTACTGTTTCCATTTTAAAAGGAGGATTCCTTTACATCAGTCTTGCAAGTTACAGTGAAACCCTTCCAAATGCTACGGGCCAAATTTTATTCTCAGTTACACCCATGCAACTTTACTGAAGTCAGCAATTGTCTGTTTTGCAACCACTGCCTGATGCAATAACCAGAGGGTTACGTATCTTACGGGCTCAAGATGTGTTTGCATTCCCAGCACTGTGGCAGTGAATAACACTGGACATGAAATTGCTGTTGCCTGAGTAATTGCTGGAGAATAACTGAGGTCAGTAGCATTGCATGGTTGTAACCAACTGCAGAGGGCTTGGGAACACTTGTGCAGTATCTGGGAGTTCTTTGGGATCCAGGAGAGACTGACCCATCTGTCCTTCCAGCTGGTGTGCCACTTTCCCACATCAGACACTCCCTTCAGTAATTATACCCTTTTTAGACTCACCCTTTAGCAATTACTCACCTAAGCCCTGCCTCAAACTGACATCATTGGAAAGTCCAATAAAAATACAGCAAGCTTTCAAACCATCCCAGGAAAGCAGAATGCTGTATTATTAGCAGTATTTCAATGCAGCTGTTTGGTGATGATTTTCTTAACCTTATCTCTTAACAGGAGGAGTTTGAATTCCCTCACAGCAAACAGCCTCAAGGATCAGTAAAGACGTACTGGCTTAAAAGGGCTTCATACTGTTCCTTTTTCTTCTTTTAAAGTCGTCTTCGTAGTACTGAACACCTTCTTCTGGGAGACCCAGTCTTAAGTTTCTCAGACCTCAAAATATTGGCTATCACAACTATCGGTAGTTGTCTTGGTTCTTGTTTGTCAAAGTATTTCTAAGTTCCTCTTTCTGGTTTTTTAAATTTTATTTTCAAGTTGACCACATCTTTGAAAACCTAAAGGCATATTCAGAACTTGCACTTGCTCTGGGAAAGAAGAAGACAACAGTAGCTTGCTTTACTTCTTAAATTACTTTTTTGTTGGAGGGAGGGGTTAATAAAATTTCAAATTACTCCATGAATTGGGCCCTCTATAATGACACAGGAAGTTATTGCTATTTTTGTTACAGGTAAAGCTGAAAAGTTGAATCAGAGCAAATAGTTGAGAGTTTTGGGGTTTATTTCCATCATGGTCCTATCTGAACTGGCATACAGCTCATCCTAATGGCATCAGATTTCTGTGGGGTTTGTTTTTCTTTTAATTCTTGGTTTGCATGGGAACAGTACTCCAGAAAAGAACGTTCCAAACAATAAGAAAGGAAACTACGTGCAGAAAAATTCAAGGAAGCTAATTGGAAAATTTTGCAGGGAACGATTCCTGCTCTGTAATACCTGATGATGGAAGCGCGAGGCTTTGCAATTGTAAACAGATTTTCTTTCCACCCTGCTTGGCAATCATCTTCATTTTTTGGGTGTAACCCTTTCATGTACGCAGCTGCACTCCCCATTCCCACAGCCAGGCATGCTGGGTAAACCTTTTGATCTCGCCTTCCAGCCTTTGCTTTGCTTGCATTGTGTTTATTACAACTGCTCCAACTCCTCCGGACCAGGGCGTGATGGGTGATCCTGGAGGATCTGCCCTCTAGATCTCTGTGATTGTACTGAGCTGATGGTTTCTCCCTGACAGGTGCAGGCATGTGGATTTGAAAACCAAAACAAAACAAAAATCTTTTTAGTAAAGCGAAACCTACCTGATGTTAACTCCTTCCTCTGCTGTCATACCCGGGGTGGGAGAGTGGAGGCTTTACTTGGCTTCCATTTCTGCCTCTGGCACCAGCATCTCTTTGAATTGCAAATGTCTCACCTTGTACTGGCTCTTGTCATTTGGTACCAGCAATGGCTGTTCCTCCAGAAGCAGGATGCATCAACCCCTGCTCCAGCACTGTAGCTCTTAGCTGTGTGCTTTTACTTCTTCTTTGCTCTCTGTGGATTGTTTTGACTTGGTTTTCTGTGGTACTGACCCACTGGCCATGGAAATGGAGGGGCTTCTCCCAAAGCTTGCAGCACGCTCTGGGGAGGTGTCAGACCAAATCCGACACTCGTGGCATGGTGAAAGCCCCTGTTAACACATATCTCCATACTGTGCCCTGGTTGATGCCACACTGTCCAAAAAGCAGTTCCCCTGCCCCTGAACTACAGTACTATTTGCAGTTTTTGGGCATGTTTACAAAACACCATAAGTAAAAACAACCATGGGATTTCTTCCCCCCCTCCCCGGTGATTTAAATAGTTTAAAAACTAGTTATGGTTTAATTGCCTCCTTGCAAATTGTTACTGTGTGTTCTTGCTGGTTTGGAGGTTGTAGCATCACTGTGATCAGCCAGAGCAGATGCTTCTGAAGGATGTGAAATGCCTCCATTCCCTGCGTCTGCCATTAGAGAAACCTTTCAGTTTCTTAAGTGCTACACATGCACTCCTATCAGGTCCAGGGAAATCAAGAATAGTGGCACACAGGATACTTTGATATCAGGGTGTCCCATTAGCTCTGTGCAGGTGTATTGGCAAAACTTTAGTTGTCTGTTGTAAGAGAACATGAAGCTGCATATGTAATTTGTGAAGCAATATCAAAAAGCACATTTAAAAAAATACTGTATTATCCTGAATGTTTATGCAATTTGGAGTGAGGTGCTTTTTGTATTTTTGGGTGTGCAGGCATCACTTCAAACCGATCCTTTCAAAAACTATATTGTGGATTTTTCTTTAATAATGGAGGAAAAAAAACCCAACTCGCATCTCAAGTCCACCATCTGATGCCTGAGGAGTTTGGATTGAATTGTACATTGAAAGAACATGATATACAAAGCACATGCGTCAGCTCAGCTACTTTTTAATCTGTTCCTTGATTTGTCCACACTCAGCAGCTTTTTTTTTGGCTGCAACAGAAAGCCAGTGCAGTGCTTCAGGCAAAGGCGTCACCCAAGCTACCTTAGTTGATGAAACTAAAGTTGCCTCCTGAGCGTTACTGTCCTGTACATTGTTGGATGAGCTGGCTCTGCATCTGTGGCCAATCTGGATGCCTGCAAGTGATTTACTGTGCTCTGAAATGCAGCTGCTTCATGTACAGCATCTGATCTGTGACCACCACTGGGAGCAGTCCTTGCTGAAAGTGAGGGAGAGATTAAAGCCAGCTGAAGAAAAAAGGGGTTATTTTTATGGTCCTTCATGGTAGTGGTTTTTCCCCATTAATTCTCTTCATAAAAGATGGAAAACTCTAATTCTTCAACACGTCTGAGCTCCAATTTTTACTGGTGGTTTCCTTCTGGTAGTGAGTTATTGAGGGAGGGCTTGCAGAGGGCTGCCTCTTCTGAAACCTGGGCAAGGGATTTCAAAATAGGGGCTAAAGCAAAGCAAAACATTTTTGTGAGTACTCAGGCCTGAAGAATTATCAGGGGAAGTTCATTAGGATGCATTTGATCTTGATGATGTGAAGGCAGCAGTCCTTCAAGGTCCCACAAATGGGTGAAACCCCACAGGGGCAAGCTGAGAAACAGTGACATTACAGCAGGAATCTCATTTTTCTCTTTTTTTTAAATCATAGGTACCTGAGCTACACTGACTACCTACCAGAAAGGTTTACTGTGTTATCATGTTTGTTGGCAGCAGGGTGAGTGTCATGTAGGTACATGTGAAACATTTGGCATGAATATTACCAATATTCCCTGCAGTGTTACTTAACTCGTCCTTGGATAGCAATATTTGATACAGTCTGCAACTTGTGTCACAAAAAAAGTATGGTCTGTCAAGTATGTGGGTATTAATGCAGGGATTAATCCAAATTTCCCTTACAGAGTGGCACAACCTTGTCTGTGCTGATTTCCAGTTAGGTACAAAATGACTGTCATCAAAGAGATTCATCAGGAAAAAAGTCAATATAGAATGAGGTCAGAAAATACCATGTGTCTTACTTTTAATGAAAACAGATGGTATTTTTTCAGCTTTGAAGCCACTGTAAGTAAAAACTGCAACAACTATTTTTTGCCTCTTTCAGTGAAAATTGTTCTGTGTAAAAATGTGCCATAAATGTCCTTCTTCCAACCACAATTTATTAATGTAAACCTCACGAGTCTACTATGTAGGGCATATCCAGCTTTGGCTATTTAGGCAATTAAAAAAAATCCCTTTTGATATTTATTCTGGCTGAGAAGTGAAGCTAATACAAATAAGGTTAACATATTTACAAAATTCAACAGTGCTGGAACAAATATGGAAGCATTCTAAATGAGAAAAACAGATGCAAATGTGTAGCACTTAGCGTGACAGTCTTAAGATTTTTAAAAGGAAGTAATATATATATTTCTTAGTTATTTCCATTCTAAGCTAGTGCATGAAGAGCTGTCACACAATAATATTTCTGACCTGATAGTGACTCTTTGTGGGCATGCACTTGATGCTGAGACATGTGTTTGCAGACTCTGAGTAGGGAGGAGGGGAGTGCATGGAATGGGCCTGTCTATTGGATATTTCTTGGGCATGAATGTTTATCTGACCTTTCCTAAATCTGGTGAACTTCCCATGCCAGAAGAGCTTGTATTCCACACATGGATACTGTGCAGCCACTAAGAAGGGCATTCCTCAGGCAAGCCTGGAAGTGTATTTCATCACTTGGGTGGTTGGTTGTTCACTGTCTGGGGAAGGGAACGGATCAGGAAATCGGTTAATACTGACAATTAATGATTGGACCGGATTTCATTTCAGTGAATCCTCACCAGTGACAAATGCAGCACCAGCAAACGTGTTGGGCACTCAAAACTCTGGTCTGCTGGGAGAATGAAGCCTCCAGGAGCAACACAACAACCTGTGTGGAAAGCCTTGCTGAACTGGGAGATGATGTGCATGTGTGACTGCTGAAGTCAGCACCAGGGTGGAGTACAAATCCTAATTTTTATAGGTACTCTGGTGGATTTGTTGTCCCATGTGCCCATTACGCCCGTAAATACCTGCATGGTGTAATTACTGCAAGAGCAAAGTCAGTTAAAGGGAAGGTTACTGCTATGGTAATTAAAGAGTTACAGAAAAACAAGCCGCTTTCACCAATTACTGAGAGATGCCATCCCTGGGGTAAGGCAAAGTGAATGCAGAAGCATGGTCATGGAGGGAAGTCACCAGGAGGGTCTCACCTCAGCCTGTGCTGTTTAATGTACCTGTAAATGACCAGGGAAAGAGCAAGCAGTGGGGTGAGAAAATCTGCAGGAGATTCAGATGGATGGATGGATACTGGAGGCTGCCACCAACACCTGTGATAGTATGGAGAGAGGGGGGCATGTTCCTGTAGCTCACTCGTGCCTGTGCTCTTTCATGAGGCTCTGTAACCACAGCAGCCAGTTTTGCTCTGTATCAATAATAAGAGCATTGCAAATAGGAAAGGAAGACTTCACAGGACTTGCTCTTTCATTCATAAATTTTATATCTTGCATTGTAGAGAGGTTAAAACAAGGTTGGGGCCCCTTGGGCTGTAGGAGCCTCTTTACTGAAGCTTAATAGGTGTGTGATAAGGAAAAGTTGGTGGGGGGAAGAAATATTATTGCTACCCCATGCTACTATGACAGATGGCACTGTGGTTCATCTGGGGCTGGGTGGGAACTGGGCACACAGGGTGTCTCATGGAGGACTTGCTCAGCATCTTCCCCAGCCAGAGAAGAAGGCACTCAAATAAGAAAAAGGATGAAATAAGGAACAAAATCCAGCATGCTCAAACATCTGCTCCTTGCCTATTTGCTCCAGTGGGGAAAAGGAGGCAAGAGTAGGACCGGGCTGACAGAGGCAGCATCCTGAAGGGTTGCTTTTACACACAGCTGTGGGGGTGGATCACAGTCATGGGCCTTGCAGAAGAAATGACTGGACTCTTCTGACATCACCTGGAGACACCATTCTTCCTCATTCAATCCTGAGATGGAAGATAGTGCTGCTTTTATTTGGGCCAGCCAAGAGTGTAGCAGGTCAGGACTAGTTGTAATAGGATGTGTTTGTTCATCCACACAAAAATGTAACATACTAGTGAAAAGAATCTTGTAACAGAAACTTACCTGGGCAGCTCAGCAAGGAAAATCTTACTGGGTATTGCAGTGATGGTGTGAGTTTTCCCTCCTTCCCCCTTTTCCCTGCTGTGTCACCTGTGATCTCTGAAGGCAAGGGACAACATCTGGCTTGGTTGTGATCAGTCTGTGATGTAAAAGATGTTATTCAGTACTCATTATCAGTATTGTTTGCTTGGATTATATTGTCTTTTCAGGTTCAATACCCAGTGTATTAAAAAGCACACAGTAATAAAAAAGTAACAAATAGTGGGACTAAAAATGTATTTTGGCCCGCTCCTCAGCTGCTGTAAATTATTCTGCATGCACTGAAAGCTCCTGATAAAGTGCTGCCTTGTTACATGGCATAATAAAAGATATGTTTAAGCAGGTTTAGGAAGAGACATTAATAAAACTAAGACGATGTGACGGGCCATTTGATAAAGTGGCTTCAAATACAAAGCTTTCAACAGCAGTGTTCAGCAGGATGGGTTTATGAGGTCTGGCTGCAAAACACAGAAAGTCTTGCAGGCTTCCTCCCCACAGGTCCCTGGGGCCGCCTGCAGAGCAGGTCTCCAAATTTTTGAGGGCTAGAGCACAGTGAGAAGTAAGGCAGGATTACAAACAGCTTGTCTGAGAACCATGTTGAAGGAAGACATTTGGTGTTGGCAGGAGGCAGCAATACTTAATGTCATTAAATGCTACACACCGTGTTGCTTCATGTAGCACACCTGGGCATTGGTTACAGGGCACGAATTGGGCAGAGAGTCCTTCCCTGAGCCTCTTACCTTTTTTTCCTTGGCCTGGTATGCTAATGAAAGCCCTGGCCCAGCTCTTTCATCTTGTCCCAGGTTTTCCTTTGTTGATGTGGAAAAGGAACGAGGGAGGGGGCCTGGGCTGGAGAATGAGAGATAAAGCAAGTTTGGCTGAGTCAGAGGACAGTAAGATGAAGAGTTTTCTTTGTAACTTAATAGCTGCATTAATCACTAAGGCTGTAGCTACTCCCACTGATGGCCAGAAAAGGGCCTCTGTTTCTCACAACTTTGCTGATACCAAATGAGTTCTCTGCAAAAGCACTCTCCTAGCAGGTACAATTAGAGTGCTTTAATAGGCATGCAGGATGTGGAAAGATTTTTAATTATCTTGCATTAAACAGCATAACCTCAGCAGGAACAATCTCTTTATGCATTTTTAGATTAAATGGAATTATTTTGTGCAGTAGTAATGCAATCGGAGCATCCCTGGGCAACTGCCTAAGAGTGGCTGTTTCTTTAAAGGAAGTAAGATCTGGATTTGGCAGTGTTAGTGTTAATTGGTGGACTTGATGATCTAAGAGATCTTTTACAAGCTAAATGTTTCTGTCATTCTTTGATAATGCTAATGGCTTATCACATTGCATATACTAAGGTGGGGCTTACTGAGAAGCAATAAGTTTGGTATAGCCTGGGTGAAATCATGGGTTGAATTTACAGAAGACTTTGACTGTCTATATTTAAACACAAGAATGTCAGGGTAATGTAAATTTCTCCCCAGTTTCCTTTAAAGAAGGAAGAGGTAAGATTTCCATGATGAAGTTTATCCCAGAGGAAGGAAGTTCAACACTTTTCTCAGTGAGCTTTGGTAGGTGCCTGTCACTGAAGACTTTTAGGCTCCTAACTTTCAGCTGGATCCATATCCCTCCATGCCAAGAAAAGCTTTCTAAAGTAGCTGCCTGAGTAACTATAAGTCCCAATGAAAACAAATGGGACTCACTAAGGCATCTTTGAAAAGTTTCCTCTTAAACTGGTGACAAGGTGGAGGAACCAAACTGACACATTATTAATTTATCTGAATGAAAATAGTACAATCATGGGGGGAAATGGGGTAAAAAATCACAAAACCCTGAATTACTTATTTCAGTCTTACCCTTCTTGTTGATACTGCCAGCATTAGACCCCCCCCCCCCCCAAGTGATGAATTGTCCCAGTTTCTTTTTGTTTGGGCAATCTCAGCCTCTGCTGTGGGCAGGGACATATTCAGAGCCTTTATTTTCCCACTGCTGCATCTCCTGCCAGTGCCCACACAGGTGGCAGGTTGCAGCAGCAGTGATGGTTCCCACCTAAAAAAGACTAAAGGTTTTCCTTCCTGCCTGCCCTGTGTTTGCTGGAGACAACCTAAAGTCTACAATATGCACAGCACACAAGCTTCAGTTTCTATTTATCTGATTGCCTAGAGCACATGGGTTTTTACATTCCCCTATAAAAGCTATGTCTTCTCAATCTCCCTAAATCGCACAGATGAAGGCATGCAATCCCATTCAATCCCAGCAGCGCAGTGTCTGGCAGTGCAGGCATTGCTCCCATCCAGCTCTATTGCTGCAGAGTCTGTTTTATACCATTACAGGGTTTTTATTTTTTATTCCTAATTCCTCACTCCTCTCTCTCTCTCTCCCTTTTGTTGTTGGCAGTGTGATTGCCAGCTCAGGCAGTTTGGAAGGCAAGTGAATATTGGGGAGGAGCTGGAGGGTGTGCAAATGGAGACTGGCATGTGTTTCTGGCTCTCTGGTGCAACACCGTGGCAGGGCAGACCTGTAGGTGCCAAGGGAAGGGGGCATTTCCTCAAGTTTGGAAAGTGGAAAGCTGAGTGGATCCATGCTCTAAAGCACTCCCTCTCTACTGGTAGGCCATGTGGGTTTATTTTCAGCCTTTATTGTGGTTCTTCTATAATTGCAGCTTGCTAGACCTGTAAAAACAGTACCTCGTGCTCTCTGCTGGGCTAGCTGCTAATTGCTTGCAGCCATTGGTGGCAGAACCATGCAGGTGGCATGTTCCTACCTGCAACTCGGCATGAATGATGGTTTATTGATAGTGAGTGGATGGGGATTGGAAGCTGCCTACCTCCCACACCCATTGCTCTGTGCTAGGAAAGCTTCATGGGAGCTGGGAGCTGCATCAGGGCTGGAAGAGGCAAATTCTCCCCTCCTAGCCCAGGACAAGGGCATGGCCTTTGAAAAGCTCAGACACAGTGTGGCTTGGAAAGAGTCAATGGGAAATAGCTTGCCTTGGGGGTGTTTGGCTTGCATGTTGATGTGGCTTTTTTGTTTTGAGACCAAAATCTGCTGGCTGGTCAGAGTGAGTGTCTTTCACAACTAAACGTGTGATGGAAATACCTGTGGACAACCTGTGGAATAGGTTTGGAATACATGGAAACTTGCATGTGCAACCTGGTTTTCTATTCTTTGCAAGTTTACTCTGTAAGTCCTCAAACATCACCTAAAGGAAGCTCTGGAAAATTCCCTCCAAAAGATGGATTTCTAGGTCATTGTTTGTTTCAGATCACTTCTCATCAGTATAGGGGAGAAAATGATTAATTCTCTTCTCTTGAAAAACAAATTGTTCTTAGCATTGTTATATTCATCAGGGCATTATCCAAATTTCTCATATTTTCACGAGAAACATTTCTTTCTGAACACCACTGGCGGAGGGAGAGTGCTGGAGGTAGATGAACAGCAAATCCAGACAAAATTTGGAGCCTCTGTGCTCCTTTCCACATTGAATTTGCTCACCTCAACTTTCTACTTTCCACACTGACGTACCTTCCTAGCCCCTCTATTTCACATGGGGTTGATGTTAAATAGTGTTGCTCCAGGAATCACATGAAGAAGGGAGGTGGGCTGAAGCCAGCATAGCCAGGACATACAGACATGAAGGAGATAAAGCCACACAGTATTTGCAAACAGCAACTTCTGATATTCAATGGGTAGTTGCAATGCAGCAAATATATCCCTTGTGCACAGCTGCTGATACCCACAGATTTAAATACAAGATGTGTTTGGCTCAGTGGGTGGAATTGAACATTTATCTAAGCTGGTCTTTTCCAAATTAGCATCCAGGATTACAGGTTGCAGAGGGAGACCACTGTCCTCCCTGGACCTCCCAAGCAAGCTACAGGAGCCTGGGGAGCAGGGTAGGGGCCTCAGCTCTCCCAGGTGATGTGAGAGGGGCAGAGCCCAGATCCTTACCCCCTTCTCATGCATTTTAATTAGCTAGAACTCACACAAGCTTATTGAGGACTGGGGTCATTTTCATTTCATATATTGGAGGGTGGAGACCTGCCTGTATTTATGAGTTCTTTAAGATGTGTGAAGACAACAGATAAACACAAATGGATCATGCTGTAAAAAGAAGGTAAATTGTCTTGATCAGACTGCAGTTTAGAAACATAGTAACCTTATAATCCAAATTCTGTGCTGGATTATTCTGTGTAAGCAATAAACCTATTTCACCATAAATCAAATATTTCTCCAGGCTGCATGTTTGTGCAAACTGAGCTTATGCACAAGTCACTAAAATTAGTCTCCAGTTCTTTTGCATCTCAGGAGATTTTGGTTCTACTCTGCATAAGTGGAAGCACTAAAAATTATGCCTGCAATGTGGATGTACACTTATATTTGTTAGTCTAAGCTGAGGTCTAGGTATAAAAATACCTAGCTGGTGCCAGATAGTACCCAATCTTCTGCTAAGTCCTCCAAGGTCCCATAAGCATGGACTGCCAATTCACAGGCTATGAAAGATGAAATTCATTTCCTTTTCTTGTATTAATCAGAAGAGATCAGGTCAGGCAGTTAATTCTCCACACCAACCTTGGCCTGCAAGAGGCTGACTGTGTATCAACAACGAGCTACTTCCAGCTCATTCTGGAGCTCAGGAGAGACAGGAGTTTGCTTCCTACTGATGGGATGACGAATGCAATGGAAAATCCTGCTTGTTTCAGCCAGAGCTCCTGAAGGCAAAGGGACCATGCTGCAGGAGGACCTCCATAAGGATTTCTTGGGTTTGGCCATGCCCCATCTTACCCCTCCTCTCTTCAGAAGGTAAGTTTGGCAAGAGCCAGTTTTCCAGTGTGCCAGGCCCCTTGGGATATGCTGGCTGGCAGGGTTGTGAGGGGAGGGGAAAGGCACAGCAGCTCTCTGTTGAGGCAGCACCTCTTGAATGAAGCATGCCTGAAAAATTCTTGACTGCCGTTCTCTTATTAGCTGCAGCAAGATGAAAGGCATATTTTATGAAAGTAATACATTCCGGCGTTGCACGTGCAAGTCAGGAGGGGGACAGCACACGTGTGAGCACATGATCTGTTTGAGTCCATCATTTCACATCTGTAGGATAAAATATTTGTTATTTACACAGTCCTTAATAACAGATCTTGAGACCATCCTACCTGGCTCTGAGCCACGTAGTGGAGGTGTAATATGCTTGGTTATTTTGCTGTGGTTTTCTCTTTTGTCGAAAGACATTTTTTTAAGACTATGCTGTTTTCCGAGATGAGGTGGAAGATGCAGGAGTAGAACTGTGGTAGTTGGGATGATTTAAGGATAAAAGAGAAACAAGCTTTGTTGAAAGACTAAAAATCTTTGTTTCAGCTCTAGTAATGTGGCTGGAAAGATAGACAAGCTTCCACCTCAGTATCCCTTTATCATGTCTCTTTTTTTCCCACCTAAGCTTTCCCAGCTGGTCCCATACAAGGTGCCACTTTTCCCATAGCACGAGGACTGAGGTGCTCTGACACTACTTGCTAATCCAGGGATAGGGGGAAGTTAAACTGTCAGTTGCATAGACCCATGATCCAAAATGATAATACTTTAAAGATGATCTTTCCCCCTTGAAGTTCTTAACCACCCTTGTTGTACAGCCACCCAAAGTAAAATTGGGACTTTCTATCTTTCCAAAAGTTATACTTTAACTCAGCCACAAAATCTAGGTTGGATTCAAGATTAGATTTACAAGGTGAGATTACATAGTTTGTTCTGTGCCAGGGACTAATTATATTATCAAACCAGTTCCTTCTGGCTTTAAAATGTACATCTCTGTGAAAAATAGCCAGCTGTTTTTAGCTGTGGTTGTATGCAGGAAAGGGCATGACTTAGAAAGTGGGCTCTGTTACATCTCCTTCAGCCTCTTTTGTGCTGTCATATCCACCTGTTTATTGTGTTTGCTGTTTTCTTGCAAGGCAGTGGTTTGCTGATCTCCTGACAGTGTCTGAAGGCTTTCACAGGTTAGAGGAAGGCGTGGAAAAAATATCCTCTACCTGAAGGAAACTGAGATTCCTGCAGTTGCAGGGCTGGCAGCCCACAGCTGGATGGATTTCCCATGTGCTGGAGGCATGAGCCCTGTGTTTGCAGGCTGTGGGAACCCTGGGATGCTGGATCTCTGTAAACCTGCTGGGTTTTATGCAGCAATCAGCTTTCCTTTCAGCTCTGTGCCTACCCATGCCTGCATTGCTTCTGAATCTCCAAAGTTTTGCTGCTAAGGCTCACTCTGTACCACAGTTCTACTGAAGTAAATCCTCTGCCAAAAATATATTAAATTCATAGTAAATGTGTACATTGCATGCAGAAAAATGTTGTGTAGCTTCTTTCTGCAAGAAGTGACCAGCTCTCTTCTTACTTCTTGCAGGTATTAAAGGGAGAAATAATGTCAAAAGGTCAGGGGAGGTGTGAACTGTAACTCATACATGGAAATATTTTCTTGAATCCTTTAAAAAAAGGACAAAATGTATTCTTTTAACAGAAATTATTTATATTTAAAACTTGTGAAAAAATCAAAATGGTATTTTTATAAGGCTTTGCTTCACATTATGGATTATCCTGTGTATCTGTTGCTGAAGCCATCCTTCCTTCCTGCCACGCTGCCCCTTCATACTCCAGCTCTCCAGGTTTTCCTGTCTCTCTGCACTGGGTTTGGAGCCTCTTGCTTTAACAAGCGATGCCCTTCCTGACCCTGTCTCTGTATCTGCTCACACATTCCTTCCTTATCTTGCTCTCATGCTGCTCCAGATTCCCTCCTGACCATAGACCATACTAGACCATGCGTGTTTACAGAGACCAGCTTGGTGCCGTCTAACAAAACTGGCTTTCATCCTGACACTGAGTCATATGACCTTCCTCTCCTTTTCCCAAAACCTTCTGTATATGCATGAACCCTTTAAACAGCGGCATCTGAAATGTTCCTCCATCCATCTCCATATTTGTAAGTCTGCTTATAAGATCAATGTTTATATTAGGTGGCTGTTTTGCTCTTCTGAATCTGTCCTAGCTGTATTTTGCCTAGTCTCTGGTGACCTTCAGGCAAAGGCTCTGCTGTGCATGTTTATAAATCATTAAATACACTGTTGATGCTCAATAAATAAGAACATTATTCGTCTTTGAAAGGGCTTTGAAATTAATTTTATGTGTGGAAGCAGCTTAAGAAAAATCTGTGGGTGAGAATTTAGACAATAAAGTCACTGGGAATTCTGCCACAGGGTGTTTTTGAGTACAGTCTTACAATTATTCTTGTCCTTGTTGCAGGTTTAGGTTATTAGTTTGTTTTGTCTTTATTTTTATATAGATAAATATTGTCTGTATAAAAGTTCCCTTGCTTTCTTAGGTGTCGCAGATTCGAACATCTCCTGGGTTTGTAAACTTGTAAAAATGACTACATTTTGCTTGTTAAAATAATGTGACCTCACTGAAGCTTAATTTTTTTCCCAAATGCATCACAAGGGGCAATACCTCCTCTTTCAGGGTGCTATTCAGCTCCAGGGGCAGTAGACTGAAATACTCCAAATGTGTGTTACTATAACGCCTGTGCCTAAATATGTGGTGCTGTTGCAAATTTCAGCCCTGTAGAAACCCTATTGTTTATCAAGGTGAGAGGCTCCACCCCAAACAGTAATTAAAGAGAAGCTCATGTCATAAATCCACTGGCATTCCAAGTGAAGTCAGCATTCTCTGGAAACCGAGGTTATCTCCTCCTTTTGCTGCTGGTCCTTCGAATTTCCTGTGGTCAGGGAAGCCTTCTGGTTTCACCTAGAATAACAATTATGAAACTATCCCTGCTCTCCCGGCTGAAGTTCATGTCTAATTAACTTTAACAGCCGTCATAATTTTAAGAGTGATTTCTCAAAAGCGTTATAGCTCAAGACAATTAAGGCTTGAGAGAGAGCGCGAGACAGGGAGGGGAGGAAAACAGAGGCACTCCTTGGGGCAGGGCACTTCATGCGTATTAAACAGATGTGACTCATTCCTGCCTCTAGTCCCAGCAGAAGTAATGCCTTTTGAATAAGTTCTGCATGCTAGATAAAAACTTGTTTGCTGGTGCAAAAACTGTATCACGCATGTTAAAACAAGCACCCTGGATGGGCTATTCCCATCAAAAGCAAGGGCACATAGCAGTGGGTTTCGCAGTGTGTTGGGTGTAAGTTTGACACAGTGTTTTTAGCCATGGAAACTTGTCAAAGTTTTTAGAAAAAAGGGGATAAAAGGGAAAGAAATGCAGACCAATGAATGAATGAATGAATGAACGAATGAATGAATTCAGATGCCCCTCTGGAGCAGGATGTTTTTATTCTTATTGTTCATGAAATATGTAGTAGTGTACATAGAAGACACCCATCAGCCAATTTGATCGGCAAACCCTGGTCTTTTTGAGGAGATGTGAAACTGGAAAGGAGATTATATCAATGTAGAAGATGAAAATGCTGGGGACCTCTAGGTCTGACTTTCTGTGTGTTTATTTAAAGGTAGCTCTGCATGCAGTACTGTACATATGACAGGTATTATCTCAAGCCAGGGCACCCCACAGACCTCTCACAGACATGATATGAAGGAGGACAGCATCTCTATTCATGAAGGATCCAGCCTTCTGTGAGGATACAGGAAATCAGACATCAGGTTTTATGACAGAAATCTGAGATGTTTGTAGTTTGTTTGAAATCTGAAATGGTTGCAGGGAAATCTCCTGCCACTACTAGATGAATGATCCCTTTCTTTACTAGTGGTGTGAGGATTCCAGAGGAAACAAGGGTTTTTTACCACAAAATTGACTGAGTGCAAGGTTAGCCAATCTCAGAGCAAGGACTGTGTATGCAGAGGGGATGCAAGAACCTGATGGAGGTTGAGGAGGTGGCGATGGGAGGGACAGCTGAAGTCATGCACCGCTGCACTGATTATCATCTGCCACGCAGGGCATGTCCACACTGCAGCTGCTGGGCTTTGTTTAGTGGCGCCAGCTCAGGTGGTAATGGCAATGTCACGACAGCAATACAATACCAGCATGTCACTGCCTGAGACCTCGGGGACATATTCTGGTCACCAGCCATGCTATATCCTTGCTGCTGGAGGGACACAGCCGCTGGCACCTGGTTGAAAATAACCCCCAGGCTTCTTGCTGTGCTGCATCACCATGGGCAACCCCACAGGTTGGATAGTGAGCCCCAAGGGTGGGTTGCAGGCTGCCTCTGGTACAGGGCAATCACACATGGGCCCTGCTTGCAGCACTCTGTAGCCAGGAACCAGGAATACATTCTCCCTTAAAAACACTGAACACTCACAGTACAACTGCAGGTCTCTTCCATCAACTCTTAGTGGTGATATTTTTCTCCTTTCCTGGGAAATCTTTGATTTTATCCTCCCTCAGTTGTTCCTACAGCCTCCCCTGGAGCAGCCTTTCAGTAGCCCTGCAGAAAACTGCTCATCTGCTCCAGATGGAGCAACACAGCAAAATGAATATCTTAATATGACAAGAGACTGCGAGTGAACCTACACAATCCGTGGTCTGCTTGGGAAGTAAACCCTGACCACCTCGGGAAGGAAAGTCTGACCTACCAAGCAGTGGAGCACCTTGTGTCCTTGGAGCAGGGGCTTGGGAATTTTGTGCCCTCTGGGAATCAGGGAGTTGATTTTCTCAGTGTAGGAGCCTGGGAGCAAACCAGCATGTAAGTGGTATGGACAATCAGGGGCCCAGGAGTGAAACAGGGAGCAAACCACAATGATAGTGTAGATGTGTCCCAAGGATGATGCTTGATGGTTTTACAACATATTGTTGTAAGCAATGAACATTAATTTTAAACTGTAAACAAACTTGTTTTCCATTTACTCATACGAATTTTGCATTGTTTTCTGCTTGTTACATTTCTGATGTTAGCATAGCCATTATGTTGTCTCATCTCGTTAGTTTGGCTCATTTCACTTCTCTCAGGGATGCCAAAATACAGGGGAGGTTTTTAGAAAGTATTTAATCACTATTGTTACTGGGAAAATTACGACCAACTCTAGTGTTTTAGCATGCTTGAATGTGAATAGCACTAACAGTTGGACATATCTATATCTCTTATTCTTCCATTATAAAAACAATGCTTACAGCTCCATCTTCTCTTAACAGCTATCATCCAGCAACAAGAATTAAATTTTAAAAAAAATCCCCTAGGGGAAGTCTTGTCTTCATCCACCCAAAAGACAGAAGTATCAGGGTCTGTACTGAATCTGCCAGAATTTGTGTGTCATGTTACTGAATAACGAAGAAGGTGATTTATGCCCTTTGTAATAAGGAAATTACAGGGCAGGTATGGTGTGTTCATACTGTTATCAAACCTTTCTGAGGAATTGTGGGGAATGTTAAAGCTTTGTCACATGAATGAGAAGAAGGTGATTGGAAATAGTCAATGTGGATTCACCAAAGTTAGATCACCAGATGACACAGGCTTTGCAGGACCTCTAGAGGTGTCTCATCCCACCTCTGCCCAAAGCAGGTCGAGGTAGAGCAGGTTGCTCAGAGCCTTGCCCAGCTAGGTTTTGAGAATCCCCAGGGTGGGGACTCCACAGCCCTTCTGGGCACCTGCTCCAGTGTTTATGTTCATGGTAAACTTATTTTCCCTAATATTGACTGGGAATTTCCCCTGCTTGACCAAACTGATTGCTTTGTGTGACAAGGGAAGAGCAGTGGTTGTTATCTGCTTTATCTGCTTTGACTATAACTTAATGTCAGGCATGATCTGCTACAGCACCTTTGTATCTAAGCTGGAACACTCTGGTCTGGACAGATGGATTAGCAGAGGGATGAAAAATTGCCTTGTTTGTTGAGCTTAAAGAGTTCATATTCTACCTGGAGGCCTTTACAAGCAGAGTTCTTAGGGGATCTATTCTGACAATTTAATATCTTTGTCAGTGAAGGGAAGTGAGTATCCTCCTCTATGGAGGACTCACTGGATCCATACAGAGTGCTGCATCGTGATTTCAGCACTGCTTAATGAACTTGTTACTAAGCCACCAAGATGTTTGGGGTTTGGAGACCAGCCCTTGTGAGGAGAGGCTGAGGGAACACATTTTGTCCAGCTCAGGGGTGAGACATCTTCAGGGGAACCTAAAACCAGCCTGTCAGTATCTGTGAAACACCAAAGCTCTTCATGGTGGTGTCTGGTGAGAGGAAACAGACAGTGGGCATAAATTGAAAGAAGAGAAGGTCCAACCAGGTATGAACTTTCCCCCATCAGGACAATAAGCAGTGGAACAGGCAGTGAGGTTGGGGAGGCACAATCCTCAGAGGTTTTCAAGACCTTGCTGAACAAAGCCCTGAGCATCTTTGTACCCAAATGTAATGGGCACTTCCCAGTGCTAGTCAGTGCTCACACAAAAAAAGTCCAGAACAATTTTTGGCCTGATGAGATGAGGAAAAACTTCACAGCAAAATATGTCTGATACACATAAGGCTCCCTTCCTCCTCCTGCCCAGGAGCTCTCCTTGAGTGCAGTGTCTCATGCCACTCCCCGTGTGCCCTTTGCCCAGCTCGGAGGCAGGTGGAGCAAGCCCTGAGTGCTCCCTCCCCTTCCAGAAAATCCAGGTTGTGGTTCCTCCCGTTCTTGTCTGCATCAACAAAGTGCATTAGCTATAAAAGCACAAGAAAGCACAGTGCTGTAAACAGTAGTACAGTTCATAATTATTATTTTATTGCTTTCTTGCAGACAAAACTTTTTTCAAGGATGTGGCTAGAGTCTGTCCTGGAGGTGAGGCCATACCAGTCATGAACTGGCAGGACTGGACTTATTCTTAATTTAAACTCACACTATGTTTAACAGAGCAGCATGAACAAGTGAGATGTGTGCTTATTTTGAAGGAATTCACGTGTACAATGTGTTACATAGTGTTCCAAATTGAGTGGTCTTACAATATCTGTTCATAGGTGTTTTAAATATGTACTTGAGCACATTCAGTTCACTGAGACTTATACACAAGGAGGCATTTGTACAGCGAGTTGATCTGGTTTCCTACAATGGCATTTAGAGGTGACTTCCCAGGAACACACAGAAAAAAGTGTGTTGAAGAACTATCATGGAACAAAGAACTATCATGGAAAAAATTAAGAAGAGCTGTCAATCCCTCAGTGCCAGTATAAGAGTTCAGACCTATGCCAAGAAGGTTTACATGAAGTAACCCTTTTTCTTCCTTGTTTTCCATCAAAGTTACAGGCACCCACCACCAAAGCCACTCTATCACTCCCCTCCACAAATGAATAGGGAAGAGAAAATATTAACAAAAGGTTCATAAGCCAAGATAAAGACTGTGAGAGATCACCCACCAAATACTGTCACGGGCAAAACAGGCTGAACTTGGGGATACTGAGTTTATTACTAACAAAATCAGAGCAGGATAATGAGAAGTAAAATAAATCTTAAAAACACCTTCCCCCAACCCTGTCCTCCTTCATGGGCTCTACCTCCTTCTCCCCCAGCAGTGCAGGGAGAGGGGGAATGAGGTTTAAGGCCACTTCATGGCATGGTTTTTCTGGCACTTATCAGGGAGAAGAGTCCTTCTCCTGCTCCAGCATGGGGTCTCTCCCATGGGAGACAGTTCTTCGTGAACTTCTCCAGTGGGCAACAGCTCTCCACGAACTGGTCCAGCATGGCTCACCTTTCCATGGGGTGCAGTCCTTCAGGCACAGCCTGCTCCAGTGTGGGTCTTCCATGGGATCACAAACCCTACCAGGGAGCCCACTCCATTGTGGGCTCCTCTCTCCATGGGTCCACAGGTCCCTGCCTGCTCCAGCACAGGCTTCCCACAGGTTCAGGCATCCACCTTCTCTGGTGGAGGATGGATCTCTGCATCCCCACTGGCCTACATGGGCTGCAGGGGGACAGCCTTTCCCACCATGGTCTGCATCACGAGATGCAGGGGAACCTCAGCTCTGATGCCTGGAGCATCTTCTGCCACTCCTTCTGCACTGACTCTGGTGTCTGCAGGTTTGTTCCTCTCACATATTCTCATTCCACTTTTCTCTGACTGCAATTACTTCTGCACAATAACTTTTTTCCTTCTTAAATACGTTATCCCAGAAGTGTTACTATGATTCCTGATTGCCCCAGCTTGACCAGTGGTGGGTCCTTCCTGGAGCTGGCTGGCATTGGCTCTGCTGGACATGGGGGAAGCTTCTGGCGGCTTCTCTCAGAAACCATCCCTGTAGGCCCCCACCTACCAAAACCTGGCCATGCAAACCCAATACAGATGTCAGCCTTGCTGGTTCTTATGTTGCTAGTCATGCAAAAGATGAGCATTTTTATGGAAGCTGCTGACTATGTCCTAAAGGGAGCTAAATCACCCTAACAGAAAAGTGGATCTGAGCAGAAAAAGAGGAAGTAAAACAATAATTTTGTTTCCTACATGTCTTGCTCAGACCTACTTACATAGAGAAGATATCGTAGATACCCACAGACACATCCAAATCAGGGGGAGAGCTGGGTAGAAAACTAATGCAAAGTAGCTTCTTTAGCATCTCATCATATTAGAGCTCTAATTCTCTGGTCTCTTTATCAGACTTTTATAATTACATGGAACAGGGAATGAGAAGGCAGAAAACTAAATGCAATTGATTCTGCTGTTTGAACTACAAGGTTCGTGTAGGTGTTTGAAGGAAGGAAGCAAAGCACACCACCTCCTGAATGCTGAGCAGCAACACTATGCCAATAATTGAGAACTGAGAAGGAGGAGAATATTCCATTGCAAGTCTGAGTGAAACTTAGGCAGCACTGGAATTTGGTCTAGACCGGAGAACACTTCCACATTTACATCACCACATCTTGAAAGCTGCTGTAATCACAGATGTTTCATGATCCCCAGTGGCGGTCTTGTAGTATTCTGGTCCCTCTGATGACAGCTACTCAAGCTTTAAATGAGTTATAGCAAATCGTTGTGCTTTTATAATGGAGAAGAATATAGTTGGAATAAAAGAGCTCCCATTTCTGATCAACATGACTCAGCTGGAGGGAGGAGAAAGGCTAACTTCAACCTCTCACTTCTGAATTTGTCTTTAGAGAGTTAAGGGATGTTTGTATGACAGCGAAGGCTGCCTCTATTTCTTTTTTTTTTTCTCACTTGTATGACAAACTTTATACTAACATAATGCCCTGTTAAATGATGAGAATAAAAAGGAGTCTTAGGAAACTTTAAGTCAAGTTGTATACATCTGAAAAGGCTCTTTCAGCACAAATTAATTCTTAATGCTGCCTTTACCAAGTAGTGCAAGGTCCCTTTGGTGTGGTGAGCTATTGCTGGCTGGGTGTACAAGCAAGCACAGCTGCAGCACACAGAACTGTGATAACATCTGGAATTTGTACAGTGGGTATCTTGGTAAGGAGGTTTCCAATTCTACCAGAAGATAAATTGCCCTCCATAGCCTCAGGGTTTTGGAGAACAAAATATTCCTGTCAGGCTGACACTCCACTCCTCAGCTGTGAGAAGCAGAGGTTCTGGCACGGTAAAGAACTGAATCTTTTTTTCCCTTGGTAGTTATCCAAGTAGTTGTGGTATGATCCCCAAACTGAATATGAAATGACAGGTCTGCTTGCAAAAACTAATGCAAAGTGAGTTATTTGGCATTCTTTTGTATGTGTTAGATCCAATTCTCCATTTTTCTCCACAGTCTATTATACACTATAAAAGTTCAACATAGGGGAGATGTGCATGAAAATTTGTTTTTAAAGTCCCACCCTTCTCCATTAAGTTGGTAAAGATACTTGGAACCTTTATAACTGCTATGATCTGGTACTCCCTCTTACAAGTTACAAGGTATTTTTAATTACAGTTGTAATATTTTAATAAGGCTATCAGTGCCCCAGGCCAGTGCCATAACATGTTGGAATGACAAACATCTGTTATGATGTGCAATCTTGCTAATGGAATACTCGCTCTAATAAGGGAGAACCCTGTGTGGATACAGGGCTACTGTAGCAGCTCCCATTTGACCCTTGATTCCCATTTCCAAGGAGGGCACAAGTAAAAGAAAAGGATGGGTGTCAATGAAATCATGGTCCTCCTTACTCCCTTGGGTTTGAAAACACCTGGGTGTAAATTAGAGCAGGCCCAGTGTGAAACAAGTGTGAAGATCCCTTGAGAACTTCCACTGTCCCGTTTCTCACCTTGTACTGCACATGGCCGAGCAGCTCTGTGGTATCTAACACCAATTATCAAACTGCCTGAATAATGAGGGGGAGATGCACCTTTCCAAATGTTCATCTTTTATTAAAATAATTCATCCTCACAAATGAATGCATTTTCCATGCATATCATGTGGCTGAAAAGAATTTTGTCCCACTACTAAAGAACAGCTTGTCAGAAATTGCCTTGTGCTGCTCTCAGCACTATGAGGTATCTTGCTATGTGTTAACTTCTCAGGGTCCAGCAAATATCCCCATGTATTGATGAAACAGAATGGTGAGGTGAGTTTCAAAGGGACCAAAATAATGTAACATTAAATATTTGACCTTGTACTGCCACTGTTGGGGTGCTCTACTTGCAGCAACATGAAATCAAGAACTGTGTAGAAATATGTGCATGCTCTGTGGGTCATGGTGGGACCATGCTGGGAAAAGAACGTCACGTGTTGGTCTTCTCCACCTGAAGCAGAATAGTGAGGCATCCTGAAACTTTTTGTCTGAGTAGTCAGTCAGGTTTGACCAGGCTGACACATCCCTTACCACACCCTCTACTTCTGCATGGTATAGAAGGAATTGTGCAGTCTTAAGCTGCATTCCTTCCTGATGAATTTCAAGGCTTTTTAAAAAAAAAATCCTACCAAAGACAGATGGTAATGCTCCAGGGGCTGTCTTTAAGGACCACAGTGGGTGTCCAGGGACCTGGAAAACGAGCTCCTAGCAGGCAGTCTTGGCCTTGACTAGACACAGGTTCACAGTGAGCACCTTGTATCAGTTGTTCCCTACCCTCCCCAAACCCTCCAAAAACTCCCTGTGGCATATCTACATTTTAGAGTGGATTTTGCTTCAGGGCACTCTAAATCTACCCATAATTAGGCACCATTTGAATGTTTTTGAGATATATCTTCCTCGTGACAGGGATATAGTTGAATAAGATGTCTGAGCCCTCTCAGTTTGTTATTAATGACATTTCAGACCATGCCTGCAGTTGCTACAGAGCTGTTCCTACGGGCACCAGCCCCTTTTCACATGCAAAGAAGAGCTCAGCCTGTGGACTAAGGAGTGTTACCTGTCAATTTTCTCTGGAAAGTCCCACCTGAGTGAAGTGAGGAAGTGGAAATGCCCAGGACTGGCATTCACATTGTCATAAACATGAACTTTGTGAATGCTGCCACTCAGCCTAAGCTGTTGCTTCCCAGCCAGCCCCTGCACAGGAGTGGTGGTGCACAGCCAGCACCTTGCAAAGATACAGCCAGATTAGTGGCTTGCACGTGCAAACTTGTCCTTACTGCCCAGAACTGTAGGAGTTAGGAACACAGGAGTCACATGCTGGTTTACCTGGGTGATTTGATCTGTTTGAAAAGCCAGACCTGTTTTTTCACAAGCTACAATAATGGAAATCAGTTACCAAGTCATACTCAGATTTGTATTCAGAATATCAGATGTCACTGGTTATCAATGTGTTTCAGGTGTTTTAAATTCACTTGGTTCCTATCCAGAAAAGGAGGGCAATAAAGAGAGGATGCCATTAAATAAGCTCAGAAGAGGGTCTATGAAATAGGAGGGGCTGGCAACTACTGCCAAAAGCTATGAATTAACAGGGCATTGAGGGGAATTTCAGTGTGCCCTTGGGAATTCAGTTCTTAAGATAAAATACAGATTTTTCCCTCATATAGACAGGGACCAACCCAACATGTTAAGTTCAGCTCAGGTAGTGTCCTGAATAGTTAAAGGCTCACTATCCAGCAGCCTAAGCCTAAAATAGAGCTTTTGGGCACACTGTTTGTGATTGGTAAGGAGCCTTTTATGAAAACCAAAGAGATGTCCTTAGTATTCTGTTTACTAAAACAGTTGTCAGGTGCACTTTGCCTCTTTAGTACTGGTTTCTTCTAATATCCCGTGGTGTCTGCAATTCTAAGGGAGGCAAGTTAGGAAACAGGGCTGCAGCACAGACCTTGGCTCTAACTTGTGTTAAGGTGCCTGGAGGAAATATCACAACTCCTCTAGGCTAACTTGCTTAAAGAGGGTCTCCTAAGACTACACAATTTGAATAGTTCCTTGCCTTAGGAGCCAGAAGGGAGATGAACTATAAACTCCAAACGACAAGTGCATTTTATTATCTCCTTCATGTAGTTTTCCTTGCAAGGAAAATCATACAATCATGGTCTGGTTTGGGTTGGAAGGGATGTTAAAAGATCAACTAGTTCCAACTCCACTGCCCTGGGGATGGACATCTTACACTATGAAACTGCAGCTTGCACCTTACTGGACATTTGTGCTCAAAAACTCTGATGTCAAAGAAAGTCAGCAAACTCAGGATGTGGCCTTAGGTATGTCGGACTGGGCCTTTCCAGAAATAGTGGAGCAAGGTTTAAAGGAGATCATCCAGTTATGACACTGATGTTTTCATGCATTTGGATGAATTTTAAACAGTATCTATGTGACTTGATCCTACTTCAAGATAATTGAGTCCACTCAGGGTAAGCACCCAGGAAATACTGTTTCAGCAAATTGAATTATTTGTATTTATTGCTTTCATTTCTCTATCTATGAAAGCATTTAAGATAGGAACACTGTGGTGTTTTCACTATCATTTCAGTCTTATCTTCTCCTCTTCATTCCAGTGGGGCTAATTGTGCAAGCAGGACCACCAGAATCCACTTGCTATTTAAGTACACTTTTCTGTGCCCAGGTAACAGTGACTCATCCAGGCTTCTGGGTGTATCACACACATGCTGTCTCTACCACAGATAATGGCATGTCTCACTGAGCTGGCACACCAGTCCAAGCTGAAAGGTGGGGTTGATTGGAGATGGTGCTAAAACTCAGCAAGAACCTCAAATCAGCACCGTGTGTTTGGATTTCTAAATATGCATAAATATAAATGGACAGCTTTCAAAGGGACTTGCTGAAAAAAAAAAAAAGCTTTGTGTTTGTATGTCTAAGTACAAATGCCTGGCTTCATACAGCACCACTCAAAAATTCTGACTTCTATGTACACTGGTGGTACTAATTCAGAGATCTTTATTTATGATTCAAAAAGTTTGGACTGGAGTATCAAGGCACAAAGTTCAAGTTTCCCTCCTTCAGCATTTCTTTCCTATTTCACATATGTTTTCTACCTTTTTTCTTCCTTCTTTACAGCATTAAGCCTCTGTATTTGTTTTTCTTACTCATCCTGACTGCTTTTGTATTCTGCTCCCTAATGACTTTGAAATGTAATGTCAAATCATCAAATCGTGCAGATGTAATCTGTATTCAAAAAAGCATCCCGAATCCACATATATACACAAATTTATATGTATATGTGTGTGTGTACATATATATATGCACTCATATATAATGATTCACATTATATATAATGCCACACATATATTACAATATAGAAATCACTGTATGACTTCACATATAATAGCCAACTTGCATTCTGCCTCTTTGTAGCAGTCTATACAGCTCCGGGTGGTGCCATCAGGATGCCTTTCAGGACCAAGCAACCCCATATTTGCTTGGAGGAGCTCTTGTGCCTCCACTATGCTACCCTCTGCCCATCACCTCCAGCAGCACATCAGGTTCTCACACAACCTGTACTGTGGTGCTCCCACAGAGCCCCAGCAGTTTCAGTCACTGGGGAGAATTGCTCTCATTCAGTCTTCTCTTGAATAGTTTAGAAAGTCTTGTCCTTTGATATGCTTATGTTGTTGTTGCCTACTGTCCCATGGCCTGCCACTTGGATTTAAAATACCAGGAAAATAATCAGGGCAGAAAAGACAGAAACGGGCTCTAGAATTTAGGCATGGTGTGGGCTGCTGGAGATCTCACACAAGTTTAAAAAACTTCCAGCACATGTGTTGTCACAGAGCATCAGGTGGCTGATATGTCTGGCTCCCGTATTGGACATTGGGATAAAAGCCTCAGGATTATATCAGAAAAGCCTGGCAGGGTTGTTCATGAGTGACTGCTGCTTCTTAAAATCTGGCCATCCTTGTTTTCCAACACCATGGACAAGTGGCCAGACTAACTCAGGCAGTGCCACTGATACCAGTTAAGGAATGGTTCCCAGTGGACCCTTGAGACTAACCCAGTGGTCAACAGCTGGGAACAAAGGCACCTCTGGGCATCCCGCAGCAAACTGCCTTTGCTGACACCCTGTACACACACAGACGTGTTGAAATTACTTTGTCTCCCAGAATCTGCTTTATTTTGGACTTTTTTTAAGAGTAAAGTGTAACTTTCAGAGCACCAGAAGACTGGAATCATGAAAAACCGAGGGGAAAAGTCAGTCTAAATGCCAGTTTCTGAATGTCCTCTTTCTCACGCACAAATGCAGTCCGCTCATGGCACTTCTCCAACATTTTATGCACGTTTCAGTGCCATTTCAGAAACAGGCTGAGCTTGGAGTGCCCAAAGCCCTCCTGAACGCTGTCCCCTGTGTATTTCGGAATCGATGAAACACACACGTTGTTTTCCCGACGGGCACCAAACACAGTGTGATGCGAAGGGGAGAGGGCAGTGTCAGCGGACCGGACCAACCCTGGACGCAATGCTGCCTATTTAATATGCGTTATTTTAACCTGACCAGGTGCTCGCTTGCCTTCCGGAGCGGCACAAGGGTGTTTGGTGCCGAGGGCATCCTCTCCGCAAGCGAGCCGGGGAGATGCCGGCCGCATCCCCAGGGCGAGGGCAAACCTATGCAACACGTCGGGAGGGAGTTTCCAATGGGCTCCAACCCGCTCTGGCAACTCATGAGGGCAGCACAGGCAGCGAGGAAGGCGGACACGCCGGTGCGACGGTGACAGAACCCGTGCGGCCACCGGGGGGCGACACCGCGGCGGGGCGGGGGCTGCGGAGAAACCCGAGGCGGAGAACGCAGGGGAGGCGGCGGCTCCACGCCCAGGAGCGCCTCTTAAAACCTCCACGGAAAGGTGTGGCCTCGCCTTCCTCAGCCGGCGGGGAGGGGACGGGACGGGACGGGAAGGGACGGGACGGGGGATCCACTCTTGCCCGGCATCACATAGCACTTCGCCGGAGCGCCTGCCCAGCCCTCACCTGCGGACCGCCCCGACCCCCGGGGTCGTTCCCCCCGTCTCTTTTCCCATCCCCCGGCCCTCGGTGGACTGCGAGGGAGCGGCGGCACCGCGGCGGGCGCTGCCGGCGGTGGATGCCTTTGCCCCCGTCGGGTCCCGGTCATCGTCCCCACATCTTCGCCCCCCGCCCGCTGCCATGAGCATCAACGGCGGGTCCCACCCGCGCATCAACACCCTGGGCAGGATGGCCAGGGCAGAGTCGGGCACCGACCTGCGCTACGAGATGAGCTCCCATGTGGTGGGCGGCGGCGGCGGCGGCGGAGGCGGCGGCACCACACACACACACAAGACCTACTACTACCAGAAGACCTACGGGGGGGACTACGGCTCCGATGGATACGGGTAGGTGCGGGTCCAGCCGGTCCCCCCTGCCCCGGGGCAGCCGTCGGGGAGATGCCGGGAGGCTGCTCGCGGTGTGATTTCCTGGGTGCGCAAGCTTGCAAGGCTCTATCTTCTGCCCCTCCCTGAGGTGTCTTAACCTCTAAAAGGCTTTTAAACGCAAGCAAGGAACTTATTGTTATATTTTTTAAATCACTTTTGGTGGTGACTCTCCTCGAAGAGAGTAACAGGCTCCTCTTTGCACCCAGAGGTGGAAGTGGGTCAGACCTGGCTGTATTGATCCAGCAGTTCTCTGCTGATAAACCTCCGCTTTGCTCGGTGACGTGAAATAAGCTGTATTGAGGTGAATTGCTTTGTACCCCACACACCCAGGCACTGCTTTCACTTTCCTCCCAGCAGTTGCAATAACTACGACTATAAAACCATTTTAACTAGTTGGCATTTTTCACTTGTTCCTTTTTGAGTTTGTTTCTAGCTTGTGCAAGGCCTGGGTGTTTTAAGTCATGGTCTTTTATAGACCAATCCCTGACATTTAGTGCCACAAGAAACATTGTTCTGCCTCTCTCCCCTTCACCTCTTTTAACTTTCTACTTGCCCTGTTGCTGCAAGTGCAGCCGGGATCTTGTAGTCAGGGTGCTGGTTGTGAATCCTGGCTTGGAGAATATCTGTACTTGTGGATGCAGCTGTACCAGCAACCTGCACAGGTCAAGTCTGGCAAGGACCTTTTGGAGCAGAGTGGTCCTGTGAATGAGTGAAAAATAAGTGCAGAGATCATGAAGACTTCTTTAATCTCCTTGGCTGGGAGTTCACAGGATTGAAAAGCAGGCAGCAGTTACAGGCACCTAAGGAAAGAGCACTGGTGTGTGATACAGCACCTGTACAAAACACTGATTTTTGTGTGTGGAATGGCTGTATTAAACCTGTTGGTCTAATTATTGATGTCACTGATTCAGGAATTGATGCAGAAGCACTGACAAGTATTTTGTGTCAGAATTTAAGCCCTAATTTTATGGAAAGTACATAATTAGATTGCAGAAGGACAAGAATGAAACATACAAAGTAAATAAACAGCAGATGAGAACAAGCAAGCCTTTTTAAATCAAACAGATCTATGAGTGGCTGTAGAGAATATGGATTATCCTAGAGAGCACAGAGTGCTCTGCTTAGGTATGTCAGACCTGTTGCTAAAGGACCACTGAATGAATGACAAAACTTGCATTCTATGCATTTTTTGTTTGTTACTCTGCCCATTCTTTGTTTTTGGTTTTTGTTTGACTTTTGGATTGTGTGCAGGTAAGTTAGTTACAATGAATTGCAGCTAGAGCATATCTAGTTACCAATACAGTAGTATGAGAATAGCTATTTATTGTGACATAATTAGAACAAGTCAGTACTTTACCATGGAGAGTGCACATACTAGGACTCCAAAGTGCTGTTGCTGCCTTGCATTTGTGAGGATTTGTTTCCCTAGTAGTGCTCCATGGCAAATACCTTTACTGTTTACAAGGCACAGACATGAAAAGTGAATGGCAGTGCATGTTACTTCCTGGACATTCTCTTTTTCCACACTTTACTCTGGTGCACTGGAGTGACTTCCCTATCACTCCTGACTTTCACTAGAGAAGAAATACCTTCTTTGGATTTTGTTACATGTTTTTAACCAGTCTGTAGTTTGTTAGGCTCTTCTTTCTGTGGTATTCCATGGTGGTGTAGCAAGAGTGGAAAGGGGAGAGTTAATCAAAAGGTTATCCTTATATCAACATCCTTTCATTTACTCTTTATAACATAATATTCATATCTCTTTTTTGGGAAGGCATTTCTGGCAAGGAGGTTGCAATGAAAGTTCCTGTTCCTTTTATTGAGAGGCTTCTAATGGAACTAAAGACACCTGTTATTGAGATAAAAATGCATACATATATAAAAATATATGTATTTACATATTTTTATGTGAAAAAATCTGACCATACAAAATATTTTAAATACTTTTTTTGCAGTACAAAATGCAAGTTTGCACCTTACTGAGGTGCATAGGTTTATTTTTAATCCCTGCTGATTTAAAATGTGTCCCAAAATACAAAATGAGGCGTTTGTTGCCAATTAGTGAAAAAAAGCAGTTGTGCCTGATTTTGCATATGTGTTGTGTGCAGAAAATCCACTAAATCCTGTGCATGTTGTGCTGTCAGGATCAGGGCCATCATCTGTGGAACTGGTTTTAATAATTGCACTTAGCCTGACATCTTCGGTGCCAAAGTTCAGTGGTATCTGCTGAACTCAGAAAACCGAGGAATTCTTTTTCCAGTGGGGCAGATCATCCTGCCCTAACTTTTAAATGCAGAAGGATTCAAGTTAGGGTCTAGTCTTGTAAGTTTTGGGGCGTATTCTGCCAAACAAGTCTGTGCTGGGTATTACATTACTCACAGAGCAGTATGAGACGCTCCCTACCCTTAGGGCTCAGCAAGGTGCTTTTACAACATTCCCGGTTTCTTCTGGCTTGGGAACTCAGGATGAGCTTGGCCCGGAGTACAGATACTCAGCTTGACAGTGAGTCACACGCTGCTAAACTGCCAATTCATCAGTCAAATATTTATCAATGTCTTTGCTATGGAGATAGAAAATCTGATAAACTATGAGAGAAAGGAAAAAAAAATGCAGAGTTGTGCAGTCTTGTTTGTCATTGCTGAGATTAGGGGAAAAAATAGCCTGGGATTCGTGGTCACAGAATGATATGAGCATAAATTAATTAACACAGTTCTGCTTAAGAATTAATGTGACTTCTGTGCTTCGAGTTAAAAGGAGTTAGAAATTCACATCCAGTGCCCTGACATTACTTTCAGGAACTGACAGACAAAGCAAACTTGGAGGGAACCTACTCAAAGCCACATTTTTGCCCTTCCCATGAGTCTCACAGGGATCTGGAGAGTCCTGACTAAGCTGAGCAGTGGTAGGGCTGGCATGGCAACTTGCCCTTTGAGCTGCTGAGACAGAGAGGGAGGAACGTGTCTGAATTGCTGCTGAACACCTGGCTGGCACAGAACTGGGTTTCTGTGACAGCTGGTGACGCTGCCACGCCATGAGGAGAAGGTCAGGTTGTACCTTTCCCAGCTCACTGTTCTGTAGGTACGTGTGTGAGATTTGAAGCTCGGCACTTCTGCAGGTGTGAAAGCCTCTGTCTGGCCAAGGGGGTTTGCTGCATTTCGAGGGTCTGCTCTCTACAGATATGTGTTTCCAGGGCCCAGGCTAGACCCAGCATTCAGCACCTCCCTCTCCCAGAGCCTTTGGAATGGTCCTGTTGCTCCCAGTGCCTTTGGAATGGTCCTGTTGCTCCCAGTGATTCATACCAGTGGGAAACAGCGCGAGGATTTTCTGTGAATAGGTGTGGCAGGATCCCTTGTGAAACCCTGCGTGCCGTGAAGGCACCAAGCCTCAGGTGTCCTAATAATTCAATAATTCACTAACGACTCTTAATTTTTTGCCCATTTCCAATGGTATTTAGAGCCTGACTCTGCCAGGTGCAGGTGCCTTTTGAGGTTTCCTGCCATCATGCCTTAGTCTGTGTGCATAGTTGGCACATGGGGCTAGTTTGGCGAGGCTATGGCGTGCCAAAACTGGTCCCAGTTAGACCAGAGACATACAGGGAGAACCCAGTTAAAAACTTCTTGATGATTTGACACCTGTATTCAACTTCTTTTAGGCGGGAGGGGGGAAAGCTGGGTTAAGATATTTTAATATTGGGTTATATTCTTGTGGGTATTGTGATTCACCACCTTTAGCTGTCATATGGCAGTGTGTTTTCCTGGGCACACACACTCTGCTGGCAGGTGGTGGCAGATGGGTGGTGGTTTAGTGCAGTGGTATGTGCAGGCTGTGTGCTGGGAATGGAGATTCCAGGTCAGGTTTTTCTTCTGACTTGCCTACTCTGGGCATACCAGGTAATCCCTTGATGAATCCATTGCTTGTTCAAACAAGTTTGTGTGGAGAGAAGGGGGGGAAGTGAAGAAAAAGAAGTGCTATTTTTTTTCCTCAGTTTATGGGAGTCACTCAATACTTTGTTCTGCTAAAAGGCTAATTTTTTTAAAGCTCTCTTCACTTTTTGAATGAATAATAATAATAAAAAACTTTGAATTTTTAAAAGGCTAAAAGTTCTGTAAAGGAATTGGAAAATGTAACAAGGATTATTCAAATTTGTTTTAAATAGTATCTTTGAGACAAGAGCATCCTCTTTGTGCTTCGAAAGCTTTAAGGAACTATGAAGCTGCTGGAAGGTCCCTCAGAACTGTTGGATGTGCCTCTATGTCTCTTTCACCCTGCTTCTCTAGATATTAATTGTACCCCACCTCCCTGGATAACCCAGAGACCTCTTCCTTGCCCCTCTGGTTCTTCTGTAACATCATCAACTCCTATACTGGGCCTTGTGAGGGTGCAAGCCGAGTGTTTAGAGAAGATATTTGATTTATTCCAAACATGTCACTTAGGAAGTTTTTTCACTGCTTGAATAAGTCAGTGTCTGTGGCACTCAGCCCTGCTGTGATCAAGGGATGTGGGCACTGCTGGGTTTGCCATGTCTGTCTCAACTCTCATAACTCATCATATGGCCTTGAGAGTGTTTCTCAATCTCATTTATGAACAGCAGGAATAGTTCTTCCCTGTTTTGGTAGAGCTGGGGCTGTCTTGCGAGGATCACTGGTACTGCTCAACATTTAAACACAATCCTAGTTCAGAAACTGAGGATTCAATGGTGAAGTAACAGCTGAGTTTAGTTCAGGTGGGGTATATTCTAGCAGGGAGGTGTTGTCTGAGCTGATATCCTGCCCAAATCTCAGTGGAGCAGAGGTTGGGCTGTCCTTTCATTTTTCTGAGAGCATAGTATAGCAAGGGAGCAATGTGTTCTGCCTTGACATGCACAGAACAGGGTGGCTCCTCTACGGAATAACAACATGAAGATGCTATGCCTTTCCTAGGGCTCTTCTGACAGTAGAGAGAGACACGGACATATTTTAAAATCCCAAATAAAAGCAATTCATCTCTGTTCTGAAGTGTTTTCATAATTGTAAACCAAAGAAGCTACTCCTTTTTGTTTTCCTTTGTTCCTTTAATAGTTAATGACTATTAAAGCTTAAGTTATTTTAATAAAGAACTCTGTTTAATAGTATCTTTTTGAAATTCATGAGTTGCCCTCCAACTAATTGTCATGGTCTAAAATGGTGAGTTGTAGGGACACAAAGGTAGTTGAGGTCTGAAGCAGTGCTGGCTATTCCACTCAGCACTGTTTTGCAGGGTTTGCAAAACCAAAGCAGCACAGCAAATGTATATATTTATTACTAGAAGACTCTGCACTCTTTTGTTATGAGTCCTGCTAAAAGACCAGTTCTTTCCCATTCTGCTGGAGTGGTTGACAACATATATTGTATTTACAGGTTTGCAGTAAACCAAATGAAAAATCTGTCCATATTTTTACTGTATTGTGTGCCTACAGTGTTGGATACAGCAAGATCCTATTCATAGGTTTGAGCTTTAAATGCTGCCAGAGTTTAACCAAAGTGTTGTAGCAGCAGCAGTTGTTACAATGACCAAATATTATTTTAAACTCATTCAATTTCATTTAAACAAACTCAGATAAAGCAAGAGAGACACTGACAAAGTACCATGTAAAGTAATATGCTTAATCTGTGTCCTGTGAGAGTTGTTGGGATCCTGCATCTTTCTGGGGGACATAAATATATTTTTATATACCTTGTTGATTACATGGTTTTACTTTAAAAATGCAGCTTTGTTCTTGCCTCCGTGCTATGATGCCATCCAGCATGCTCAGGATTTGCTTCAGATTCTTTGGTCCAGTATTTTTTGTGTTGGATATAGTTTTCCTTTGCCTATCTTCTTTCCTGCTGCCTCAATGTTAGATGTCTTATTGTTCTGCATTGGAGTTTTTATTTTGATCTACTAATTCCCATTAAAGGCCTGCTGGGTTCATTAAAAGGTATATTTATACTAAGGGCCTTTGAAATGACTTATGAAATACTTTCCTGTCACATGGGTGAAAAGTACTGAATATGTGTCTGTGTGAGATTGTGCTGGTGCCATCTGATGTACCAACCTATATATGCTGAGGTATTGTCTTGCTAAATATTTTTGGGATTTAAGTTCAGAGATTGATTTACGCCATTGAGTGCATTTGAACAGCTAAATCTTCTTCAGATTTAAAGTCTTTGAGTCCTGTTGACTTGGTGGAGCTGTGCCATTAAAGATCATCTCCTGTACTGGCATCTGCTCTCCCTGGATGTGCCCCATAACCCCATGTAGCTCCATTTGGTCCTGTGACAGATTGGAAAGCCAGTGCCTCTAACAGGCTGCTACCTTTTTGCCCATTATCATAGTGTTTATCTCCATATTTTGGCTAACAAAACCTACTAGTTTTTTAATAACAAAACTAACATCCAGAGTCTTAAAAGCAGCATTGATAAAATAGTGTACTCTTACCTGGCTTCAGCTTGTGTAACTCAAACTTTTGCCATTATTTTGGTTGTATCTTTATCTGCTGGATTGGAGAGCCTTAAATATGTGCTGCTTTCTTCTTGTGAAGGTCCCTGTGAACTGTAAACAAGTAACTTGTAGATCTTTTTTTGAAGCTCTAATGAGGGGTGTGCTTAAGCCTCCCACTTCAAGGCATCTGATCCTGCTTTGGGAACAGTTTTGTGCATGTATATTAAACCATCTTCAATTTTCCAACTTTTTAATTATTTGGACAATAATCCTGTATATGGTATTCAAACATCCCTGGGATGAACTCAAAATACTTGTAATTCTACTTCTTCTATATTTTAATTTGGTTTAGTAGTTTGATTTATTTGAAAATAGCTTTTCCTCACAATTTCTTACCATGTTAACTGTGAAAGCCATTGTTTAGATCTCCTCTCCTTATAAAGCGAAGTAATGCCTTGGAGATTAGTGAAGTTACATTGAAGCCAGTGGAGATACACTGATTTATTCCAGAATAAGCCTGGTCACCATCTAAAATTCTTTTTGACTTAGTGGATATCTGGCATTTGTAGATGCCAGGACATGAGTGAAAAAGTGATTGAAGAAAAAATACTCTTCTGATGTTCTAAAAAGAGAAAATTGCTTGGAAGGTTCCTCTCTCTTCTTTATTATGTTTCATTCATGAGAATAATTGTGGGTGTAGTTAAATGTAAATTTCAGATGGAGTCACATACTTCTAGATCTAAACACAACAGTGATGCCTAAGGAGAAGGAATGATTTAGAAAAGGAAGCTGATGGAAAGCCTGGCACAAAATCAGACCCATATGTTGTTTTTCATAATTGTTTTCTTTAAGCTGTTTCCAAGGTACACAGGGGTGCATAGCACAGTGGGGAGCAGCATTTGTGCAGCCAAAGGGTCATAGTACAAGCCAGAGGCTGTGTGTGTACAGCTTGTTTTATGTCCCCCAGTGATTCTTCAGTCACATCTCTATGTCTTTGAGGGTCTGTTCCCTGGTATTGGGGGAACCTGCTGAAAAGTTGCTCAAACCTATTCCATTTGGTCAAGATGAGCTGATAGGAGAACAGCAGCAGCTGATGAACCAGCTGCACATGCTGCAGAAGAGCTCTTAAAAACAACACTATTAAATGTTCCTCACCTCATCCTGTGGTGATTTTTCCCAAGGACACTTCTGCTGAGTGTTTTACATTGTCACAATTCCTTTTGTCAAGGATGGTTGAAGTCAGTGGAAAGATCTCCATTGAATCCAGATTGCCTGCTGGCTTTGAGTTGGACCAGTTCACACTGACAGTCTTTTTGGTGTTGTATGGAATGTTTGACTCCTCAGTGATTTGTAATGGAAAAAGTTACCTCCTGTGAGCACAGGAGCTGGAAAACTAGGCACAGCTTGGAAGCACCTCAGTTCCTTGCTGTCTGTTAATAGTGGTTTATTTTAATTTCACTGACAAGTGTTTGGGAGCCGCCTGGGCTTGCTTGAGAGGTCTGATCCCATCAGCAAGGAATGGTTCCTCACTTGAAGCACCTCACCCCTGTTCAGCTAGCAGTGGGTCACTTTGGTGGCTGAATCCCAAATGCTGGAAAAACAACCTTCTGGCAGTATGGATGCAGTAGATTATGTGCAAGACAACAATAATGGCCCCATTACCTGCCTTGGCGTTTTCCCCCACTAGTGTTTTCAGTGCTGGAGTTCTACTTGAAATCTCCAAACTCACACTTTATGTATTTGTAAGAAGGCATGTACTCTAAATCCAGGCTTTACATCTATTTTTATAGTAGCTTGTGCCCCTTGCATTTCCTTAAGACACCGCACTAGCTTTGTGCATTTCTGCTGGTAAAAAAGCCCTTCATATGGCTTGTATGGACTTGTGTGCTCATGTGCTTGTGTAGCCAAGGATCCTGCTTTCATTTTATGCCCTGACATTTGATGGCTGGTGTGATAACATTTACAATTACATCACGCAGTGCTATGATCTATGCATTGACTTTAACAAAGGTTGTGAATAATTCATTCTCCCTGTAATGCTGCCAAAGTTTTGTCTATCAAAACTACAAATACCTGTGCTGGAAGAAAAATCTTCCTCCTTTCTGGCATGCCAGTTTCTATGTTCTACTCTATCCTGTGGCCAAGTCAGTCCATGGCAGCTGTTGCAGAATTATAAAGTAACTCTGCCATTGTGGAATTGCCATTAAAACTTCACAGTGCAGCTAGGTAGGAGGGCCAGATAATGTGTGTGTGTCTCTAAATGAGGTAGATTATTCCCTGTAACTTCCCTCAGCTGTTCTTATATTTCTTCAAAATGTGCAATTTCTCTGTATTTACTTCATCTTCCTCTTCTCCCCCCCAACAGCCAGAATGGGACCTGTACAGTGTCCAGACGCCAGAACACCATCCAGGAGCTTTTGCAAAACTGTTCGGATTGCCTGATGCGAGCTGAGCTCATAGTACAGCCCGTGAGTGCTTCTTGTTCTTCTTATCAAAAGGGGTCATGGATATTCCACAGAGTGAATGCTGTGTTGTTATCTGGACTCACAGGCTCTGCTTCTTCATCTCCTTTCTCCCCTTTCAGCTGTTTGTGTGAGGCAACTGGGAGTGTAATGGCATACCTCGTTCCTAGATCTCCTTCTTCCCTCTGTACTCTGTTCAGTAAAACTGATCGAAATATATCTGGTTAAGAAAAGGGGAACTTTTTGATTGTTTAAAAAAACAAACCCACCATTAAACAGATTCTACCGCATTTTATTTTTCTGTTTTAGGTCAGGACTACTGTCAGTGTAAATAGCTGTTGCTAATGTGATGATTACTTACACTTTTTTGTGTATCCTGGAGAATATTGTCATCATTTTCTGGGCCATAATGAACCTGAACCACGATAGGAAATGCGTTCATTATCTTTATTTTAATTTTCCAGATGATTCCTAAAGAAGTATATGAAACTAAATTAAAATCTTCTTGGCTGTTTTAGGTCAAATGCATGCAGATGATCTTTGCAGTACACTACCCTGGTACAAATCCATAATGGCTGGGGGAGGGTTACTCACTGATGCTGGATTCAATCCTGGCAAAAACGGGATGTCCTCTGCTCCTGCTGAAGTCAGAGGAGGTGCAGGGCAGTGAGAGTATCCTGCTCTTGAGGCCACTGAGATGTGAAACCCATTCACAGTTCTGGCAGTAGATGTGATTTAATGCACACTTTTGGACCCTCTGTGGACAGAAAATTCTTTCAGGAATGAGCTC
This sequence comes from Campylorhamphus procurvoides, assembly GCA_013396655.1. NCBI lineage: Eukaryota > Metazoa > Chordata > Aves > Passeriformes > Dendrocolaptidae > Campylorhamphus > Campylorhamphus procurvoides. Next base: position 289,009 of record WBMV01002325.1, on the reverse strand, counting down.
TGTGGTTAGCAGTTCATTTCCTTTTCAGAGATACAGGACATGTGAGCATGTTTATGTAAAACTCAATGCCAGAGTAAATACTGCCTTTTGTTAGGAATGAATATTATTCCAGTGAAGTTAAAAGAAAGAGATATTTAGTTCCAGTTTGGTGCCACAACATGATTTGCTTTCTTTGTTTCTTTCTTTTCTTTCTAAGGGACAAAGTAATGAGGTCCATAATATTTTATTTGCAAAATCAGGTCACAGCTGGATTATGTTTTGTTCAGCATGGCTGTGTCAGTGTAGGGTGAGATCAAAAAAGCCATGTCTTCCTGACTGAAACACCATGACCATGCTGCTCCACTGCACTGAGAAGGTGCATGGAGAATGTGCCTAGACTTTGGGTGATAAGGGGGGATGCAAATGTGATGTGGCATGGGGCTGGAGCCAGGCAGACAGGGTGCAACCTGCTTTTCTGTAGGAGGGGAAAGTCTTAGAATCTCAGGGAAACTTGTGAAAAATCAGGAGCAATATCCACCAGTTCCCACTAGGACAGTGTTTGCTTCTCGTCTTCTAAACACAAAAGCATAATGTCTTAAAAACTTAGCACACCATGTGAAGGCTTGGCTCCACGGAAATAAACATTAGTCAAGATGTGCTGTTCTTTATGGGAAGTTTTGGTTGATATTACATTTTAATAATTTTCATATTTTAATAAGAACTTTCCAGCAACTGTGGCTCCTTTGTTAGCTGGCCTTCTGCCCCTTAAAACTGACATAGACCTGGGATTTGAAACTTATCTTGCTTCCTAAACATAATCAGTCCTTATAACATCTCGTTAAGTCTAACAAGATGAAGCTTAGGTCATGAATATTTTATTTAATCTCCCTTTTTTTTTTTTTTTAGGAACTGAAATATGGAGATGGCGTCCAGATTAGAGGGAACAGAGATCTGGAAGAATGTTTTGCACAGGCAAATGACCAAATGGATATCCTGGATGGGCTGATCAGAGAGATGAGGCAGATGGGCCAGCCCTGTGACATGTATCAGAAAAGGTATTGTCAGGGAAGGGTTGGGGGCGGGAAGGTGACTGATGGAAGTTGGTGGTATTTCAAGTGTTCGCCTTCCCTGGTGTTGCAGGATGTGAAAGAAATCAATAAGGTGGAACTACATCTATATGGGGACATGCTAATATGGAGAAGGGCCTTGCAATAGTGTATTTCTGATAGAAGTTCATCCCTTAGTTGTCTCCATGAAAGTTTAGTCAGTATATTTTTTCCACAGCTTTTTGTTTCTGTACTTTATTTTGATTGTTTGCTAGTCCAGTAGGAGAGATAAATCACATTGTTGCCATGTTTTCTCAGTGTTTTCCTCACAGCCACTAAATGCTTCCTTCCCTTTCAGGCTGCTTCAGCTTCAGGAGCAAATGCGTGCCCTGTACAAAGCCATCAGTGTTCCCCGTGCCAGGAGGGCCAGCTCCAAAGGGGGTGGGTGCTTCTCCTCTCAGAGTGGCTCAGGCTGGGATGAGTACACCAAACGTGTCACAAGTGAATGTTTAAACTGGATGAGGCAGCAGAAGGTAAATCTGTGCAAAACCCAGAGAAAATGCTAAAACCTGGTGTTGCTTATGAGTGTCACCTCATATGTAGTAATGTTTTGGGTGCCAATAGAAAAGTAAAAGTACTCATGAATGCCTGCATATTATTCCAAGTTCTGTTTCCCTCCTTCCCCAGTATTGTATGTATAGTGAATTCCCACTGAAACATAAACGTGGATTTGGGGTCTTCTTTTGCAGCGGAAAAGGTGTGAAAGTTAGGTTTGAAAGCTAAATAAGACACAGCTCTTAACATAACAAAAGGTATTGGCCTATTTGTGTTAGAGATTATCGTGCTCAATGTTTCCCTTCTTCCTTCCTTCCACAGCTTTCCTTTGATTCATATGTATTTTAACCCTTTACATAGACAGGACCATCTTCAGATTTAACCATTGCCCAGTGTTTTACAATTTTTCTCTCCCTCTATCTGTCTTTATCCCAGTGGGAGCCAGAAGGTAGAGTTGATTGCCACAGGACTTGCAGCAGTCAGTGCTGAAATACACACAGAAAGGCTGCAGTTACTCTCTGCTGCATTCCCAGAACAAATTTGCCTGTGCATAGCTGTTGCTTGTGTAACCTGGAGTAGAGAACACACACTGAGAGCCCAGACTCTGTTTTGGTGCTGCTGAAGTGAAAGTTGTGTGTTTGTGGTTAGACAGCCCTTTCTGAGAGATGGGTAGAGAGGATGGAACAAGGCAGCTGAAGTTTTACTTTGCAAACTCCTTGTCAATTGAAATCGTGTTATTTTTATCTATCTTTATTAGGGTGTTGCTTTGTGATTCTCTCATAATTATCTGCGTGTGGTGTTTGCCAGGTGGCTGTTATGCAAACCAGATAGGGGAGAGCTCTGTACAGTTTCAATACTTTGATATGAGTGGTAGTCATAGTCTAGTCTTTCAGTGTGGCATGTTTTAGAGGAAGAAGGGGAAGGAGAGATGCACCCCTTTGAGTGGTAACGTGTATGAGCATCATGCCTGGACATTAACAACAGATATGCTCTACATGCTGAGGGAGAGGAGGCTGATTGTCAGAGCTGCCATGGTTTGAAGAGTGATGTTGGACAGACACTGGGCACCCTTCCAGCGATGAAAGATGGTGAAGGTGCTGCACCTCCCAAAGACACCACGACACCCTACTCAGACAGCCCCTGCTAAACGCAGGGAGCATAAACAAGTGCTCCATAGCTGTGTTCCCAGACAACACCTCCTGTGAAAGGAAAAGGCTCTCTCTCCCCCTCCGTCCCTCTCTCCCTCCCTGTATCTCTCTCTCCCCCTTCTTCAGTCCCTACAGCAAAGCTGAGGTGGGGCCGATAAGCATTTAATTCACTGGGAAAATTTATTTAGAACTTGCCATGTGCCTGTTCTATCCATCATACCTGCTCCCATTGAGACCAGGATAACATTTCCCCTAGCAACACGGTGAGATGTGGGGAAAAGTTCTGAGCAGCTGTGCTTTTCTGCTGGTATTTTTCTGGGGTTTTTGTCTGGTTTGCTTGTAGGAGAATCAGGTGGCAGGAGGGTTGGTCAAATTTCCAGGGCAGAATTAGGGAAAGGGCAGGGAAATCCAGACAGCCTTTGTTCTCCTGCTGGCGGCCGGCCATGACTGCCAGGGCTGCTACAGTCTCTTTAGACTGTTCAGATATAACGAGAAGGGTCAAAGTCCTGTAACTTTTAAAAGGCTGAATGAAAAATGGTTTTGCTTCTTGGATCGTTTTCAACACTGCCTTTGAACCCCTGTGCTTGAGTGTGGTTCTGGCTTTATTGCCATCTGTTGACTCATAGAGATCTGACTCCAGGCTGGTAATTTCCGAATTCAGCCCCAATCCAGGATTAAGATAACCTGTTTCTTTACTGCGTGCATGCGTGGACAGGCACTCAGAGTCATAGTGTGTCTTTACAGCATAAAGAAGGATCTGGAATTTGAGGAGCTGAACTATGAATTTGGTGGCTTTTAATATTAGAAAAAAAGGAAACAAAGAACTGCAGTCAGTTTTTGCATTACTAATTATCAAGTGTATTACTGTTTTACAAGGCTGTTTGTAGAGATTTGCACTTGGCGCCCTACAATAAATGTTGTCAAAATGCAAGACAAGCAACATGTTTTATAATAATTTCAGTTTCTCTTCTGGATTTTTTTTTCCATTTACTTTTGACTGTGTTTAAGTGAAGTTATTGAAGTTTATGTGAGCAAAATTAAAATGGAAATATAATGTATTGGGCTACAGAACTTAACTGGGTAGTTTCACATGAATAGCATTGTTTGATAAAGTCATAGTTTGTTTTCAGAGTGGTAAGAACATAACGATACTGTAGAACATAAAAGAACAGTTTGATCCAAAGAAAACAGATGCAAATACACTACTGAGTGTGCTTCATCTAGTCTAATTATAGACAAATATTTTTCCTACTTTGTTTCTTATGCTTTGGGAGCCTGTCACACAGCTCCAGTGATGACAATTTAAAGAAATTGTAACCTCCTATTCTGAACTTCCCTTTGTTCAGTTTTGCTCAACTGCGTAGTCATGTTTCCTTCATTCCCATTCCTTTATGCTTCAATTTGAGTAGCAATTTTGGAAATGAAAGTACAAATGCTTATTCTTTCTCCTAGGCTGAAATGGAGCTGGTGAAGTGGGGGTTTGATGCAGCATCCATTGAGCAACAAATTGGTGACCATAGGAGAACTCATAATGCCATTGGAGACTATCGCTGGCACCTGGACAAAGTCAAAACAGATCTGGTAATTGCTGTTTTCCCTGACACATTGCTTAGTCTAGAATTACATCATTAGCTTACTGGTGTTCCACGACAAAAAAAAAGGGAATATTGAGTAGTTCATCCTCTCTTTAGAAAGCTCTGGTGTCCTGATAGCAACCACTTTCACCTCTTAGTTTCATGATAAATCTGTGCTTCACCTCTTTCCCCAGATTTTGGAATGAAAATTCAGTAGTTATTTAAGTTTTTGTTGTTATGTACCAAGGCTGGCAAATAAATATTGCCACATTTTTTGTGAGAAGAATGACTGAGGGTGATTATTCTCACTTGCTGTCAAGATATGTTAAACAAGGAAGTGAAAGGATAAGATGGGTGCTCAGATCCAGTGTTGAGTCACCATTTTTTTTTCTGTGAAAAATGTCCAAGTTCTGGGCTATGCTTAAAGCTTCTCTTAGGTGTTGATTTTTTTTTTACCATCTCTGAGCCTTTTGTTCCCCTCTGACTTTTGTGGTTGGAATAAAGAGGTCACTAAAAATGCAGTTAACTTCCTCCCCTATCAGCCCAGCATTTAGGCAGGGGAGAGAGGAGGCTTACTTCATATCCATTCATCTTTTCTCTAAATTGGGAAGAGAGAGTTCAGTCTAAAGAAAAGGCACTCTGTTCTGGAGCTCTCATCTCTCAACCAAGCAGAAGAGTGAAAGGGATGTTACTCCCTTTTCTCTCCTGCTTCAAACAGGAAAGGTGATAGTGTGCTCCTGTGGAATACCAGTTCCAAGGCTGGGCAGGTTCCCAGCCATTGAAGTGGGAACAAAAATTGAAGCCTTCTGCTCACATTGTAATTTATACCACTTCATAATCTCCAAAGCTAGCTCCAGGACTAGCTGATCTTGGAGTTTGCTACAGGAAGAAATCCAGTTTGAAGAGCTGTATTGGTATTACAGGTGTTAGCTTGCTTATATGCTACTAAGTTTGTCCAAGCCTTGGCTTTATACCCCCTGTGCTCCTCCAGATCTCTGTCTGTTTAAGGCATTTTCAGGTTAACACTTGTAGTTATTGTAATATTGACACTGCAAAGGAAATATTAGGAAATAGGCAGCTTGTGAAAGGCTCACTGAGTATTTCCTGTCTCTGTTTCAGCGGGAGAAGGCTGCAGTTCATCAGCTGGAAGAAGAATATGAGGGCCTGCTGGTGAGCTTGAGATGTGCTCATTTCTGATACCCTGCATGACAAAAGTGCTTTGTGCTTTATCAACAGTGACATGGTAGTGAAAGGACACTTCAGGTTTTGACAGTGACAGAATAATTGAAATGCTTCTATTCAGCAGTAAACTGACAGTGCTTTTTAGTTTCTTGCTTCATTTTGAACTTGAGATTAATTAATTGCCTGGTGTGTAACTGACCTACTCTCACAAGGAAGTTTCTAGTTTGCAGCTGGTGAAGGGAGTTGGTCACTGAGCACATGGAAAGTAGAACTCTGCCTTCTTAATGGGAGTAAATGTAGTAAAGAAAGTAGACTGTATATGAATATTAAGAAGTTACTCAAACGTGGGGATTAGAACCAGATTCTGTGTAGCTCTGCATCTTCCCTGCTTTGGATTTTCATATAAAATACAGCAAGAATTTTGTGCAAATGGTTTATTTAACCCTTGGGATTGGAAGCTGATTCCTGTGCACATTTCAAGCAATAGGATCTGTCTTATAATGTGAAGACAGAGAAGGAATTTTTTCTTGAAGTGTCATCTGTGCAAAAGATGCTGCTACAAAATCAGGGATGTCCTGTAAGCAGCCAATGCAAGTAAAAGTGATGTTAAGTGTTCACACATTTCTTGTGCTTCCCCCATGCCTTTTTGCCTGCCCGCCTGCATGTCTGCTACATGTGTGTTTGAAATTAATTTCAGAAGCTGCTGACATCAGGTTCCCATTGCCCTGTAAATCCAGACAGGTTGTCCACTGTCCATTGCCATTAGGTTTTATGGTTCAGTAAACTCAGGCACATTATCTGCTGTCCATTGCCAACAGGTTTTATGGATGTGTGGGGTTTACTGTTACTTTAGTTTAAAAAAAAAAAAAAAAGGGACATGCTGTGCTGTGCTCTTGGCTTCTCCACCCAGCACAGGCATTCCTGTGTTTATGGCTTCTCTTTTCTGGAATTCCTTGCAGAAATACTCCTTTGAGAGAATGGATCAGCTTCGTCAGTTCCAGAACCTCATCCAGGCCACCAGCAGAGAGATCATGTGGATCAATGACTGTGAGGAGGAGGAGCTTCTCTACGACTGGAGTGACAGGAACACTGATATTGCCAGGAAGCAGGAGTCCTTCTCTGTAAGACAGCTCAACATCCCCACTCTTTCCATGGGCCCTCTTTTGGAATAGTGAGGGAGGAACAGCCTGTCTTGGAAGAGACTTGTCACAGGATGGGCATTTCTTTACCTTTTGAAGTTCCTGGGGTTTTCAATCAACCCTTTTCAATTAAGTACAGCGTGACAACCTTTTGAGTCATGACAGGACATCCCTTAGAAGACTGTGCTCTCATTCAATCAGTTGTCATGGTTTCTTTTCACCTTGAAAGCTGGCCTTCTCAGTACCTCCCACCATGGACCAGCGATCACATACAGCTGGTGCATATGGTCCTTATGCTGACATGCTAAACTAAGGGATGTGAATCAGGCAGTTTAATTCTCCCTGCTAGGACTATATAGGGGCTCCCTGTATTTGGCCCTGGTTGTCTCTCATCAGGAATTAGAGCCATACCAGGGGGAACTGCTCTCTGATGGTTTGACCAGCAGCACATTGAGTGCATGGTCTGATGTAGTTTGCACTGCCCCTTCTCCTCTGTGGGTATGTAGGGAAATTGAGCATGTGTGTTTGCTTAACCAGTATTGGTGCTGATCACCAAATTGAAAAAGGAATGAAGGTTCACCCTACTAAAGAGGTGCTTTTTCTTTTTTCAGTTCAGTTGCTTTGGATGTTGCAAGATATTTTTACTTTCATCATTCTTAGGAAAGAACTTTGTGTGCCTTGCTCTGTGAAGCAGCAAGCCTGGAGACTAGAACTGAGATGATTGTACCTTCCTTGATTCTACTGTCTTCATAATTAACTTCACTACACTGAATAGAATTACTATATGGTGTTATCAAGGATAATTTTACATTCTCACAACTATCTGTAAAATTTTAAATAAATCATCCTGTGCCATGTACCTTTCAAGGGGTGTTTGTTTAATGCTGTGTATTGCTTGTTTAGAAACGCATGAGTGAACTGGAGCTTAAAGAAAAAGAACTCAACAAGCTAAAGCAAGAAAGTGACCAGCTGGTGCTCAACCAGCACCCTGCTTCAGACAAAATTGAGGTGAGTTAGACACACTTGTGTGATTTTACTTGCTCGTTTAGTTGCTATATGGAAAAAATTCTCAGTGAAAGTCCACAAGTGAAGTGCTGCATCTGGAACTGACAAGGGTTTGCCTACCAAAAAGCATGTCCCTTTTACCCAACTTTAATAAATAAATACTTCTACCTTCCTCTACAAACCTAGCCATAACACCTGCACAATGATAGATGCACATAAAAATTAATTCTAAGCTTGGGGAGTTATCTGAGTGTATTGAAATAGTTGTGTCTTGTTTGAGTTGACTACAGTGCAGTGGAATTTATGGTAGGAAGGCATGTCCTTGTTGTTCTGCTATCTTAGAAGGCATGCTTTGAAAAAAAGCCACACCCTTTGTTGAGGGTTTATATTTAATCCAGGTGCAAATACTTTCTCCAACTGAAATATACAGTGCCTTTCTACAGCTTAGCCAAGACAGTTTTGCCTTCACAGCTGGCATACATGTACCTTTTAATTACAAACAATAATTGTAACAATTTGGAAGACCTCATTTTATTAGGAAATGCTGTATTTCTTAGAGTTTTAAGAGTGTGTAAGAACCCTGAAACTGAAAGAAGCTTAAAGGGAAAAAAGTTAATCCTTTCTGCTTTTTAGTGTGTTTACTTTTTTAACTGTTACCATGTTGTGTAAACTCACTATTCCTATTTATCCTGTGGTCAGTTTCTCTCTTAAAGGAAACATCCTTATATAATCCAACAGTGAAATAAAAGTTGTGTGTAATTTTCTAAAGAATATACAATATGGCTGTGTGAAAATTTTGAATTTAAAAACAACCAGCATAAAAAGTCATGGTTGGCAGTATTCCTTGGAAGGAGGAGAACATGGCAATTTGCAGTTGAAATATTTTATTTGCAGTCCTCTTCATGCATTTCACCCCTTTTTGATAATGCACCGCAGGCTTTGTGCTGATCAAACAAATTCAAGTCATGAACAGATTTCTCTTAGTGTCCCACAGCAGATATTCAACTCATTTCAGTGAGGTAAATGCTTAGAAGTTGCAGAACTATTTGCATGAGTCGAGTTGTTCTGGTGTGTGCGGATTTGTTTTAGCAGATTTTTCATTTGCATTTATGTGGAGCATAGATAATTTGGCTTGAGTCTAGGTATGGGAGAGAGATCAGTGTGGTGGTTTGAGTTGTATGAATTGCTGTTTTTGTTAGGCCTATATGGATACATTGCAAACTCAGTGGAGCTGGATTCTTCAGATCACCAAATGCATTGATGTTCACCTGAAAGAGAATGCAGCTTACTTTCAGGTGAGTAGTGATGTGGGGGATTCACACTGCTTTTAATAAAAGTGTGAATCCCATCACAAATATAATTATTGTGCAATAACACACTGTTGCCATGGTATAAATGCTGCCATTCTGCCAGAGATGAACTGGGACTTCTCATTAGAGGAGTCCATCAATTTTTAGCAGATATTTTTAAGAGCTGTGTGCAACCAACTTCACAACTTTTCTTCTCTAGTTCTTTGAAGAGGCCCAAGCCACGGAGTGCTACCTGAAAAACTTACAAGACTCCATCAGAAAGAAGTTCATCTGTGATAAGAGCATGTCGCTGCAGTCTTTGCTGGAGCAGATCAAAGAGCTGGAGGTACTGTCACACTTGCCTGACAGGTTATGTTCTGTTTTTCTTGGAAAATAGATGCCCTTTTCAGATACTAAAGGCCAAAGACTGATCCCACTAGAATTAATAGAAGTTCTGCCTCCTGTAAGCTCCAGATATATCCCTCTCTTCATAAACCAGTGGGAACTAGATGCCACTTCTTTTTAGAATGATTTTGTAATATCCAATTAATTTTTACAGAATGAACGAGAGAGAATTCTTGAATATAAGAGGCAAGTGCAGAGTTTGGTGAACAAGTCCAAGAAGATTGTGCAGCTGAAGCCACGTAACCCAGACTACCGGAGCAACAAGCCCATCATCCTCAAGGCTCTGTGTGACTACAAACAGGATCTGGTACTGTATCCCATTTCGGCTGAGAATGAACATCACATAAACTAGAACATGGCAAATTAGTTAGTAAATAAACTGTTGAGCTGATAGCTATAATCCCTTTGTCTGCTTTTGGTCAGCTTAAATTTCTTCCACAGGAAAAACCCTGACTTTCCTGCAATTATGAATAAGCAAGTTAGGTTCTGTTTGGTTAATAAGTCTAGTAAAAATGGCTATTATTAATCTGTTAAATAGCATTAATTCGCATATTTCAAATGAGCACATAAAAGTCTGGTTGATAATAGGATTAGAATTATTGATACAGATTTTTCCAGTCTACTTTTTTTGGTGGTTGTTCACCTTTCCAGTGTCTCTCTGGATCCTGAGATGAGTGTTTCACTTAATAAAAGGTGAGGAAGGTACACTGAGTCATTGGTATCCCCATTTTTTTTAATGGATGGAGTATGAAACGAATGGTGATGTTTTTGTTTCCTCCTCCTTACTGAGGCTGTTTGGGTTTATTTCTTAACAGTGGGATTAGATGTATTTTCTGCATATGTGCTTTCTCCTGCACCATGACCACACCCGTGGCCACACCGTGTCAGGATTTCTGGCAGTCAGGGCTGGTGAATCCAGCTCTGCCACACTCCCTCCCAGTGCCTTTGCAAATGTGGATGCAGCACTGTGCATCCTTATGCCTCGAGCTCCCTGGCTTGCAGCCACACATGGTTGCATAGCTTACCATGGCCATGTGTCCACGTTCAGTCTTTGATGTTTGTTTTTCGGTGATCAACCAGACTGGCAACAGTTCAGTGTTCTGTGTTTTGCTTTCTTCCCGTGGAAACCAGATTTGGGAGAAGGGGTTGATGTGTGCTGATCTCTTGCCCCAGTATGGAGCCAACACGCACACCCAAACTTGGCAGCTGGGAAGCACTCCTGCTTCTGTGATCTACGTGCATCTTCCTTGTGTCTCTCTCCTAGAAACCCCCTCTTACTTAACTAAAGAAACCAATTGTTCCGTGTCCCTTACAGAAAACAGTGCGCAAAGGAGATGAATGTATCCTGAAGGACAACAATGAGCGCAGCAAGTGGCTGGTGACCGGCCCTGGAGGAGTGGATATGCTGGTGCCATCTGTCAGCCTTATCATCCCACCCCCCAATCCATTAGCAGTGGATCTTGCCACAAAGTGAGTTGCTGCCTGGGTTTGGGCACCTGTCTATGGGATTAGATAGAGGAATTCATTTAAAATAGCAACCAGTCACAAAATACAATCTGTGGCTGGATCAGAATTCACTCCCCCAGCCCCTCTGGGTGGGGGGTTAAGGACTAGACCACTGACTTCAAGGTCACATTTCAGTGAAACTTGCTGGGGTCCAAAAATATTTAAACATTCACTTCTGCAAGGATTGTCTTATCTCTGATAATGAAAGTCATGGATAAATTAATTTCCAAGATATTCTCAAGTAGGGAACAAGCCTTAACATACTCCATATCTGGTGGATGTTTCTTGGGATGTTTTCTTGTCTGTGCTACCAGGACAGATGCATTTTGATCATGGATTTTCTTTCTCATGTCAGAATCGAGCAATACTACGAAGCTATTTTAGCTTTGTGGAACCAGCTGTACATCAACATGAAGAGCCTGGTGTCTTGGCATTATTGCATGATCGACATTGAAAAAATCAGAGCGATGACTATTGCCAAGGTAAGACACCAGCTGGCCTTACCTGCAGACCAGAGACATCCATGACCTGATGTCTACTGTCCCAAAAAGAGCTTGCAGTATCCTGTGCAGGTGTATGTCCTGTGAAACCATGTGCCTTCTTTTTGTCAGGTTGCACAAACAAAAGGAAATTGTAATTTTTTTTAAGGAGAAGGAAAACAATTTCCTATTCAAATATGATATGGATAAACAGGAAGATTAGCTAAGGGGGTTTGTTACATACTTGCTGTACTTGTCCCCACTGTGCAAATGCATGAATAGACAGAGTAAGAGGTAAAATTTCAAGCTATTCTTAAGTTATGAAATAGATTGTAACAAGAATAGATTAGCTCAGTGGGTACTCTTAGCACCGTACTTTTAGAGGCAGCCCGGGTAGGTTTTATTCTAGTGATTACTTTGGGTTTTTTATAGATGTATTAGTTTGTTCCTTATTGATTAACTAGTCATAAACTTTCCCCAATTGCTCTTATTTTTTTTAAACTTTATTTTTTAAATTCCCTTCTTCCTTATTTCAGCTGAAAACGATGCGTAAGGAAGATTACCAAAAAATAATAACCGACCTGGAGATCCATTATCAAGAGTTCCTCAGGAATAGCCAAGGCTCAGAGATGTTTGGTGATGAAGACAAACGAAAGATCCAGACTCAGTTCACTGATGCTCAGAAGCACTACCAAACCTTGATCATACAACTGCCTAACCACAAACAGCCACAAATAGGTTTGTCATCCTCCTGGTTTTTGGGGAGTTTGGAGTGCTTGGGTTTCTTTGTTCCAGGGCACAGTCTTTTTGTGTGAAAATATTCATTTGAACAACTTAATTGAAACACATTCAAGAACTGTTCTGCTGTCTCCCAGCATAACAAAACTAGCCATGTTCAGGGAAGACTTTGTTCATTCTTCCTTTGGTGGGAATCTGGGAACAGCCCTCCAGAGTTCATGGGACATGCTGGGAAAATGAGGGGAATTTAGTCCATCTGATACATTTTGAGTTATTAGGAAGCAAAATCTCACTGGTGTGTTTGGGGAAGCGAGTTTGTCTTTTTGTGAAGGGGAGATTTCATTCCCTGAAACAGCTGCATAAGGGCCCAGATCTTCTGCTCTTATGATCATATCAGTGCTCAGCTCACTTGGGCACTACATTGGCTTCCTGTGTGTGGCTTCCTCACTTCTCTGGCAGCTGACACTGACCCCATTCACTTTGCAGTGGTTCCAACTGAGACCTGTCCCGTGGGTTCCTCCAACACCATTATTGTCAATGAGAGAAACAGGGAGCATGAGAAGCAGGAGGCCTGGCTGCTCATGGAGCTTCAGAAACTTCGGCGTCAGATTGAAGCTTCTGAGATTCAGATGGTTCAAAGAGCTCCTCTTGGAGTGGATCAAGGGGCTATGCATGACTTTTCAGTCAGAATAAAGGATTTGGAGGTAAGTGGATATTTTTCTTGGAGAATCTCAAGCTCAGTATGACTCTGTGCTGCAGAGCATGCTGCAGTTCTGCTTCTGATCAGGTGGGAAAGACACATCCTGTGCAGAAAACTCTCAGTTGGAAGCTGACTATGATGATTTGGATTGGAGTTCAGCTTCTAAGTAGAAAAAGTTGATTCTTGAATTTTAGAAGTCACATTCTGCCAGGAAAAGAACACAGAAAGACTGATGTTAAGTGACATGAGCTCATGTTAAGCCTCATCCAGGGTAAAGCACAGTTAAAATCCTTTTTCAAGGACCCTGTTTTACCACCCATCTGTGAAGTGCTGTCTGTGGAATACAGTCTGGATACATCAGTCCTACAGACTCTCCCTCTCTCTTAGTTCTTAAGATTTATAGGAGACTGGAGACAGAAGATTAGTAAGAAAGGAGAACAGGCTTGGCATGTGAGAAATTCTGAATCAATGAGGTTGCAAAGGTCTTAAGAGCAGAAGGACCTTGGCAACCTCTGCCAAGTGCAGTAGGAAGCTGGCAATAAAGCACTTTGCTTTCAACAGAGCTGTTTTGGTGTGGAGGGGCTCAAAGAGAGGTGTTACCTATTGTGAATTGTCAAAAAAGAAACTGCTAAATATTACTTGCCCTGAAGAAAGCAAGCTCAGTCACTGCTTCAGTCCTGAAGCTGGTTTTATAACAGTAGGCTATTTGGATAAGGAGACCAATTCCATGTGTGCTGTAGAATGATCAGCCAACCAAAAAAATGTGTAAACCAGGCATTCTCCTTCCTTAGGGTGTGCAGAATGACTCTCAAATAATGGCTGAAACCCTCAATAAGCATAAGGACTTGCTGCCTAACTTCAGAGGATGTGAAAAGTATGTGTACTTGCAGTCAGAAATAAATGCCCTGTTTCAAAAGCTGGAAAATATTAATGGTGTTTCTGCTGGCTACTTGGACAGGTAAGAAAATTGAGGTTATTGCCATAAATATTCACTTTCTCCTATAATTCTTAGTCCATGTATCTGCCTTTTGTTAATAGTAGTGTAAAATTACACCTTCTTTTCTACAGTGTGGATAGAAACAGACACTTATGTGAATTTCTTATCTTTTCTGGAATACTTTAAAATAAGAAAGTGAAAATCATGGGTATCACAGAAATATCTTGTGTTAACTATTCTTTTCAGCCAATGATCTGCAATTAAATAGACATACCACCTTTCCTTCCCCAGTCCATAACAGATTTTTATCTTGTGTTATTTATTTTAGCTTGAATGCACTGAGGTGTCTGCTCCAGGTTATTCTGCAAACAGAAGATGTGATCAGAGTTTTTGAAGTCAGACTGTCTGAAGAGGAGACTGTTCCTTTGGATCTTGATAAAGTGGAGGCTTATCGGGCGTGTCTCAAGGTGAGGGGCCAAGACCCAAGGACACAGAAAGGCAAAATTCATAACTGCTAGCACTGAGCTATCAAGCTGGGTGAAACCCTTGAAAGCTGCAGGACATAGAATTGCTGATCTTGTTGTACTTTATACACAGACATACAATGCTTTTTTGAATCAGGTGTGGCATCACTGGATGGTTGAGGGAAGGGATCGTCCTTGAGTACTGTTTTGAGTGCAGTTTTGGGGGCCACAATATAAGAAAGATATAAAGCTATTAGAGAGCAACCAAAGGAGAGCTGTGAAGATGGTGAAAGATCTAGAGGGGAAGCCATACAAGAAGCAGCTGAGGTAATTTGGTTTGTTCAGCCTGGAGAAGAGAAGACTGAGAGGGGACCTTCTTGCAGTCTACAGCTTCTTCACAAGGGGAAGCAGAGGGGCAGGCAATGATCTCTTCTCTCTGGTGACCAGTGACACGACCTGAGGGAACAGCATGAAACTGCCAGGGGAGTTTTAGGGCAGATATTGGGAAACAGTTCATCCAGAAGTTGGCTGGGCACAGGAACAGGCTCCTCAGGGAAGTGGTCATGGCACCAAGCCTGACAGAGTTCAAGAAGCATTTGGACAACTCTCTCAGGCACATGGTGTGACGCTGGGGCTGTTCTGTGTAGGACAGGAGTTGGACTTCAGTGACCTTTGTGGGTTCCTTCCAACTCAGGATATTCTATGATTCTATGAAATTATTGAAAGGAGTATATGGGTTATTACTTCTTCCATCCCCTGGTTGTTGCTACCCCTACAGCAAAGACAGTTGTGTGGAAGGTTTCCATAATCCATTTCCATACAATATTGTCTGTGTTTATTTGTATCACTCATGAAAGTAGATTTGAAGGCAGTGTCTCCTTTCTTGCAAACAGGATTGTTAATTGCCCTTATTGTCCTGTAGTTAAAACTCGTAAATTTGAGTATTCTTGTGTGTCCTGGTTTTGCTGTAGGGTCAGTGTCAAATCTTACAGTGAAAAGTACTTGTCCTGTACAAGGAGAGAAGGCAAACAAGTTTGTGCTGAGCACAAAATTGGCTTGCAGATCCAGTCTTTTTCTGCCATTGAGCTGGACCTGGAGAACAAGGACTCTTTCATTGATTCCTCTTCTTTGGTGTAGTAGGGAAAAAGTGTGTAGGTGTCACAGATGGAACACAAGCAAGTCACCTTTTTATCATTTTAAATGAGCTGCAGTTCAGTTGCTGGGAGTTGTTCTTAACTGGTGTAAATTTGAGCTACACAAAAGAAATAAAATAATGCTTATTATCTAAGTCATCCCTGTGACTGGGGGATGCAAGGCAGACCACACCGTATGTTCCATTGGGTGATACCCCACAGTATGTGAGTGTGTATACACCAACAAGTGTGTGTGTAAAGAAGTATCTCCATGCAAGATGTTTATAAAAATATAAACAGGGGGAAAACCAAAATCTCTGCCGAATTTTAGATGTTTAAAAACTGGATATGCCAGTCCTGAAGCTTGACTCCACAGCTGTTGCAAGTGCAGGAATCTTTTATGCTTAAATGAAATTTTCTAGTCAGTTGTTTCTAGGAACAAGCAAAGCTCTTATTCTGCTCTGGTAACTGCTCTGCATAGTTCTGAGAAACTGAAATGTTGTCTTCAGGATATGATAGCAGAGGGCTTTGGTTTAGCAAATTATTTAAATTCTAACTTTAAACAGAATTTTAAGCCAAAGTGTTTACCAAAGTAGGTGTTTCACTTTACATATATTAAGTCCAGCTGACATCACTATACATACCTTATTGATTTAGAAACAACATCTTTAGATCCCAACATGTTGTGCATGTTGATAAATTGGTTAAATTTCAGTATCTTCTCAAGAATAAAATACATGACAGCATTTTGTTTTTTCTCCAGAAAATGAAAGCAGACCTAAATATGAAGAAGTCACTGCTGAACACCTTGGAAAATGAGCTGCAGAGAACACTTCAGATTCACTCACAGTCTTGCCAATCATATACCCTGTATGACATGGACATTGGAAAGTACTGTGACAAAGTTACCCAGCTAATAGACCGCTGGCAGAGAGCTGATAAGCAGATAGATAACAGGTTTGTTCATATTTCTACAGCTTTTTTCTTATTGTTATTGCAACTAAGAGCATCTAAAAGAACTGATGTGCACTAATCTTTACTTCCAAAGGACAGATGATGACTTCAGGGCAATAAGACTTGAGCAACTGTGAATAAGTTGAACATACTCTAAAAAGGATTGTGTAAAATCAAGGAGAAAAATGTGGTTAGCCATGTAAATGTCTAACCTGTGTGCTAAGGAGCTGTTCTAATTTCTTTTTTTTTTTCTTGTTAATGTCTTTGGCTTAAGTTCTTCTAGTCAGCAGTTCCTCTCTCAAACAAAACAACCATGCTTATTTCTCAATACCCTATACCTAAGGTTTAAATAAAGGAACACTAGGAATTAACTAAAAAAAATTGAACCTTGAGGCTGAATGTTGAACTGAAGGCATATTCTGATTATTTGGGGCTGGAGTGTGATCTTGTTTGTTTAGTTTTGTTTTTACTTGAGGACAAAATGTAGTCCTAATTATAAAAATGGACTGGTTGCTGATTGTTCAGTGCAAATTGAGAACAAGAGTACTGAACTCAATGACCTTGATTCCTATCACTGCGAGGTTTTATCTATCCCTCACTTAATTGACAGGAAGACCCAACCTCTGTGTATTACAGAGTTACTCAAAAGTGAGGCAGTAAAAACCTGTATTGAGTGACTAATAACCAGTACAATTCTCATTTATTTGAATTTTTTGTTCAGAATCTCTGATTCAGAACTTTCCGTAGTGTTACATAGTCTATTACTGTGTCTCGTGCCTGAAAACTGCAAAGAGAAAGAAAGAGTAAGCACTTTTAATTTTGACATTTTCCCCCCCTTTTTTTTTCCTAGATCGTGGGATTTAGAAAGGCAAATCAAACAGCTGAAAACGTACCGAGATCTCTACCAGGCTCTGTGCAAATGGATTGGTGATGCCAAGCGCAGGCAGGAGTCCATTGAGTCCGTGAAGCTGTGTGATTCCAACACCATTATGAGATACCTGCATGATCAGAAGGTAGGCAGCACCTGAATGAGCTGTCTTCAGTTATCTGTTTTGTTGCACAGAAAACGTCAGTATCAATGTAGTCAGCAGTACAGTGGCCTGTTTTGAATTACAAAGTATGCAAGCAACCAAAAAAACATGTATAGAAGGCAGGAGAGAGGAAATATTATTATCCTCATTACTTTCTGTCAGTACTGCTACAGATTATGAACAGGACTGTTTTTGGCTCCTGCATGTTCATTGATGCTTTGACACATCAGCTTTGAATTAATTTAAGGGACTGTAAAATGATGCAACTTACGGGACAAATTATAGCACAAAAACAAAAAGTGAGGAAATAATCTGGACTAAAGTGAAGGAACTCTCCCTCCTCAGCTCGGGGACTTGTTTAGTTGCTGGGTGTTCTTTCTGAGAGCAACCTTCTGGTGCACAGGGAGCTTGCTATTGTCCAAACTGCCCAGATCCAGGTCATTTCAGGTCTCAGCCTGGGGGCTGCAGCAGCCTCTTTCTGCAGGTGCTTTCTGATGGAGGCAGCACGTACAGGAGGAAATACAGGTAAATCTGGAGGGAGTGTTTCACAGCTCACTTTCTTTTCTTGACAGAACTTGCACAGCGAAATCTGTGGGAAGCGAGACAAAGTTGAGGAGCTTCTCAAGCATGCAGATCAGTGCTCAGCTGCAATTAAGGTACTTGGATCTCAGCATTTTTGTGGGGTGTGGTTTCTCATGGTCAGGCGCACCTCATTGTCTCTGCTCTGCTGACGGGTGAAAAGTTGGCTCCCTGATGTGTGTGTGTGTGTGAAGAAATGGCTGGGGTAAAGCCCTTCTGTGTATAAAATACCATGAAAGCAGTTTTGTACTTGCCACCTGAAGACTACAGGGTCATGCAGCACATACCAGTGAGAGCTTCTCTTCAGGTCAAGCAAAGCCTTCTAGCCAGGCCAAACTTTCCAGTTCACATGTTAAAAAATGTAAGGGAGCAAAGAACAGATTGGTATCTTATGAATTAGGTCTGGTTAGGATCTGATCTGGGAGGCAAGACAAATGCAGGTTAGCAGGAGGAATGGTGTGCAATTGCCACGAAAACCAATAACATACAGAGAGAGTGGTTTTGTGGTCCTTGCATTTTTATGTCACCTTTATATCCGTGCTTTCTGCAACTCAGTCTCATCCTCAGTGACAAAGATCTTTCTGACTATGTGACATGGCATATATGATAGAAAAGAGATGCAGAGACAGTTATTTCTGATGAAGTTTTGGTTTATAACAGTGCTTGAACCAGTTGCTTCCATGGATCTTTCTCATTTCCCCATAGCCCTCAACTAATAGAAACACTTGTCTTCTCTTTTTTGGAAAACATTTTTTCTCGTTTTCCCCTTGTTATTCTTCCCTATGAATCTTCATGGTGGTCCTTGAACTGATGAGCCTCTGATTGTGACTGAGGATCATCTATACACGGCCAGAAATATAAGCAAGGGAAAAAAGTAGCTTTTATTAAGAAAACAAAATCAAAACGTTGCATTTTCTGAAATACAGATCCCCAGAGAATTCCTTGGCAATTACTAAAGAGGGTTTACATTTTGTCTTGTTTCTCAGGACTATGAACTACAGGTTGCTTCCTACAGTTCAGGATTAGAAACATTGCTCAACATACCTATCAAGAAGAGTGTGGTTCAGTCTCCTGCAGTGCTGATTCTACAAGAGGTATCTTTCTTTCCTCCCCATCAGTTTTTTGAATACATTTGTTTGTCCATGTGAGCCCTTGTGAGTCATATCCAGCTGTATTCTAATAATTAGCACTGTCACTGGCAATGTGTGCTAAGCACGTAAGCACAAGGAATTAGTGCAGAATAGTTGCTGTGCTGTAAAATCAGACTTGGGCTTGTTCAGACAGCAGATTAGCCCTCAGGAATTTACCTCATTCTTATTCAATGTCCATTGCATACATATTGTGAGAAAGGAAGATTCGTGCCCCAAGTGGTTTAGTCACTTTCAACCTGGGAATTAACTACTATTAAAAATTTAACTGAGGTTACTTGTGACTGTCAGACAGGAAGATCATGATGAACCGGGGGATGAAGGCTTGGATTTAATATCACATCAGCCATGGGGGAAAACAATCTTGAAAAAAAAAAAGTGTAGGTATTTCAGAAGGAAAAATTTACACATTTGGGGTCATCAGAAAGTCATGTGAATTTGTGAGGAGAAGAATTTGCTTTTTACTTTGCCAAGTGATGTGTTTCCTCAGGTGGATTGGAATCTTTTAAATGATCTGGACATAGGTATGTTCATATCTAACTCTGTGTACAAGCTGCTAACAGTTCTCTTTCTTTTCAAGGCTAACGAGGCTCAGTCTCGCTATATAGAGCTTCTTACAAGATCAGGAGATTATTACAGATTCCTGAGTGAAATGTTAAAGAGTATGGAGGACTTGAAGGTATTCTAACCCTTTTATTTTCTTTACCTTTTATTTTTATCATAGATTAGCCAACTATCACTGATCAGAGACAGAAAGTACAGTGTAAAATAGTGCACAAAACTATATCCTGAACTCAGAGGTGTCCTATGAAGGAGGCATATTAGCAGTGTCATGCATCTTTTGTGAAAGAGCACAGTGTTTTACCAAGTTGCCTCCGAGGTCATGTATGAGCTGAGGGGGAGAACAGTGGCCTTCTTGGTAAATAGGAGGTGCCCATCAAAGCATGCAAGAGATCCTTCTCTGTCTGTCACAGAGAAGACCTCAGTGAGAGTCAAATCACCTCAGTGCTGGAAACTTATTCCCCTGTTTGAAAATTGTGGAGGTCCTAAAGGTGACTATTTGATACGTCCCCAGTGAACTTCTGGTCCTGTCTGTATTGCATCTCCCTCCCCTCACCAAGTATCATTCCCCCTCTGAAAGTCATTACGTTGGTTTCTGAATCAGGTTTGATTCTGAATAAATAAGGATTCCAGAATTTGTCTTGATGGCATTAAATAAAAAAGGATTTTTAGCTCTCATTGAAGCAGTGAAAAAAAATTATTTTTAAGTTGTCAGTGTTACAAATGTATATTGTATTGCATGTGATGATTTTGCAACAGTTGCCATGAGCATTTATGTGAGTTTTTCTGTTTGTTTGTCTTTCTGCTCTCATGTTGCAGATGAAAAACACCAAAATTGAACTCCTGGAAGAAGAACTCAGGCTTGCTAGGGATTCAAATTCAGAGACAAGCAACAAACATAAATTCCTGGAGCAAAATCTGCAGAAGTACCAGATGGATATCTCTCAGCTCAAGGCAAAGCTGATGAGTTTGGAGGAGATGAAAAGACAAGCTGAAATGGATGGAAATTCTGCTAAGCAAAACCTAGACAAATGCTATGCCCAAATAAAGGATCTCAATGACAGAATAACCAGGTTGACTTATGAGACTGAAGATGAGAAAAGGAAAAGGAAGTTGCTGGAGGATAGATATGAGCAGCAGAAGAATGACTATGACCAGCTGCAAAAAACAAGGCAAAATGAGAAAGACAGCCTTGGCTGGCAAAAGTTAGAGTCTGAGAAGGTCATCAAGGAGAAGGAGTACGAGATAGAAAGATTAAGGGTTCTTCTTCAGGACGAAGGCACACGGAAGAGGGAGTATGAAAATGAGCTGGCTAAGGTAAGAAACCAGTTTAGCGAGGAGATGAGTAATTTAAAGAACAAGTATGAAACAGAAATTAATATTAAGAAGACCACAATCCAGCAGATAGCTGCACAGAAAGACGATGATGCAAAAGGCCTCAGAGCCCAGGTGGACAGACTGACAAGAGAAAACAGAGACCTCAAGGATGAGATTGTGAGGCTGAACGATGCCATTCTGCAAACGACGGATCAGCGGCGGAGGGCAGAGGAAGATGCTCTTCAGCAGAAGGCTTGCAGTTCTGAGGTGTCACAGCAGAAGCATCAGCTGGAGCTGGAGCTGAAACAGATCATTCAACTTCGTGGCGAGGACAACTCAAGATACAAGCAGGCTCTTGAGGAGGCTGCAGCAACTATTCAGGATAAGACTAAGGAGCTGGAAAGGCTAAAGCTTCAGCTTCAGGAAGAGGCTAAAAGCCGATGGGAACTTGAAAATGAATTGGCTAAGGTAAGAAACAGTTATGATGAGGAAATTATTAGTTTAAAGAACAAGTATGAAACTGAAATTAATATCACAAAGAACACAATTCACCAGGTCACCATGCAAAAGGAAGACGAGGCAAATAATTATAGAACACAGCTTGATAATGCCATGAGAGAAAATAGGAATTTGTGTGAGGAAATTAGGAGACTGAAGAATACAATAAGTCAGACAACAGATAATCTACGGAAAGTAGAAGAGAATGCTCAGCAGCAGAAGGCAGCTGGCTCAGAGCTTTCTCAGAAGAAACAGCAGCTGGAGATTGAGCTCAAACAAGTTATTCAGAGGCACTCTGATGAAAGCATGCGGTACAAACAGTCACTTGATGATGCTTCTAAGACCATTAAGGAAAGAAACAAAGAGATTGAAAGGCTGAGAAAGTTGTTGGATGTAGAAACAAGTCAGAGGAAAGAAGTGGAGGATGAGAACAATCAGCTGAAAAGAGTCCAGTTTGACCTGCAGAAAGCAAACACCAGTGCTACTGAGACAATTAACAAGCTCAGGATCCAAGAGCAGGAGCTGGCCAGACTGAAAATTGACTATGAAAGAGTTTCGCAAGAGAAAAAAGGAAGGGATCAAGAAAGTGCAAAGTTCCAGAGCACCATAAAAGACTTACAGATCCAGAAACATAAGATGGAGGAGGAACTTTGCAGACAGAATAAAAATTTGATGGAGGAGACGTCCAGGAGGAAGAAACTGGAGGAGGAAATAGAAGGCATGAGGAGATCTCTGAGAGACCAATCGGTTAAAATAACTAATCTCACACAGCAGATAGAGGAAGTATCAATTGTAAAGAAGAGGAACGAAGATGACCTTAGACACCAAAGAGAAGTATTAGATGGTCATGTGAGAGAGAAGCAAAGATACATGGAGGAGATAAGAAAATACACATCTGATATTGAGACTTTACGTCGTCAGTTGGTCCAAGAGCAGGAACAATTAAAGCAGGCTCACCTGCGATATGAGCACTTACAGAAATCCTCTGAGGAAAAAAGCAAAGCCTTGAATGAGTGCAAAATAGAAATCGAAAGGCTTCAGTCTCTCACCGAGAACCTAACCAAGGAGCACTTATTACTGGAGGAAGAGCTGCGAAATGTTAGATTGGAGTACGATGATCTCAGAATGGTCAGAAGTGAAGTTGATGAGAAAAATTCCACCATTGCTGAACTAAAGAATCAGCTTCAGATGAGCAGCAAGCAAACCCTGGAACTTCAGGGGTTGATTAATGATTTACAGAAAGAAAGGGAAAAATTGAGACAGGAAATTGAAAAATTCCAAAAGCAAGCTCTAGAGGTATTCACACATATTTTGATCCCAGCTTTACTATTTCTCAGATATATCATTATTTGCAGTGTCCGTTTGAGCAAATTAATTCACCTTTTGCTGTTTAAAGTCACTGCCCTTGTGACTAACATTTCCTCTATGACTATTCCCCTTTTTTATTTTTTAAATAAAACCAGTGGGATTTGGCCACTTCCTTAGCCTCTTTACTCCCTGGAAGCTGTTCTAGGGAGCCATAAGCTGTCTTATCATTTAGCCAAGCCTTGTCTTCAGCTCTTGCCCCAGGAGAAACATGGGCTCTGTGCCAGTCTCCACCAAACCATCCTAGGGGAAGATGAGAGTACACGGAGTACCACTGTGGTTTAACAGGCCCCTGCTGGCTGTGTGCTTCCCCAGGCTCTTTCAGCCAGGATGGCTTCAAGCAGCCCTTTGAGGCTGAGCTGGGTGCTCTCACAAACTGAACTGGCTAAAAACCCCAGAACCAACAAGCTGTCCAAGTGCTGCTTAGCTGGGTAAGGTGGTGACTACAAGTGAGGATTAAAGATCACGTTGCCAGCTGGACCTAAAGTACTTAAACCCTACATTTCACTGACTCTTTGGGGGATTTATGTTCCTAAGTCACCAAGGGCATTTGCAAATTTTACTCTTGGCCCTTATTTCTCAAACACTAGGTGACAACTTAAACAAGTTAAGGAACACATTTTCTCATATTTTATTCTGTGTGGTTTCTTGATCAAGGAGGTACTCTTTAAATATATACAAGTGAGCACTTGTGAAAATGTTTCTGTGCTTTTTCCTGTATTTGCCCCTTATGTTTCTTTTCTCATTCCCACTCCCAGTTATTCAGTTTTATCCCCTTTATTCAGTTTTTCTTTCCTTTATTTAAAAATCTTAATAATGGTTTCTAAAAAACACTAACATTTAGAATAATGTAACATCTGTGTACACACGTATATATATGCATGTGTTGCAAGTAGATAAACTTGTATTCAGTTTAATACAGACTGCATACAAATGTGCATGCTTGTGCATGTTTGTGTATGGGTGTATGTATATGGAGAACTAAAATGTGAAGCAACACAGGTAAAGTTGCTTGGACTAACACATGATGCCAACAGGAAAGCAAAAATCAAGTCATGTATTTCCTTTTTATCCATGTATGACCAATCCTTAGCTGATACAAGTTCACCCAGGTTAGTAGGACTGCCAGGGAACATCTGCTGAGCACCAGACTATTAGTCTTGAATGCTCTGTGTATTTGTCAGTGTATTGTGAGAAGCATCAGAAAGTTAGAGAACTAAATCATCAGAAAATCAAGGCTATGGATAACAGAATGGAGTCTGAGTCTCGGGTGGTACAAGAAACACTGTCAGTGAAGGGATAATGTACCTTCTCTGGTTTAAGTGTATCTGTGGTCTTGGGTAAGGCACTGCTGTGACTAGAATGTTTTCCAGTGGCAGGTTGCTGGAGGTTAAATGAGAGGCTGAAGAGCATTGTAAGTGGAGGGCATAACTCTAACCAGCATACACTCTAACCATCCTTTCTTGGTTTATTTCTTCTCCACAATTGTAGGCATCCAATAGGATTCAAGAATCCAAAAATCAGTATAGTCACGTTATGCAAGAAAGAGAAACTCTGCTGATAAAAATGAGTGCTTTGGAGCAAGACAAAGCCAGGCTGCAGAGATTAGAAGAGGAGCTGAACCGTTTGAAAGTTACCCTGGAGTCAGAGTCACGTTTGAAGCAACGCCTGGAAAGTGAGAAGCAACAAATACTGAATGACCTCAATCAGTGGAAGAGCCAGCACTCCCGAACAGAGGAATCAATAAGGAAGATCCAGTGCGAGAGAGAGAAGAGTGAGAGGGAGAAGAATAGTTTGAGGAGTGAGATTGAAAGGCTGCAGATGGAGATCAAACGGATTGAGGAGAGATACCGGTGCAGACTGGAGGAGACCGCTGTCAAGAACCAGTCAGAGCTGGAGTCCGAGCGGCTCAGGCTGCAAAGAGAGATTGAGAAACTGAAGCAGCGCCCGTATGGGTCCCACAGATCTACACAGACCGAGGAGGACTTCTGTATTGATGCCTCCAAGCTGGTGTTCAGTGGGCTGCGGAAGAAGATTACAGCGATGCAGCTGTATGAGTGTCAACTGATAGACAAACTCACCCTGGATAAACTGCTGAAGGGGCAGAGGTCAGTGGAAGAAGTTGCGGCTGACATTGAACCCTACCTCAAAGGGGCAGGTGCTATTGCAGGGGTGTCCCTCTCGCCCAGACAGAAATACTCTTTTGTTGAGGCCAAAAGGAATCAGCTGCTTACGGCAGAAAACGCAGTCCTGCTCTTAGAAGCCCAGGCAGCAACAGGAGGTGTGATAGACCCACACCGGAACGAGATATTAACTGTGGACAGTGCTATTGCCAGAGATCTGATCGACTTCGATGACAGGGAACAAATCTATACAGCAGAAAAGGCTATCACAGGATTTAAAGATCCTTTCTCAGGCAAAACCGTGCCGGTATCGGAAGCCATCAAGAAAAATTTGGTTGACAGAGAAACTGGGATTCGTCTGCTGGAAGCCCAGCTGGCTGTAGGAGGGATTGTTGATCCTGTCAACAGTGTTTTCCTACCCAAAGATGTAGCTCTGTCTCGTGGGTTGATTGACAAAGACCTGTACAGGTTGCTAAACAACTGCCAAAGCAGTGCAAAGAACTTCATTGATCCCACCACCAAAAAGGCAGTCACTTACATGCAGCTGAAGGAAAAATGCAGGATTGAACCACACACTGGTCTGCTCCTCCTTCCAGTGCAGAAGAGGAGTATGTCATTCCAAGGGATCAGGCAGCCCGTCTCAGCAGATGCACTGCTCGAGGCTGGAATAATTAAGGAGTCGACAAGGAATGACTTGGAAAGAGGTGCAATTACAGTGGAAGAAGTGAGCGAGAGAATTATTGATTTCCTTCAGGGCTCTAGCTGTATTGCTGGTATCTACAACGAGGCCACTAAAGAGAAGCTTGGCATTTACCAGGCTATGAAAATAGGTTTGGTTAGACCAGGGACAGCCCTTGAGCTCCTGGAAGCCCAGGCAGCCACAGGGTTCATAGTGGATCCTGTCAGCAACCTGAGGCTGCCTGTGGAGGAGGCTTACAAAAGAGGCCTTGTTGGAATCGAATTCAAAGAGAAACTTCTCTCTGCTGAAAGAGCTGTCACTGGGTACAAAGACCCAGAAACTGGAAACATCATTTCCCTGTTCCAAGCAATGAACAAAGAGCTCATAGAGAGAGGCCATGGCATTCGTCTGCTGGAGGCCCAGATTGCTACTGGAGGAATTATTGACCCCAAAGAGAGCTACCGCTTACCAGTGGAGACAGCCTACAAGCGTGGCTACTTCAATGAAGAGCTCAACCAGATCCTCAGTGATCCAAGTGATGACACCAAAGGGTTCTTTGATCCCAACACAGAGGAAAACCTGACCTACTTGCAACTGAAAGAAAGATGCATAAAGGATGATGCGACAGGGCTCTGCCTTCTGCCCCTGAGAGAGAAGAAGAAGGTGGTGCACACCTCACAGAAGAACACCCTTAGGAAGCGCAGGGTTGTCATTGTAGATCCAGAAACAAACAGGGAAATGTCCGTGCAGGAGGCATACAGCAAAGGCCTCATAGATTATGACACCTATACAGAACTAGCTGAACAGGAGTGCGAGTGGGAAGAAATAACCATCACAGGGTCAGATGGCAGCAGTAGAGTAGTCCTTGTCGACCGAAAAACAGGTAGCCAGTATGACATCCAAGATGCTATCGATAAAGGCCTGGTGGAGAGGAAGTATTTCGAGCAGTACCGCTCTGGCAGCTTGAGCCTGACGCAGTTTGCAGACATGATTTCCTGCCGCAATGGCACTGACGAGGTGTTCCGGCACGAGTCGGTGACTCGCTCTCCCACCGTGCTGAGCGTCAGGAGTTCCTCCTCGCTGATCAGGAGCGGCTCGTTCTCAGAGACCCCGGATGAGTGCAGTCCCATTGCAGCCATATTTGACACGGAAAACTTGGAGAAAATCTCCATTTCAGAAGCCATACAGCGGGGCATTGTGGATAGCATCACCGGGCAGCGCTTACTTGAAGCCCAGGCCTGCACAGGGGGCATCATATGCCCAACAACTGGCCAGAGGCTTTCACTTCAGGAAGCCACTGCTCAAGGCATCATCGATCAGGATATGGCCACACGTCTCAAGCCAGCCCAGAAGGCCTTCATAGGGTTTGAAGGCATAAAGGGCGGGCGCAAGAGGATGTCAGCAGCTGAAGCAGTGAAGGAAAAGTGGCTGCCTTATGAGGCTGGGCAGAGGTTCCTGGAGTTCCAGTACCTCACTGGAGGTCTCGTGGACCCAGAAGTACGTGGGAGAATAAGTACTGAAGAAGCCATTAGGAACGGATTGATCGATGGTCGCGCCGCCCAGAAATTACAAGACACCAACAGCTACCCCAAAATTCTGACCTGCCCCAAGACCAAGCTGAAAATATCCTACAAAGATGCAATGAATCGGTCAATGGTGGAAGACATCACCGGGCTGAAACTCTTGGAAGCAGCCTCTGTTTCCTCCAAAGGCATATCCAGTCCCTACAATGTCTCCTCTGCACCCGGGTCTCGCTCTGGCTCGCGCTCTGGCTCGCGCTCTGGCTCACGCAGTGGGTCCAGGAGGGGAAGCTTCGATGCATCAGCAAGCTCTTCATATTCTTACTCATACTCAACCTTCAGCAGTGGGTCTATCGGGCGCTAATAACAACTGAGGGCATGGGTCTGCATTTTATTATTGTTTATTCTCTATTTCCTTTCCTAAAAGAAAAGAAAAAAACACCAACAAAGTAAGCCAAAGCAAAGCCTTGAAGTTTTTTTTCTGGGTGTGTTACACTTCTCCTCTGAAAAAGCTGTAAAATGCTTGACTGCAAGCTTACAGATTAGGGAATGCAAAATTAATACTTGTGAATTTTGAGTCTTGGTTCCCATTTCCTTTTAGTGTTTGGATTTAATAGGTCTCTGTATATTTTAAGTGTCATATGCTTTCTCCTGTTATCTGTAATTGTCAACCCATAAGGTGATAACTGAGGTTTGAAAGTCTTGCAGTAGTTAATTTTTTTTCACAAAGACCTTTTTCAATTTGCTATTATGAACAAAAAGGATATTTACAATATGGACAGAAAATGCTCTTAATATTGGTTTAGAATCTATACCATAAACATGAAACTGTCTTTCAGATGCTCTTCTTCTTTATGTTTGACTAGCCATTTTCTGAAGCATAACTTGGTGGATATAAAGGACTATTATTAGGCTGGGCTTTTGTTTTACTGTTTACCCATATACATTTTCTACTGTTTTGCTTGATTTCCCTGTAACAAAAAAAAGAAATAAAAATAAATCTAAGTGCACCATGTGAGCTATTCTGGGCAATAAACTTCTGAAGTTTTAAAGTATTTGGTGTGTGCTTATTAAATTTATCTGTGGGCATTCTTGGAGGTGCAGGTTAAAGAAAAAAAACATTTTTAAAAGTAACAAGCAGTAGCTTTATTGTAAAGAATGGACAGGCACAGTATTTTTCATGATGCTGAGCCATCACTTTTATGAATGTTGACTTCTGATTCTGAATTTTCAGTAGGAAAATGACAATAGCACCAGTAACAGAAACTGCCCAAGGAGCAGAAAGCCTCTTTGCACAGTTGTTTATAGACTTGATGATGATGATCAGGAGGCTATTTCTTCTACTTGTGATCCAGCTCATTTTCTCTGCAGCTACAAGGGACTGAGTCAGACTCTCTTACACAGCAATGTAACTTGAGCAGAATAAAGAACTAGCTGGCTTAGCTGGCCAGTGTGGTGGCACACGACCATCTTTTAAAACCTGAACAATCACCTTCTGTAATGTCCTTCCACCTCTCCTCCTGGCTCCTGAAAGCCTAGGCTGAGAAAATAGCAATATTATATCAATGTTTGCATGATGTTTTGTTGTCACTTCTGTATAGGCCGTTGGCAGCCTTCTGACTCCTTTTATCTGAGCTGAGAAAGTTCCTCAGATGAGAAACCAGAGCAGGACTAAACGACCACAGTATGAGAGGACACAAAAGTGATTTGAAGCCAATTCAGCTCTAATTAATGTTCCTTAACCAGCGTGGAAAATGATTTATATACATTAAGGCTGTCTGTCCTTTCCCCCTTAGCACACAGTGCAGATGCCTCTGGATAAGCGCTGTGTTCTCAGCAAAGTGGTTGATCACTTACAAGAATTTAGTATGGTTTTATACAACTGCTGGTACAGCACTTTAATGAAAAAAACCCATTAGAATAATTTTCCAGTAGCCGAAACAAATTCCTCCTTTAAGAAGCTCAAAGCACATGCCTACTTTTAGCTGTGTACCATGGACATGCTCTATGAATTTTATCAGTTGCTGTAGATAGAGAGAAGCTGATGAGCATAAAGGCAAGTCAGTGTTGATGCTGATGCCTAATTTTTTTGTAGCAGTAAGGAATAGCACAGGTTCTGATCCCGCTCTCTCGAGATAAAGTTTACACTTTAGCCTGAGAAGCATTTCCAGTGTTTTCTGAAGAGAAGAGCTGTGTATGAAAACTCTGCTATATATAAAGTATCCTCAGTTACTGGACTAAGGAATTAAATGGACTGGCACAAGTCAGTGCTGGAAATATCTATGGAAAGTGGGTGAGAAAGTGCATCCTGTCTCCTAAGAAACTCCACAGCTTTGGAGATTTCTCTCTACAGCTGAGTTTATCAGCTGTACCATAGAGGAAGAGTCAGTGTCTGAACGGCTTTCTGACCACTATGGAGAAATAACCCTGTAAAAAAAAATCACTGCTTTATTTAATCCCAGTCTGTCTCTGCAGTCTTAAATGACTATGCAGTTCCTGGGGTCTACAGAAAAAGTAAAACTGGCCATTACTGAAGGGAAGTCCACTGTACCTACTTTTCTCACTGCTCAATCAACCTTTTATCCTGTCATAATGACTGAAATACAAGATAATCTCACAGAAATTATAATGACAGTGCTATCCCCTGCTAGTGTGGGATTAGTGATGGATTTATAAGGCCAGATGAGCAGGAGACACAGGTGCTCAGGGCCTGAGTAGCAGCTGAGCCAGAGTAGGCAGCAGGTAGGGCAGGACCATGCTAGCGTGGGATGCTAAAGAGATAAGTTGAGTTTTCCTCCACCATAAAGCAGTGCTGAGAAAGGAGCTTTGGAAGAATCTCTCATTTCCAGAGCTGAGGTTTGGCACTTGCAACCCTGTGGATAGTTCTGGCAGACTGAGGCATGACAGGTAAGCACAATCAGGGGGCCAATGCTGCAGAGCTGAGGAAGGCTGTGTTTTTAGCAGGGCTCAGCATTTCTGAGATAGCAGAGCCTTACTTAGGGTTTGAAGAGCAGGCAGGCTATACTTTGTCATGGTATGATGTAGCAGGGGCACAGAGATGAGTGTGGGGCTGGTGCTGTGGCTTTCAGGCTGGGTGTTCAAAGGATCTGGCACCTTTGGATGGTATCTGCTGCTGAGGCAGTAATTCCAGGGTATTGGAAAGCCTGAATGCCTTGTTGGTCTGGCCTGTAGCTGTGAGCATTTCCCTGTGCTGGGCTGAGTGTGCTTGTAGTATCCAGTCTTCTGAATTTTCTGCCTCTTACTTCCTCCCTGTGCCTCGAGGTAGGTGATGCTCACTCTGTTCAATGACAAATGGTAGCTCAGTGTGCTGACTTGGCTGCTGTGGCTGGGTCAGTCATTAGCAGGCTCAAGCCCTAAGAAAACTGGGCTTTGTTTTGAGCAGGATTGAGATTTATTTATGAGAGTTTTATTGGCAATTTAGTGGGCTTGATGTTGTGAATTTGCTGTCCTTTGTTTTGAGGCTGGGAATTGACTGCTGCTTAGGGCCCAAAGTGTGTAAAGCACCATGTGGTTCACACAGTCCAGCAGTGCTCAAGACAGAGTTTTGTCTGTCTTAGGCTGTTTGGAAATGTACACATAACATGGTTAATTAATACCCTGACCTTATGAATATGGAAGAGGGGTGGGGAGATTCACAGAATAGCAACAATATGACTTGGTATAAAAATGTTTCAATTATTAGTAAATTATAAGCATGCAGAGGGTGAATTTTGATTGGGTTTTGATGGTTTTGTTTTGTTAGTTTTTATACAGTTTTATAATTCTGGAAGAGTAATTTACTTTGTTGGAGTATCTGTAAACCTCAGCTGCTTTGAGACAAGCAGAAGGTACATGTGTAATTCTCTCAGAATAATGCTACACTTAAAAATGTGTTATATTACATGTTACCACCACTAAACCATGTCCCTCAGTCTGGCACTCAGTTTCTCAGAGGTCAAATGAGTATTGACACTCCAACACAGTTAAAACAATAAATGCATGGAAGCTGCTGCTGCTGAGTACTGTTATTTGATCACAAATACACTCTTTAGTGTATAACAAGCTTTCAGCTCCTAAGACATGGCATTTAATGGCTGAATTGATGAAACTGTTTAATAAGGGGTGGCTGTCATTCAATGCATACATTACCTCCAAGACCATGGCATCCATCTAAACCAGCTAGACCTTTGCCCTAAGTGCTCTTTTACATTTTACAGCCTTTGTCTCTAGTAGGACACAAAATAAGAAAAGAAACACACATGGCCCCTGTACAACTCTGCATTGTGAACTGACCCAAGGGGCTTTTGGAGTCCTACCTGGTTTCCCAGCCGTTCACTCCAGAAAATCTTGTAGGTCCTCTGGGACCAGGCTCACCATTAAATGCAGCAGATCAGACTTCTCTTTTTAAAAGTACTGAAGATTTTTTTTTAATTAAGCCAAGAGTAATGTCCTTGTTCTCTATTTCTTTTCTCCTGTGCAAAACAAAGTACTGGAAAGTTTTTTACAAGCAAGCAAGGATAGAACTGGGATAATGGTTAGTTTCTTGGCTGAGCTAAGGAGTTTAAAAACATAATCAAATTTTCATATGGTTTTGGTTTTAAAACTTCATTATTAAATGTAGTTAAATTTTAAAATATTTCTATTTGCATTTAGGAAATATCAGGGAAATCTTCAATCCTCTCTAGTTTTTTGTTTGTTTTTTTTTTTTTTTTCTGTTTTTTGGGGTTTTTTTTGTTTGTTTGTTTTTTTTTTTTTTTCCCAGCTGTAAGACTGCTGATGGCACTTAGCAATGTTTCAAAAAAAATGTAATTGATCTGACATTGTTAGGATTTTTGGCAAATAGCTGACAGTATGTGTATGGAGGAGAGTAGGAGGAACGAGATTTGTCTGCTGTCCAGTCCTTCAATTTTAGTATTTGAAATATCTGTATTTTTAAGTCAGATTCTTACTTGGATCTTGAATCTCCCAAAGTTTTGGGGAGCAGGTCTCCAGAAATATTCATGTCCCCTTCTGGAAACAGAAGCAGCTCCAACAAACAAGGCTTTTGCCTCCCGCTGGCAACCTTGGAAACATCTTCAGCTGGCAATTCTCATCAAACCCTGTTGAGCTGTGACTGCTGCACAGAGCTGTGCCCATCTGCTCCAGGGATAAGGAGGACTCTGCTTGTGGCAGGGAGGTGACACTTCCCTTTGTCCCAGCTGCTCCCCAGGTATCCACATCCCTCACAAGAGGTTTGTAGTTGTGTGTTTGCCTGAGAAGGTACCATAGGATCTCGACACCATGGCATCTTCATGGCATCTTCTTGCCATCTGCCAGCCTCCCTCCAGGCTGTTGTCTTTGCAGCAACCTGGAAATGGTATTTGAAAAAGTAAAAATAAATAAATATTAAAAGTAAGAAGTTGCTGCCTCCTCCTATGCTGGCACATGGACAGACACATACTGCCACATGTGTATTTGTGCCACATTGGGTCCTAAAAGAGGTGCTCAAACTCCACCACTGAAGGTTGTCATTTGCATAGAGGAGAAGACATACTGATGTTGAAACTGCAATTTATCTTAAGGATAACATTTTCAGAAGGCATCATGATTAAATGTCTATATGTAGTAAAATGTTACTATTGAGAATACTCATTTTTTGGGCATCTATTTCCTATATACACAGTAACAAGATCAAATCTCATAAATGCAAATTTCAATTAAGTTGTTATTTCGGACCTTCTTTCTAGCACAAGAGCAACCATCTCCCTCACTCCTATCAATACCATTCTGGAATGCAAAACCAGTTATTACTATTGGGTTTTGAATGAGCAGAATGATTGCACTGATCCTTACCTAGCTGCTTCCAGCAAACAATGTAAAAGTGCAGGGTAATAATTGTGTATCCTGCAATATTTTTGGTTTAGAGCTGACAAGCTGAGGTCTCCTTGTGTTGGAAAATTGGAGAATTAAGTAATTTAAAAATAGACACATTGAATCAATTCAGTAATTTCTCAGCATCACCATACAAACAGTCAGGTATTACTGTTCCTTGCTGAGTATAAATGAATCAAAAGTAACTTTGGGAAAGGTCAGTGAACTACCAGAGTGCTGTGCTGCTTGGCTTCATCAAAGCAAATAACAAAAGGGGAGTGCTGCAACCTAAATATAGGACAGGGATTTGCAAGTGAGCAAGACATGTAAACAAGGGTGAGATGGTTTTGTACTAATTAAAGAAACAAAGCTTTGTATTAAAGGCGAGATATGAGGCAATGCAAAATATTGGCTTTCTCACTTTTAGAATCAACTTTACCTTTTCCTTCAGAAAACCCAAGTTATTCATGTGTATCTTTTTAACACAAGTAAGAAGTTTCAAACCTGTGTAATGCGTGGTGAAACATCTCTCTCTCTTCTGGACCCAAACAAACCCAAAGCTATTAAAGTTCCGCTAACTGATCTGCCTAATCTTTGGTACCTGATAATGAAAAAAGGTAATATTTAATGATGGGAACAAAAGAGCACAGCAATTTATACTTTGTAATTGTGTGTGTTGTTTAAGGATCCCGGTTATTTACCACAGGTCCTGAGTAGCCAGAAGATCTTATAGAGCCTACTGGGTCTGAGACAACCTGTCAGCTATGAACAAAGTATTAACTGATAGTTCTGGAGCAGGGATGTCACAGATAAGATGAAATACCTTTTAAGCTGATATTCTGGCACCATGAGTAGTCTTGAAAGATGGCAAAAGGATGAAAGTACTAAATAAAAGTGATTAAAAGTAGTTCTACAACACCTGATGATACACTTTGCAATAATTCACATGTACCATAGGCCTTATGATTTTATGTATATGTTAGGCTGGTCTAAAAGCAGGTGTAGGGAGGAAAATAAATAGGAAAAGAAAGCATTTATCTTAATCCATAATAATCCCGTAATATTTCAAAGAAGGGCTGTGTAAGATTCATATCTGCTATGTTGGTTGTGAATGTTCTTGTTCAGCCAAGCCACCACTTTCCTTTTCTAGTACTGCCAGTCAGAAGATAAGGATTACAGTCTGATAAAAGAAGCATTTGCTGCTTAAACACAGAAAGAATTTTGGATGAAAAGCTGTCCAGATAGAAGTCAATGAAAGTCTTGGAGGGAGCTGAGGCTTGTGGGGTGGAGAAGTGAGCAGAAGGGTCCCAAATGTAATTCTCACTGCAACCACAGATTTCTCGTAATTTCTGTTTTCTTACAGCCATTCTTAGCATTTCATACATTTCACATTATTAACAGATCTTATCACTTTTTGTTGGATGCAGTTCAAGTGCAAGATACTGGCTTTTATATTTGGAACACAGAGCATGACAAAAAATTGTTATTTCTAAATATCTGACAGATAAGCGTTACTTGCTATTCCTAGGTGTGATGACATGGTTGTCCTTCCTACAATCTTCTGTGATCAGAATAATATATAATATACTAATGTTTTGCCATCTGATATTTATGACTCCTTCTCCCAACCCAGTGTGCATCACTATGAGTAGAAGTTAATGTGCCTGTCAAGAGTTAAGGAAGGAAAATATTCAGAGAGTAGGAAAACCCTCTCCTCTCAAAAATTTAAATTTGCAGTGGCCTTAGAGATGATATTTACACTTGGATATAAATATAGATCCCAATCAGGGTAACCACACCTCTTTATAATCTTAGGTAAATTATGAGGAATTAGACATACTTTGATTTGCAGCTGTAAGAAGAGAGGCTTTGCCTCCTGGAGGTCTAGGATGAAGTTCTGGCTCTGCAAGAAAGAAAAGGAAACCAACTACTGATTCCAGAGGGACCAGTTTTCCACCTTAGTCCTTTAATATTTTCAAACAAACACAATTTTTTAAGCAAATGAGCAATACAGTCTCACAACCCCCTGTTTCATGTCTTGTTAGAGTCTTGCTCTACTTTGTACCATAAATGTCTGTCCTACTTACCATGTGGACAGTGATGCTTAACAAGCCCTTCATTTCATACAGTACATGTCAATAAATCCTCAGCTCCCAAAACAAACTCCTCAAAGGTGCTGGAACATGAGCCACTGCATGTAATCAAAGGTGCTGGCTTGCAAATCACAACACACCAATATCAAATTGTTCTCCCCAGAGAGGTAAACCTTTTCACCATCTCAGTTGTGATATCTGGAACATGCAGGGCTTGGGTGCATGTCAGTGGGAAGTGCTAGACTTAGGCATTTACCTACAATAATTTACAATAATTGTAATTATTTTTGTAAATCAGATTTGAAGATCACCTACAAAAAGTGTAATAGTTCAGTAAACTACTATGAGATTAAATAAAAATTAAAATCTCAGAGAGTGGAGGATTTCTGTAACTGAATAAGCTTAGGGAAAAAAGACACATTACTGTTCATCCATTCCTTTATTGATTTAACAGTGTGCCTAATATTTAAAATTTTAGGGTTTCATGTTTGGTTTTTTCCCCTGAAGTAAGCTTGAAAATATGTAAAAACATGTTAGCATAATTTTCTTAAGTATTTTTGTACTTGCCTATCTAATATTTGATAATTTTCTAAAAATAATGTCCTTAACACTCCTTAAATTGTAGTTGAAAGAAGGAATTGAGTTTCAATTTTCCCCAGTGTTTAGGAACTGTAAACCTGGTCAGGAATGTGATTAACCAAAATCAGCCAGCAGCAAGACTAGGCATTCCTGTCCATGGGAGAATGTTACCCAGTGTCCTTTATGAATACAGGGAAAGAGCTGCTGATTTTGAAATTTACTGAGATGTGTTGGTTCTTTGAGTTTGTGAAATCAGCAGGCCAGTTCAAAATCTTAGTGTGGATTTTGCTTTTGATTCAATATCTTTAGTGAGCAGTGTTTTTATCTAGATACAGATGAAGACTGAATTTGACAAAATTCCAATGCAAATGGTTAAAGCTAAAATGTGATTTAAGGTTTTTTGGTCTGTGACGTGGTAATTTTCACTGCCTGCTTTTTTCATCTATTGGTTTGTCACTTGGCAAATGTACCCTGAATTCTCAAAGAAAATCCCTTTAATTATGGTATACACAAATGACTTCAGGCTAAACTCGATCACCAGCATTCATTTAATGACATAGTTTAACAGAATAGTTGAAGTTGGAAGGGATTTTTAAAGACCACCTGGTCCAACCCCCCAACTCAAACAGGGTTGCTTACAGCAGGTTTTTGAGTATCTCCAAGGATGGAGACTCCACAACCTCTCTGGGCAACCTGTGCCAGGGCTTGGTCACCCTCACAGTGAAACCTGTTTCTTGCTCTTCAGAGGGAACCTCTCAGGTTTCATTTTGTCCCTCTGTTTCTGTCATTGGGCACCACTGGAAAGGGCCTGGGTCTGTCCACTTCAAGTATTTATATACATGGCTGAGATCCCCCTGTGAGCATTTTCTTCTCCTGGGTGAATGGTCCAAACTCTCCCAGGGTCTTCTCATATGAAGATGCTCCACTCCCTCCATCGTCTTCATGGATCTTTACAAAACTCTCTCCAGTACCTCCATGTCTCTCTTGTATTGAGCAGCCCAGGACTGGACACTAGAGACAGTAAACATAATAGCTTTCAATGTCTCATGAAATAAAACATGATGTAAAAGTGTTTGATATATAAATTTTTATATGATTTCAGTGGAAACAAGACTGATGTGAATGACAGCTCCTTCTCTAGATGGATATAGGAATCCAGCAATTCCTGCAGGTTATTTCTTCTGGTGTGGCTTATCTCAGAGTTTAGTAACACTGAATTATAACAGCTCTGAAGTCCTCTGATCTCTAAAAATCACTTCTGAAATTTCAAAAAATCTCTGTGATTCTCATTGCTCTAAAAAATCTTGTGTCACTTGGACATTTTGTCTCATCACTGTTAATCCCTGTCTTCTGCAAAATCATTCTCCCTCTGCTGTTTCTGTAATTTCTGCTTGGCAGGTTTCTTAACTGAAACTTTATTTTGCCTCTTATTGGAGAGTCACTTACTTTAATGTCCTTCTGAGGTGTAAGAAAGGTGGCCTTGTTCTTAGAAGTTTGTGAGGGAGAAAGGAGTTGTCTCTTGTTGGAAGCACTGATTCATTGAAGCACTTCCAGTTTTCATTTTGAATTATTATGGAGCTTGGAGATGTGTTTAAAATTATGTGCATGGTTAAGTACTTTCTTACCTTTGAGCAGGAATGAATACAGATCACCACAGTCATGAAAACAGGCCACCTTAATGATACAGTTGTTCTCCTAAATAATTTTCTTTAGAAGTGGAACAAAACTTACTAACAAGTTATTTCAGCCTCAGTTGCTTAAAATTCTGAAACGCCAGTGATTTAATCCACCTCCCCATTTCCTTGATGTGTCAGAAAGTCATGAGGTTTGTTGCAGTTTTAGGCAGTGACTTTGTCTCCCAGTTTTTGACCCTGTAACCACTTGGTAACAGCTTAATCTTTTAGGCTGGATGTTCTAAAAGCCAACAGTTTACAGCTCTCTGGAACAGTTGCTTCACTTCTACAGTCTCTTCCAAAGATGATAAAAGATACTTTATTTTTTTTTATTTGACATGTATGTCATAAGAAGAGACACATACATGTGTATGCATATTTTATATGTGTACATATATATGCTTTTGTAATAAATGAGGAGCAACTGCTCACCAAAGCAGGCCACCCTAGTTAGCAGTGCACTGTGCCTCAGATGTGTCTGTCACCTCAATAACTTTTGAGGTACAGTTTTGCCTTGCAGATTATCAATCTGTCTGAGTATTCTCCCCTGGGACATGAAAATATTTCCATTTAATTTCCATTAGTTTTAAAGGTGGTGTTTGGTAGAAGGCTATTTAAATGAGGCTGTTAAACTCAGTGCTTTGCATTGATGTGGGAACTGCTGAAATGAAAGTTGGAAGGAGCCAATCTCAAGTGAGCGGAAGGGGGTCCAATGCAGTGGCTGAATTAAATTTTAGTTTATTTCTTACTTGCCTAGAGAATGAGGAGTTACACAGAAAATCAATACTGAGGTAGTGGTACTGGAATCACTTCTTAGAGGAGACAACACATTGTTGCATCATTTTTGCTTTGTGGATCACATGGTTGATCCCTTGCAGTCTCTGACCATGGTTCCCATTGACAGCAGTTCTTGAACAGTCCCACCAACTTCAGCCAGATTGATCAAAAGATTACCTGAACATTCCCCAGTGCAAATCTCAACGAATCTGTTCACATGCTGATAGTTTATCAACTATTCTGTATGTTGTTATACCATTACCAGAGTGTCTAGAAAACCAAGACTTATTGCTGTATCTGTGTTCCACTGGAGTGGAAGATCAAGAGTCTGTCCTGCCTAAGTTACTGTGCAGGCAGGTCCACCTTTAATGATAGGTGATTACAGAATAGTAGGATGAATTATTTGCATCCTTTTTCCCCTCTCCATTTTAGTTTTTCTAGATGGAAGTTAGAAGAATAAACACATTTGCCCATCCCTTCACATGCAAAGTATGCTCTATATTTGTTCTTTTCAGTCACATAAGGTGTCTAATTTACTGTCACACCATAAACATTAGCTTAATAAATAAACAGGACCAGCTTGCCATATTACATGAAAATAGATGCCCATAAGAATGAAAGATCAGACCAAAATTAGATAGCCTAAATACAATCCGGGAAATCTTTTTTTGGTAAGACTCTGCCACTAGGATAAATTGTTTAAAAGACACACTCTCTTGCACACTTAATTTTGAGAATGTTATTCTGAACAGAGATATAAACAGGCTTATAATTAGCTAGTTAGTTAATTATATTAAAAAGGGAAAGCAAAAGTTTTACTACACCTTTGTACTCAAGCCAGAGATAACTTTGCAGTGACTGGACTCTAAAGGGACTGGCCAGATATATATAAGTAATTCCACATATAGGAACAATCCTTCTTTTAACACTTGCCATTCATAGGTGCACTTTTGTGTATATTTTCTATCATTCTTGGCTTCTCCTTCCCTGGTATAATGTGTTTTCAAGGAAGTTTTCCACCAGTAACTATCTTTGTGCTCCAGCCATGCCTGTGGCCAGTCTCAAAGTGATGAGAAATACCACCTTCCAAAACACAAATTTTTTTTTTCCTATCTTCTCTGTTCAGGTCTTGTTTCTTTACCCATCCCTCAACTCAGCATGACCTGGGATTTGACTGGTATCTATGATTTCTGTAGTTTTCATTATTCTTTATTGTAAGAAGGAAACGTGAAAACCCTTATCAAGGGAATATTGCCTGTTGTCCCACTGAAGTGCAGAAATGATAAATGAAGGACATGTAAGACTCCTAGAGCACTTTTAATCCATTTTAATTTAAAATATAAAACATTTTCTTTACATTTCTGGCATATATATGTTTATATATCTATACAGACACACACATGTGTGTTCCCAAGGGGGAGGGCTTGGCGAGGAGAAGACCCCACCGGAGCAGAGCAGGATGGGGCGCTGTCCCCGGTGCTGAACCGGGCGCGGTCCGGGGAGATGCGGCCCCTCCAAAGGGTGCGATTCCCGCAATCCCTTCTCCGTGGGATGTGACGCTGCTGTGAGAAGTCCTCGCCCTCGTTTCTGTGTTTACTGGCCAATTTGTCCCTTGGAAACAGATGGGGCAATTCCTTTTGTCATGCGAGGAATGAATAAAGAGGGATCTCCAGAGAAGGAACAGGAGATATGCTGGAACACGTAAGCCACATCTTTGGAGCTTTGTGGCCTCCAATTACCTGACTTTGTAAACAAAACTTGAACCAAAATAGCCTGTTCCTTAGCAGATAAAAACCAGTTTGACCGAATTTGCTTTTTGTTTCTCACTCAGACTCTGATTAGTCAGGCAGTGACTCACAACTATTCAGATAATAATCTTTCATCTACAATGAAGCAATTTTGTCATACTCTTTAGGTAGTATTTCTTAATAGTGACTTGTTCAGATTCTCTGCTTGAATAAGCAGAAATTTTCACTACCCAGAGCAGAATTGCAGAGCCATTTATTCAGTCTGAGAAGCACTGTTAGAACTTTGACCTTTATACTAGTGTCTAACAGACATGTGACTTATTTAGTCTCTTAAAAAAACCCACAAAACTCACAAAAAAAACCTAAAAAAACCCCAAACCCAACATACCAACCTAATTTTCACTTTTCCAGAGGGGGGAAAAAAACCCCCTTGAACTTCATTCTGTGTGTCATTGTTATTCAATGTCTTAATTCTTCCTATAGGAATCATATGACACGAAAGAGAAAAAGAATGTTGTGTGTTGTAATTTGTGTCTTGTATCAAATGACTACCTTGCTCCTTAGATATTTGACTTTCCTGCATTATACTGTGTCTCCTCCTAGACTTTTTAATTGTCCCAGGTCTTATTTAATAGTCAAATTGCACAATAACTTGCTTGACAGCAGAAACAATGGTGAGAAGATAATAATGGAGAGTATGAGTAGATGGGGTGTTTTTAAGCCACTGCTCTGAGTCTGATGAATTCCACAGAGAAAATTCTAGAATTGAAAAGATATGCAGTACTATCAATAGCTTTCCATGAAAATGCTGCAGAAGGAAAATACACATTGCTTGATATCCCCCTCCATATTAATGATATCTCTGAATCCTCTGCACTTTCTCTTTGCAGTCAAGCATTGTGCTTTTGATTTGTATCATATCCTATTCAGGGTGTAAAGAAGTCAAGAGTTAAGCTAGTGAGCAATGAAAACTGGTAAGGTAACTCCAAGGCACCAGCTCATTCTCTGTTCAAAGACTTCTCTCCTAAGGGTTTTTTTACATACAAGGGCAGTCAGGCCAGTTGATAGAAATTCGTGACAAATGTGAAGTAAGTACAGAACACTAAATTAAAGGATCCTCACTCTTTTAAAAATAACACTTGTATTAGTTTAACTAAAAATTAATATTTTAAAAGCCACAAGAGACCAACTGTCCCAAGCTGCAGGATATACCTCAAAATNAATTCCAAAGGATTGCCATTTTTCAGGCAAAGCATCGTGTTGCAGTTCCCTATAGGACTGATTCACAAAGATAATGCCAGCTCTGTTACTGTGACATTTTTACTGCTAAGGCCATGTAATGAAGATGGGATTTTATGTCTGGATTTCTCTCTTTTGTGGCACGTATTGGACAATCAGTCATTGGAAATCAAGAAAAAGGTTGCTGAAAGAGGAAAGATATCATAAGGTTCTAAGGTATATGCTTCTCCACTTAACTTGTTTGCTTCTTCTAGTCTTGATGTTGATAAATCACTCAGAATTCAGGGGAAGAAATGGTTCTGTTTCATATATTACATGAACACCAGAAGGGTCCTGCCTGACCATGTAAACTGACATATAATGGTAAATATGCAAAAAATCACGTTGTAGGAATTGCTGGCTAAGCAGCCAAAAGGAATGTTTTAAACCTCTGCTTCCTTTTCCATCTATAAGTTCTCATCTCATTTACCCTCTATTACCATGAGTATTATGAAAATAGATGATTTATGAGGCTCTTAGCTACACAAAAGATGAGTGTTTTAGGAAAGTTAATGAGAAAATTCTTAGAAGGATTAAAAGAATGTGCAGCAAATAAAGATCATACATCTAGTGACAGCAGACGAAATATATATCAATAACAAAATAACATAACAATTTGTTATATATTCTCAGCAAAACAGGATTGACATGGAAACACCACCAACCTAATATAATGAAATTAAAGACCAACAGAATTTATAGAGTCAAAGGAACTAAATTAATGGTCCATAAGTAACTTTAGTTCTGGTATTTCTTGAGTCACACCCTAAAAAGGTTCTTTCTGTTTTGGTTTTTTGTTTGTTTGTGGTTGTTTTTTGGTTTGTTTGTTGTTTATTTTGGGGTTTTTTTGTGTATGTGACATACGTATTTTCATCAAATGTG
This sequence comes from Campylorhamphus procurvoides, assembly GCA_013396655.1. NCBI lineage: Eukaryota > Metazoa > Chordata > Aves > Passeriformes > Dendrocolaptidae > Campylorhamphus > Campylorhamphus procurvoides. The sequence continues at coordinate 247,075 of WBMV01002325.1, read as the reverse complement.
TCTTTCCTCTTGTCTGCACAAAGCAATTACCCTGGAAAACACTTAAAATCCTTCCTTGTTAACAAAAATTTCAAATCCTTGCAGACTATCAGAGTTAACGAAGTTTCTATATGCCATCCTAAATGCTAACTTAGTGGAACAAAGCTTTGCCTGGTTCAGGAACACACTTATTTCCTGCCTCTTTTCTTGGAGTCTGAACCATGAGAACTTTTCTCCCAGGGCTTTATGCTTCAAGTACCTCAACCAACCAAATATTTAGCACGCTACTGGTCCTGCTGTGGATTATCCATTTTACTCTGCAGAAAATGCCTTAAGAGTTGAGGTCATACAGCTTTTATAAAGGCAGTATTTCCAGTGACATGAAAATAAACCCATCCAAGGTTATTAAACCCCAGCTACTCCCATGTACCGCATGTCCAGAGCCCTAAAAATTAGCAAGATTCAAAGACTGAAAGTGGCTGCTGGCAGATTATTGGTAGTCAGGAGTATGTGATGAGTCATGAAAATGAAAATAAATCTAGAAAATTTCAATTCATGGTGATGAATTCTGAATAGCAGTTTCTGTATGTCAGGTGTTGCAAGGTTGTCTTGATTTAGAACGCTCTTAATAAAAAATCTGTCCCTCTGTTGCATGGGTAGCAAGTTTCCATCTTTTCTGCCCTGGGATAAAAGAAGTAGTCATTTTACTTTTAATAGCCCATTAACAACATCTTGTGATGTTCTGTGATGGGATTAATTTTGATGTAATAACTTACAGGAAAGTTTTGAGACCTCACTCAGTTTGCCCTGTTGTGGTGATGAGCACTAGAGAAACATACAAAGAATCAAACAGTCCTGCCCGGAAGAATTTATTGTCTAAAATAATTTTTTTTTAATTTTCTGTTTTTTAAAACCGAGTTCCTTTGTCAATATTGCCTCTAGCACGAATGGCTAAGAAGGGATAAAACAGCAAAGAAGTATACAAAATATAATGTATATAAAATATAATTTCTAGTCTCATGGCTGGAAAATGCAGTCTCTAGGGTGGCTTCCAAACTAGGAAGGAGACTGCTTCTTCCACTATACCATGTATCTCATCTGTCACGAAGTTTCCCTCCCTACAGATGCTGTAAGGACTAATGGATGTCATACTAAGCGTGCCCACAGTTATACATTGATGGCTTTGTGTTTCAGAGAGGATGATGCCATGGGGGAAAGCAGGAGAAACTCTGTCCGTAGTGAAACAGAGGTTTTGCTTTGTCAACCTCTTAAAGATATGTGTTGCTCAGAGCAATCAGTGTAACTTTCAGAGACCAGCATTTATTATTTATCAAATAAATTAGAAAAGTTTACAGTGCACCTTGCAATTCAGACCCAGATCCGAAGCTGGCTGGATGGAGTGTGCAAAACCATGCTTTGAAAGTGCCATCTAGTGGCTTCATAAAGGCACCTTTTTTGTGTCAGAAACTGAAGTTCATTCCCCAAAATTCGGGGTCCAGACCAAAGGCTGTGCTGCCTTCAGGGTCAAGGTAAGACACTGGTGGTTATTTACAGCTGGCTGAAACAGAAGACATGACAGGGAAACCTGTGCAAATGTCCCCAGGAATGGGGATGTGAATGTCACTGCTGCACCTGCTTGGGAAAATGAATGTACATACAGAGATATACAAAAGATATATGAAAGGTACATAGAAATAACTGAGGTTTATTTTTCTGTTGGCAGGCCATCATTTGGGGTTTTTTTCACAGTCCCTTAATCCCCAACTAAAGCTGATTATTAATAGAGATGCTTTTCTGAATTGCTGTTCTTAAATACCTTACACTTCGACTGAAGACCTGTAAGGGTCCTCAGAGACAGAGTGAAAATCACTGATGCATTTTATTTCCTTAGAAATATAGGGACAAAATAACCATGTCAGTCTGAATGGGACAGATTTTAGCAAACCAGTGGCAGTTTCATTTGGATGGAGTACATGGCTTTGTGACTAGAAAACTGGAGAAAGGAAACTGGACTCTGTTTTCTATCAGATTTTGCTGACACAACCCCCAAATCTTTGTATCTGTATGTAATGAATTAATTGTTCCCCACTGAATTCTATACAGGTTCTCAGTAGCTTTAATACTGTAGAGTTTAGAGTTCTTAGTCTGGCATTAGTTCCTCTTAAAAATGATCTCTTTGATTACTGATCCTTTTCTGCAACTGAAAAAGGCATTGCAAGCTAATATAAATCAATGTATTATTCCTTCTGTTTACAGTTCTAGAAGACCAGAAATCATTCTCAGATGTTATAATTTTAATTCACTTCCCACTAATTTAAGCCTCAAATTTTCTTCTGGGTTTTTCTCTTGTGGCTGGAATAAATGGTTCCATTACACATATTTGTCAGAATGAGCAAAGCTCTGCAGAAAGATAAAACTTCTGCAAGAAGCAGTTAGGTAAGTAGAAATTTTATACTTATTTAGAATTAAAGGGCAATGTATAACTGTCTTGAAACTTGTCCTGAACTATATTTTATTTAATAGTGAGGTTTTCTGCACTTCTGCTTTCCTGTGGCACTGGTAATTGAATATATGATGATACTTGACTCACAAAAATACCTTGTTTAGCTCCAGTGGTGCTCTTAAAACTTGCCACTTCCATGTGGTGCATTCANCATACAGCTTTTATAAAGGCAGTATTTCCAGTGACATGAAAATAAACCCATCCAAGGTTATTAAACCCCAGCTACTCCCATGTACCGCATGTCCAGAGCCCTAAAAATTAGCAAGATTCAAAGACTGAAAGTGGCTGCTGGCAGATTATTGGTAGTCAGGAGTATGTGATGAGTCATGAAAATGAAAATAAATCTAGAAAATTTCAATTCATGGTGATGAATTCTGAATAGCAGTTTCTGTATGTCAGGTGTTGCAAGGTTGTCTTGATTTAGAACGCTCTTAATAAAAAATCTGTCCCTCTGTTGCATGGGTAGCAAGTTTCCATCTTTTCTGCCCTGGGATAAAAGAAGTAGTCATTTTACTTTTAATAGCCCATTAACAACATCTTGTGATGTTCTGTGATGGGATTAATTTTGATGTAATAACTTACAGGAAAGTTTTGAGACCTCACTCAGTTTGCCCTGTTGTGGTGATGAGCACTAGAGAAACATACAAAGAATCAAACAGTCCTGCCCGGAAGAATTTATTGTCTAAAATAATTTTTTTTTAATTTTCTGTTTTTTAAAACCGAGTTCCTTTGTCAATATTGCCTCTAGCACGAATGGCTAAGAAGGGATAAAACAGCAAAGAAGTATACAAAATATAATGTATATAAAATATAATTTCTAGTCTCATGGCTGGAAAATGCAGTCTCTAGGGTGGCTTCCAAACTAGGAAGGAGACTGCTTCTTCCACTATACCATGTATCTCATCTGTCACGAAGTTTCCCTCCCTACAGATGCTGTAAGGACTAATGGATGTCATACTAAGCGTGCCCACAGTTATACATTGATGGCTTTGTGTTTCAGAGAGGATGATGCCATGGGGGAAAGCAGGAGAAACTCTGTCCGTAGTGAAACAGAGGTTTTGCTTTGTCAACCTCTTAAAGATATGTGTTGCTCAGAGCAATCAATGTAACTTTCAGAGACCAGCATTTATTATTTATCAAATAAATTAGAAAAGTTTACAGTGCACCTTGCAATTCAGACCCAGATCCGAAGCTGGCTGGATGGAGTGTGCAAAACCATGCTTTGAAAGTGCCATCTAGTGGCTTCATAAAGGCACCTTTTTTGTGTCAGAAACTGAAGTTCATTCCCCAAAATTCGGGGTCCAGACCAAAGGCTATGCTACCTTCAGGGTCAAGGTAAGACACTGGTGGTTATTTACAGCTGGCTGAAACAGAAGACATGACAGGGAAACCTGTGCAAATGTCCCCAGGAATGGGGATGTGAATGTCACTGCTGCACCTGCTTGGGAAAATGAATGTACATACAGAGATATACAAAAGATATATGAAAGGTACATAGAAATAACTGAGGTTTATTTTTCTGTTGGCAGGCCATCATTTGGGGTTTTTTTCACAGTCCCTTAATCCCCAACTAAAGCTGATTAGTAATAGAGATGCTTTTCTGAATTGCTGTTCTTAAATACCTTAAACTTTGACTGAAGACCTGTAAGACCCTTTGGAGACAGAGTGAAAATCACTGATGCATTTTATTTCCTTAGAAATATAGGGACAAAATAACCAGGTCAGACTGAATGGGACAGATTTTAGCAAACCAGTGGCAGTTTCATTTGGATGGAGTACATGGCTTTGTGACTAGAAAACTGGAGAAAGGAAACTGAACTCTGTTTTCTAACAGATTTTGCTGACACAACCCCCAGATCTTTGTATCTGTATGTAATGAATTAATTGTTCCCCACTGAATTCTATACAGGTTCTCAGTAGCTTTAATACTGTAGAGTTTAGAGTTCTTAGTCTGGCATTAGTTCCTCTTAAAAATGATCTCTTTGATTACTGATCCTTTTCTGCAACTGAAAAAGGCATTGCAAGCTAATATAAATCAATGTATTATTCCTTCTGTTTACAGTTCTAGAAGACCAGAAATCATTCTCAGATGTTATAATTTTAATTCACTTCCCACTAATTTAAGCCTCAAATTTTCTTCTGGGTTTTTCTCTTGTGGCTGGAATAAATGGTTCCATTACACATATTTGTCAGAATGAGCAAAGCTCTGCAGAAAGATAAAACTTCTGCAAGAAGCAGTTAGGTAAGTAGAAATTTTATACTTATTTAGAATTAAAGGGCAATGTATAACTGTCTTGAAACTTGTCCTGAACTATATTTTATTTAATAGTGAGGTTTTCTGCACTTCTGCTTTCCTGTGGCACTGGTAATTGAATATATGATGATACTTGATTCACAAAAATACCTTGTTTAGCTCCAGTGGTGCTCTTAAAACTTGCCACTTCCATGTGGTGCATTCAAATGTTTAGTTAGATATATGTTGTTTGGGTTTTTTTCCTAACTATACATCTTTTTCTGAATTGGGGTCAGAGTACTAATGATTGCGCTATACATAAAAATAGATGTTGCTATATCTGCTTTTAATAATTTAGGAGACACTCAGGCACCATGGTGTTCAGGCCTAGACATACTTCTTAATCTTCTAAGACCTAAATGAATGATATAACATATGATAAAGATCCAAAAAGAAAGGAAAAGAACCCACAAAGAACCATCAGTACAGCAATCTCAAACTCCTATGAAAATAAGTCTGTTAATTGAATTCGAGATTACATGTTCCTGATTTTTACAGTTGAAATTAGTTACATCTGGAACATTAAAAGGGAACACCAATTTTTGGTTTTGATAAATATTTTGATATTAAAGCCAATTATGTTCCCTGATATGAGAAATATATGAGTGATAAGGAGACATTAAGCTACGGAAAATGGTTGTGTTTTTCCTAATTCTACTGATGCATAAAATTATGCTAAAAAATTGATGTTTTCCTGCCTCTCCCACACAAATATTTTAGATATTCATTCTCTAATCAAAAACATTATAAAATGAAAGAAACTCTTCCGAGAAAATATTTTCAAAAAGCCAAGTTTTTTCCAGAAATCTTGGGGGAAAAAAAAAAGTCATGAAAAAGGTCTTTACCTCACTACAAAATATCTGGAAAAGCAAACTGCAAATGCTTCCTCAAGTTCTAGTCATATGACCCTTAATTTAAAACGTGTTTCTTTTTGAAATGTGGCCTGTAAACATTCTTGGGGGGAGCTCAACAGAGTCATTTAGGAAACTTGAGACATGTGGTTGAAATATAGTGGGGAGAAAAACAGAATACATCACATTAAGGACACTCAAAGTAATTTCAAATGCAATTTTCTAATTACTTTCTCTTCAAATGGGATCCTGGAGAGACAGAGGATGAAGGCAGCAAGGTACATGGCCAGCTAGGTAATTTGCCTTGTAGTTTGTCATTTATTGTTTGTACTTAGCTTAAAGGTCATAAACCAAACCCCTCTGAAATAAAGCACTGAAGCAAACAACTGTCTAACTGTTTATCTGGTGTTCTGATCCTCAGGATGACCAAGGAAATGGTACTTTGCCTGTATAGATCTGCTGCCTATAAGTGATCTATTAATGACCTGATAGAGTTTGTGACATTAGTTTCTGTATTTGATGCAAGAAAAAAGTGAAATCAGTACAAACCCTTATCCTGAGCTATTGTAGTCTGGGTCCCTTGTAATTGTTGCATTAATTGCCAGCATCAGCTGAGGGAGGACTGGAGGGATAATAAGGCAGAACACCAGAATTTAATCTCTTCTTACTGAAGAATTTGTGTTTAGGGATCTGCAACTGTCCCTGCCAGTGTGAAAAGAAAGCTTTGCTGTCAGGACACTACTCTTTACTGCCAGCACTCCCCACACTGAAAAATAAGAGAAAGAAACCAGTGTACTGCAAAATTGTTTCATCTTTAGGTTTTGCACGATTCCTAGTGGCTAGTCTGGTAGAGAAAGAGAAGTTCCAGATCAGGATGTTATTTAAAACTTGCCAGCCAAAATAAAGCCCAAGCATCATTCTTTCTTTTTCCATAGCCAAAGTATGTTTTTGACTTCTGTCTAGTAACACACATACATAGCCTTGACTGGAACTATCTCACTTAGCCTTGATGTGGTGTAAGGATATGTTGCTTCAGGAGGGAAACCATTCCTTGGTGGACTATCCCATAATTGAGTGACTGGTATGTCTTGCCAGGAGGTGTAAAATACCCTCAGGCACTGCCTGCCCACTCTGCATCCACAGGGTGGGAGAGGGATCTCTGGGTAACATTCACACCTTTTCCCAACGAGAAGGCACTTGAGGAGCAGACTGTAATTTCCTCCACACTGAGGCTCTTATTTCTTCTAGCCATGGCAATGGGGAACAAGGAAAACACACTCCCTTCATGCTCCCTCCCACGTTAGCCAGTCTTGCCCTGGGAACCCTTAACTGATGGATTTTCCCCTCATTATAGCATTGAATAAGGGGCAATCATACAACACTGCAGTGCACCATACATTGGACTGTCCTTTGAAAAATGTCAGCATTAATAACCCTGAAATAAAGTCCGAGCTTCTGTCTCCCTTATTTTTATTTTCTGGAGAAGGCTGTTTTCAGGGCTTCTATTTCAGAAGTCTTTTCTTGTTCACAGTCTTTTAAAATATCACATGACTACACATCTTTCTTAAATCACTTCCCCAAAGTCCAGGTATTAGTCCAATTTAGATATGCAGCTGCCTCCTTGCTTTCAGAGTTCTGCTGTGGATCACGGCCAAGCCTGTTGTAAAGAAAATGTTGGAGGTTTTCTACAGTCAGTAAAGAGATGCTACTGGAACCACCTCTGTTACTCATCAGCTGTTTTACTGGAAACCTGGTGACTTGTGTGACTGGCCAAGTCTTCTTTATGGAAAGACACAACATTCCATAACAGAAAATAATTAAAAAGGCATTAGTTTGGCAAATGATGTATCCAGATTGATAGCAGTGTAAAGAACAGTCCTTTTACCATTTGCCGTCCTAGAAGACTACAAATTTTAAGGGTTGGATTTGATGATCTCAGAGGTTTTTTTCCAACCTAGTTGAGTCTATGAAATTCTGACAAAAAAAGTTATTAAAGGCCAATAGGTGTATGTGGAAATGGCACTGATTATTTAGTCATCATGAAGCTTAGAACTCTGGGTGAAATTCTGGCTAGTGAATTGAAGAGTATCTTTCCTTCTTTCCTCCTCTGGTTTTATTTCCAGGAGGGTGTAGAACCAATAAAAATTCAACAATAATTCAATAAAACTTCAGGAGTTCAACAAATTAGATATAATGGTAATTTTTCCTCTAAAACTTTCTTCTTATATTGACAGAATAGAAAGGCACAGACTGATGCAGTAAGTTTTTGGTGCATTAAGGACTAAAAATGTACTTTGGTTAAAACCAAGAAAAAGTATGTGTTTTACAACAGATACAAGCATGGTACCTAGAAGTTCTATTTCAAGTTTAGTCCAGACTTGCTGCACCAGTGCTTATGGTTTGCAGACTTTATAAGGAAGAGCATTCACCGAAAGCAAACAGGAAACCACAATTTAAAAATGATAGCTGAACATATGGAAGTTTTCACATTCATGATGTGAAGCAAGGAGTGTATGTTACTAACAGGCAGTGCTAGAGCTGATTCTGTATCATAACAGGCCTGTATCAGACTCCAAAGCACTATTCTAGTCTAAACTGTAGGAAAGAGCTCATGTCTCAAGCCAGAGCTCAGTTGCAAGACCTGGAGAGCCACTTTGTAACAGTGTTCACATATGTGTATTTTGACCTACGATATTTATTATTTGGCAGTGTTTCCTTTATCTAGTAAGAGGTTATGGAGAAAAAGTGATCAGGAATTCTCCAAATGGCCTGAAGAAGGCCATCTATCAGCAAAAGCTTGAGATTTCCTAATGCTGTGGCCATCGGCATCCCCTCCACACCTGTGTGTGTTCGCACACACCTCACATCTCCTTGTCCCTTTGAGCTCGTGGGTTTTATTCTATTTAATGGGACAAAGGAAGAAAATGAATAGGTCACTTCCATTTTATTTTTCTTTTAGTTCTCTATGAAGTGTCTCATTGGTCAGTAATCATTGCAAATGCCACCATCCCCTCTCCTCCCTTTGGGATGGCTTCTGTCCTGTGTGGAGTTGTTTGATAGGACAGAGGTGGTGAAAAGGTTTTGTGCTGCCCCACACCTCATAGGGTTTAACACAGCACCTCCTCTACTCCCCCTGCAGTTCTCCAGGTTGCTTTTAATAAGTGTATAAGCACAAAGTATGCCCTCTGTGCCGTTTGGGGTTGCTGTAAGCTGTCACAAGTGTGTTTTATAGAGGCTGATTTTAATTTTGCCACCCAGTAGAGTAATAGTCCCAAAGAAATGAAGCGTCTTTCTGCTATTGTTATATATCTGAAGGAAAAACCCTGGCACATAATTGGCTAAAAAATAGTAGTGTGGTGAGTCAATAAATTTCTATTGTGTAGCTTTCTCTGAGTGAACAATGCTATGTTCTGGGGTAGTGTTAAACAATTAGTTCACATATCATGCAAATAAGCACATCCTAGATGGATACATGTGGGGGTAGTAGAAATTATTCATCTCTGGCCAATCAGACAGCAGTTTTTATTTATTTCAGTGTTTAACAGAATACCTCTCTGAGCTCTGGGAGACCTTGTGAGCAATTCAAAATACAATAACTTTACGAGGAGAGCCAGCAGTTTTTCCTCACTCTCGATCCAGACTAATAATATATGACAAAACACCCCGTTCCCACAATGGTTACCCTTTCTCTCCCAAGTGTGTAAATAGATAGCTGTGCAGGGTTGACAGACCTCTTCACAGCATATGCCCTGCCATTGGGGCTCCCTACTCTCTTTCTCCACTGGAAGAGTTTTTGGCATTAACATGGTACACCACCAGTACAAGGCAGAAGGAGAGAAGAGTCTGGCCAGGGGTCCATCAGAAATGAGCAATAAGGACAGAACCTTGGTTTGTGTAAAGGCAACTGGCTGTGTTGAGGAAAGTAGGATGAAACAGATGCAAATCAGAGACATTGTTCCTTTTGAATTTCAAGTATCAGCTCCCTCGATAGTTCTGTTTAAAGGCACAATATTGTATCTTTGACTGTATGCAGTGAAAACATTTACAAGGAGTGTACCTTCATCTTTGAGTGGTAGTCACCATTTTTTCTGAGTTGTTTGGAGGTCAGTATAAATTCCTGCAATCATTTTTATTGTTTAGTGTTACAATAGTGCCTAGAAATCTGAACTGTGTTTGCTAGATGCTGTTCAAACACGTACTAAAGGACAATCCCTTCCCAGAAGGTTTGCAGGCTAGCTCTTTACCCTGAGAATAGAATTGAATTCCTGGATTTCATTTCTTGGTACATTTTGAGTTCTTGCATCTCAAGAAAACTTAATTTTTCTCTGTTCTCACTTAATCCCAGTTACTGCCTAATTAGAAGTTGATGTTTTTTGAAGGGGGACTACCAAGAGAGTTTTCAAGAAATGTGAAGCATGCAGGATTCTGAACTAAGTCTCTACAGATGGTGCATGCCTACAGACTCCACTGGATCTCTCTAAGGCATTAAGGAAAAGTTTAATATTTTTCATTTTGTGCAGGGAGATTAGTGGTTCCCAGCTGTGCCTGAGACCATCCATTCTTCACAGCTGGTCATTCTTATTAATCCCCAGGAAATAGCCTATGTTCTAATTTGTCGATTTTTAAATGCAAACTGAACAAAATTCATTTAAACACAATACTGTAAAAAATTGAAAGCATACTTTGTGTTGGATCATGTTCATGAAGAAGTAACTTTCGTGGGGGGTAAAGAAATAATACCCTAGGTTTATCTCTGGTGTTTATTTTTAAGTGTGACAGTAAATGTAATGGGAGAACCTAGGCACAGTCCTTAATGAGCTCAAGTGCATTTTTAGTCTGGCTGTTGTTTTTTGACTTTATGTGGAAAGAGAGATGACACCACAGAAAAGCACCAAGCATTATGATAATTAGGATGAAAAGGTCAGATGCCATAAACCAGGAAACTGGGGCTTTGTTTTTATTGATGTTCAAAACTTTAGAGTGGATTGCTGAAGCTGTGTTTCCTTGAAAACGTGAAGTTTCCAAGGACCATCAACCTTGACAGTAAATGGTCAGCAGGTATCTACAGTAAGAGCTCATTTATGGGTCTTCTGTGCTTTCTAGTCAGGTGAGTGTGACTAAAACCCAGTTCTATCTTCTCTATTGCTCAAGTGCATGTGCTCCAGGTGTGGGGACTGTGCCTGGCCATCTGCATTGTGATGGAGGTCCTCTTAATTTGCATGTCTGAGGCCTTAAAGCAGATACTAAATTTCACTTAGTTCATTCCCAGACAGCGATTGGATTTTCCAGACTTTAAATTACTTGAGCACTCTAATTTATCATCTTGCTGGTCAAGAACAAATCACATTTAAAATAGAAAATGGATGCTTTGCGAAAGAACCTGCTAAAAGCACAAAAGCACAGGCTTTTCTCCTAAGCCATGTAAACCAGTTAAACTGTGTGAGTTCCAAGGGAATACAGTCTCCCAGCCCTCACCTTACAGCTCCAGAGGCTTCCGAGGGCTTTGGTCTATACATGGTTGAGAAAAACATGCAGAGCCATTCTTGCTCCTGCTTCTCCAGACGTAGCATTTCTTCCCAGCCCCAGGACATCTCTCATTCTTAGGTTACATTAGCACTTAAAGGTGTTCATTTGGGAATACAATTCCTTTTCTGGCTTTCTGCTGTTGTGTTTTTACTGTACCAGCTCTTCCTTAGGGATAGCTAGGAAGAGAGCTGGCTTCTAGCTGTGTGGAATCCTCGTCTTCCAAGGTGGCAGAACTGTTCTGCTGGCTCTTGCTGATGATGGGTCAATTTTACTTAACACAGGAGCCAAAAAAATGAAAGAATTACTCTCTGAAAAGTGCAGGATTACTCTTTCTCCCTTTCTCCAAGAACTGGGCTGAAAATGGAGCCCTGTGGAACCCCATTAGTGACTGATGCCATCCTGATGTCACTCCATTCACTGCAAATCTTTGGGCCCAACCTGTGAGCCAGTTGGTCACTCATTGTGTAACATGGTTATTCAGCCACATGCTGGACATTTTGTCCAGAAGGATACAGTGAAAGACAGTAAAAAATGCATTTCTGAAGTCCAAAAAAATTACATCTACTGGCTTTCCTGGATCAACAAGGTGGGTCATCCACCAAGTCATCCTACTTCTCAAAAACACACAAAAATGTAAGTGTACCAGCCTTTGGATTTGTCATTCCATGAGTGTGAGAGGAGACAGTTTGGAGTTTCAGGAAGAACAGCTCCCCTCACAGTCCTGGAATGGTTTTGTTGCTTCACTTCAAGAAAAAGGTGCTTGGCCAAATATCTGTAAACAATATCTCTGTTTACCTCCATAGACTAATAGAGTCTATGAATTTAGCTGTTGTCTCCTGCTCTCATGTCTCATGGTTTCTGTAGTGTCATTCACAATACCTTATTTGTTTTCTGCAAATCTAGTTAACCCCAAAACCTTGAAAAACACAGGTATTCCTGTTATTCAGAATGACATCATATTATCTGCAAAAAACTATGTGTTCCTGATGTTACCAGCTGCTTTCAAATAGATAATTCCCAATATTGCTTATGTTTTGTGGGAAACTGTTTCTTGGGTTTTGGAGTGCCACTGTCTGACATCAAAAAATGCAGAATTGCTCTGCCTGTGCTTTGAACTTTTGACTTGGGCAGTGATGTTGTCTGTATGCCTTTGGGCCAGCTGGTGCCATCCTTGGGGGGGGGTAGAGAAAGCCTTTGACTGTTTGCTGTGTGTAAATGACTATGGCCTGGGATACCCTACAGAAGTGTAACACAAAGAAGTACTGACTACCTAATCATAAAAGAGTCAAAATCTTTTTAGAATACCTCAACTTGAGCATTCTGTAACCAAAACACTGGGAATGGCAAGTAGTTTTTGAAAACTTCATCCTGAACTTAACTATTCCCTTTTTTCCCCTTCAGTTTCCAACCTGTTGCTTATTCTATCTTGAAATACTTATGACATGATAACAGTGGTAATATGCTAGTACGTATTACAAAACCAAAGGGAAAAGAGGGAAACACTGGTTTTGCATGTCCTACAAATTAATGAAATTTCTTGTAACAAACTTGAGAAAAAAAAAGGCATGGGGAAAAAAAAGAGATATTTGTATTTTCTTGGGGACTATGTGTGAATTATGTATAGCACAAAAATGATCTAAAGTGAGAAAAATGTATTAAACTTTCCATTCTGTGTATTCATCCTTAAAATGAGGGACATGTGGCTGTTACATACCTGCAGTCTCCCTTTATATTTTGTGTTATATACACAGCCTTGAGAAGAGCATACCACCCTCCCTTGCCCAAAACATAATTTTGGGTGACCTCTCTTTGGATGCCCTTTCATCTTGGCACTAGTCATTGCTAGGCTTGCTTTTCAACATCTCTGTGGAATGTAGTATCTCTTCAGGGCATAATCAGCCAGGGTGCAAGAAAAGAACACAGGACAGATTAACAGAAAAATCACTCCAGTGGTCATAACTTGCTGATAGGCAAGAATCTCCACCAGCAGCAGAGCAAGCATCTTATTTCATTTAATTGCTGTGTTTGCTTTTTGGGAAGCTCTGTCTTAATCACAGTGAGCACATTCTATACCTCTCTAGTCGTGTCACAGCAATGATGATTGAAGTACTGAGACAGCTCGTGACTTCTCTGCCTTTCAGGGAGCTGTCCTTTTTGCATGGATGGTCCACAGAGACAACCATTTCTTCCCACTGCTTCCTTAGCAGGAATTTCAGCCAGTGAAACTGCCTAATTCAGGTGTTCCATATGGTGGACACAGACACTTTGGGTCTTTGAGAGCCTATGCTGTGGGTTTATTCAAGATGCACACTGGGAATTAAAAGTTTTGCCAGTACAATCCTGTCTCCACAGACATCCTGGAGAGGTTGAGTTTCATAATTCTTCCACCTCTGTCATTGCTGGTGGTCTGAAGCAGGGAGAAAATTCCTTTTTTTTTTTTATTTCATGCCACTCTTGAATGAGAATTTGTTCTTCAAAACCCCTTTTAGAGTCATGCACATACACATATCCATGAACAAAGAATCTGGACCTGCTTCTGTGTCCTTGGACATTACCCACAGTTTTTTTGGAGAGATGTGAGAGAAACAGCCTTATTCCCCAAACCCATGAATTCTGTGGTGTTAAACATAGGTCTAAACTCCCCAAAACCAGAGGTGAGGAGTACACTACAGAGAACTGCCTTTGCCTCTCATTCACAAAGTATGTCATCTTGGATGACCTCTAAGTTTGTTGGCCAAAACACTTTAGACCTCCTTCGGTACATTACATTGTTCTTCCCAGTTCAGACAACTGGCTTTAATTTTCAACACATAATTATTCTACACTTCTTTGTGCGTTCCCTCTTGATCTCCCCAAAGTAAATGCATTTTGACAGTTACCACCAAGAAATAAAAAATGTTATATTCCACGGTTCATTGGATGCAGTACTGGAAAGCACGTGATTTCTTTCCTGCATAACTGTTACCATGTACTGTATTTGGTGCATATATACACCAATATGTGTATTTTGCCTGATTCTGTATGTCCCCAGGAACCTTAAAACATTTAAAGATCCTGGCTAGGACATACATTGGAATATTATTAGGTCTGGTCCACAGTGAGTGTCTTTATAGCCCTAGAGCCTACTTCAGATACAGTAATTTAAAAAACCTGTTTAGCTGCAACATTTGAACCCTACCATGTGTCTTACAGTCACAGATTCAATACTCTTGAGCAGTAGTTCTTAAAGACTCTTTCTGTCAGAAGGTGCATTATTTCTTTTCTTTTTCTCCCCCTATTTCATCCCTTTGTTTTTTCGATTCCTACACCCCATATTTTATTTACCTCATTCCTACTGAAAACTTGAATAAAAGATTAATTTTATATCAGCATCTCTTTACCATTCTGGGGTGAAAAAAAATCATGGCTCTCTTTTAATCTTTTTTCAATTTGGGATGCAGGTAGGTGTTTAGGTTTATACAGATGTTGCTGACTCTCAGCAACATGTTAATGAAGCACTCCTCTTTAATGTCTTCCAAAAAGTAGTTTTAGGAGAGATTTGCATATGCACTTATTAATCTGACACAGCACTGGGATGAATTCATATGCTGATATATTTTTCTCTTCTCTAGAGTGTGTTTTTGAACTCTGTTTTGACCATCTCAAGGATAAAGAATCAGCACAGCTTGTTTATACGTGTTTTTCCATTTTCAGTATAAGGGCTTTTTCCTGTGCTCAGGGGAATATATCCTCATCTTTCACAGCATGCCAAGGAAAGTTCAGAAGATAGTCCCAATGTGTGAATTTATTCTTAATGTATTGGCAGGCAAACCAGCTCATTAGAAGTCAACAGAGTGTGTTCCCAGGAGAATTCCTGTCCTGGTGCAGAACATCCCTCCTTGTTCATTATGGGGCAACACGACTTTGCATCGCTCAGGCTGCAGGAAAGTAAAATCTCTTTCATCTTCTCTTCTTGTTGTCATACATACAGTGACAATGCTTCAACCTCAGTCTACATTCGGTTTTCTAATTTATTTTAACAGATTGAATCCACTGTTTCTATCCTTGTTTGCAACCTGGCTTTAGATGGCCCCATAAGATAGTAGCACTTTTCAGTAGGCATTCATTCTTTCTGGGTTTCTTTCTTTCAGCTTTCCTTTATGTATCCACATCTGGAAAGGGTGCTTTCTTCCTCAGGGGAAGACAAAATATTCACTCTCTTCTCTCACTGTAATATTTTACCATGGGGGCAGTACCTGAGCAATAGGGATCCCACCAAAGGGGAAGAACATAATTTTTCCATGAATGAAGGTTGGATGGGTTTACCATTCCCTGGAGAAAAGTTGTTTTTTCCATCCATCATCCATCCCCCATTGCTGAGATTATGTATTCTGAGTTCTCTGCTTGCAAAGCAGTGGGTCAGCTTTTCTGCTGGAATACTTTGGTCCATGTCTGTACCAGAGGGGATATACTGACTGCTAACAGGTCAGGGCCTTGCACAAAACCTTTGTTAGCCCCATGGACAGAGCTGTTTGCTCGGGGTGAAGGTAGCAGTGTTGATTGAAAAGTTTAGGAGTGGCGATTCACAGCTCTGTAACACATGTTGAGGTATGTGCATGTCCAACAGAAAAGTCCCTCAGGAGGTGGAGAACATCTGGCAAGCCCACATTAGGGAGGAAACTGGCCTGCTCATTGCTGCTTGGGTTAGAGAGCACTAAAATAAGGACTGGAAAGAGGTACATTGGGCTGTGAGAGAGGAGCTAAGGCTGCCTGTACAGCTTTCTCCTCTGCCCTCTTGCATATCCATTAGTGCTTAGAGCTGCTTCATTACCTCTCAGCGGTTCTCCAACAAGCTATTTAATAGATGTAAAAAAATAAATCTAACACCAACATTTAGCATATTGCAGTCTTAAGGAAATGGATGTTACTGAGCATGTAGTGCTGTTAGTGTTCTGCTCAGAATATCCTATGACTTTTCCCTGCAGTCTTGAGTTATAACATACTTTTGTAAGGATCTTTCAGTTTCCATGGTGGTGTAAACAGTCATTAATGTAAGTAAGAATGGAGTACTTTGTCTCCTCTTGCTTATATTTTATACAGCTGACAGAGAGAGCTGTATTAGAGCTGTTACTTCCTATTTAAATATCTCTAATTTATGAATCAGGTTTCCAGACAGTTTGAACTGGTGTAATCTCAATGATATGTCAAAGAAGCTACTCCAATCTACTGACCCTATATCTTTAAATATGTGTTATTTATACAGCCCAAAGCCCTGATGAATTTTATACTTCTAATAATTTCTAAACTAAACTAAAGCACTTGAAAGCAAGATATATGGATAACATACACTTAAAAACATTTTTCTAGCTATTATGTTTATCACTGTGTTTGAACAGTTCTATCAAACATTATAATTCATTGTGAAATGCTGTAGTCTGACCTAAGATCTGTCTTTCAAGTGAGGAACCTGTTAATAATCCATTCTGTAGAGAAGCAAATAATGGGGGAAAATGCATAGCAGGGCTTGGTTGCAAATGATGGACAGTGACCATGCTGAGGCTTTGACAGCCAAGGATTTGAAAGCGTGGGAGTATCAACCTGGTGTCACCCAGGGTTAAGGTTGCTCCACCAAGGCACAGCTGCAGCTCTTACATGGCTTGGGTAATGTATTTGGAGATTTTAAAAACTGGGACAGTTTAACTCACTGTGAATTAAATGTTATGCTTTATTATAGACAATAGACATCACTGTGCTTTTGCTCTTAATTTGTTTTGAAAATAGTGCCTTCCTAGCTCTGTGCTGCAGACAGTGAATGGGTTGGGAAAAAAGTGATGATTGCCTAAGATTTCTATGCAATGTTTTCTAATCCAAATCTGTTCCTTTAAATGTTCATACTTATTTTTTTTTCCTCTTCTCTCCCAAATTCTGAGTTAGGCAATCAAGGCATGTAAATTTCCAAATAAAAGTGAACAGTGTCTTTTAAGTGTACCCCAAAACAGTTCTGGGGCAAACTCTGAAGGGGGAAAACATGTTATCAGTACTTAAAGATGCACTGATCCCAAAATAAAGCCTTCCAAAGTTTCCTGCTGCAGTCTCACTTTTCTGCAGTGTTTCTTAGGAGGTAATTTCTGTGCTGGTTATGATTTGAAAGGCCTGGCCTGCAAGCCAACCTCAATCAAATTGGAACAGCATGTCACCAAAGGTCCTGGTCCCATGGTATGTGCATGGAATTACAACTCCCCAGTGAGGAGAAGTTTCTGGCAAGTCACTGAAACTAAACTCAATTTCCATGGTTAGAAATTACTGCAGGAGCATTTCATTGTGCTGCAGTTGCCTTGCTCTCTGTGTTTGTGTGTGTGTGTGGAGTGGGGGCTCGGGCTTGCATATGTGTGTGTGTGTCATTGCTTTACTGCAATTAGGGCAGCTCTGAAAGCTGGATTTGTGGACAGAAATGACAAATTTCTGTTAAATTATTGACACAGAAGGAAAAATACTTTTCCCCTTTGAAGTTAACTAAAACCAAATGGGATTGTTTCCTCAAGGGAAAAGTGGGAGTTTAGTTATGATGCATCCCCTCCCAGAAATCTTTCAAATTATACATACTGTACCCTCTGTTTATATAAATATGAATTACATGATTGTGTGTACAGGGTCATTTGTAGTTCAAATGGAAATGCAATGCTTCTAGGCAGAGGCTATGGAGAGATCAAGGGGCTTCTACAATCTGCCATTTAACCCTTTTCAAACGTGGTACCTTAAGTGGCTTTGAGTAGGTCTGCAAGAAAGTTTTGGTCTGGTGTTAAAAGGAGACACTCTAGTTTTGTTGGTAAATCCAGATTTCTGTGCAGCTTTAAATGGAGAGAAGCTGATAGTCCCTCATTTTTGTGGGATGCTCTGATTGTACTTTGTTGTGGACAGTGACAACCAACAGTCTGTGCTCTGCATTAAATTTGTTTGTGTTCTCATCCAGCTGTGGGGTTCAAATTTTGCAAGGGTTGTTTTCCCACACGCAGGATAACAAATTTGTCAGATTAACCTAAGGGTTGTTCTTTTCCAGTTTGTCAGGGATTTCTTTTTCATTTCAGCTAACTTAATAATAGTTGGTTTAAATGTCATTAAGCCATAAATAAATTGTCTTCTGAAACTTTTTTTCCCTCTGTCATACAGCCATGTTTCTATATGTCAGTGGAAAGGCATATTTCTTGCTGGGTGTCTTTCTTTTAAGCTGGGAATTTATCAAATTTAATTTCACCACAGGATATTCAGTAATGTTTTTGCTCTTTTTATTTACATCCTTGGACTTCACTTTCTACTGCCTTATGTCTTCTTGCAAATACTTTGAGGAAACTTAGACAAAATGGATAGAGTTCCCTAATTTAGAAGCTCTGGGCAGTCCAAACATGATGCTTATGAAATAGGAATGTCATGACTATTGCCCAGTGACAGAAAGTTTTGTTCCTAATCTGTAGTTTTGTTCCCAATCTGTGTCATGTCATCTCTGTCATTCCCTGTGTGTTGTGTCTGTCTATTCGTTCTCCCCAGTTTCAAGTTTTCCCAAAAGTCTTACAAGCTTTGGGTAGCCTGTGGCTTATTTCATCTCTAGGAATGCCTTCTCCACACAAAATGTCCCACTTAGATGAACTTGTAATTACCATTGGCTACGTGTGGTGTCACCTAAAGATTGTAAGGATGAGGCTAATATTTGTGTTCTGTCTTCCTGACACCAAGAGTTAGACTGAAGGCCAGAAAACTGGTTGACATTGACCTGGAGATGCTTCTTAGCATGGGCAAGGCAGACATGGCATCCAGCAAGAGCTCCTGAGCCAGTTCTTCAGATGACCTTCTTTTCTTTTTTATTTTTTTTAGTATTGGTGGCAAGCAGGGTGCAAGGCAGTGGTCAGACTTCTGTTTTAACCAAGAGGCTTGTGAAAAACCAGCCTGTTACTGACAGGGAATGTTGGGCAAGTGACTTTTTACACTGCTTCTGACCTCTTTGCTGGCGCATGTCCCATTATCGTTCTCTCTTCTTTATAAATCATTTTACCCAGTATCGAGGGACGTGTCTACATTTCCATTAGCAGCAAATTTGCCAGAGGCACATTCATAATGGCCTGTTAATAAAAAGCAATGCAGGTGGATAGAGTTTCAGAAAGCAAACGCTTGAATTAGATACACAGGTATCAGTATTGGATTCACAGGTATCAGTATCTATTGACCCAACACTGTATCTCTTCTGGTCTCACCTCAGGTAATGTTAGAGCCAGCAAGGTCAGTAGGCTTTTCCAGTTGAAATGGAAACAGGGCAGTTGTATGAAATTTGTAGCAGCTCCTCTCATTTGGAGATCACTTTTGGTTTTTGACAGACAAAGCTATGTAACTAATACAGAGGGTTTGCTTTCATGTTATCCTAAGAATCCTAGCCTCAACATATTTCCACCGAGCAAAATATCTGGGCTGTTCAAAGGTGCACAAGGATCATTGCAAGGAGCATCACACTCCTGTTTCTTCCCTCTTTTGGCAAAGGCAGTGAGAACTCTGCTACAGGCTTACAAACCAGTCTGAGGTTGCTTAGCACAAGGTATAGTCTAAGAGATGTACATGATTTTTAAAAGTATTGGTCTGTTGAGAAGATGGGTTGCATTTTGTGACTCTTTACCCTTCACCTGCAGAGTCTGTAGCATCATGTAAGAAGTATGAGCATAAACTGGACATTAATAACTTTAGGCTGAAAATTAGAGGGTTCCCAGTATCTGGGCTTCTAGAACAGCTTTCCAGTGGGAGCAATAGGCGCAAGAACAAACTGTCTAAATACTTGGAAAATGAATCACGATATTCTAATGATCACAGTATGGAATGAGTATGGCAGAAGTGTAAAACTCAGTGGACTGGCCATGGGATGATCACATGGGTTATTTCTCTACTAAGTGATCAGTGATGCTTGGTGCTTAGCATTGTCCACTTATATCTAGTTATTGCAATGTGAAATTGGAGCACAATGGGAGAAATCAAGCCAAGCTTTTAAGTGAGATGATATTCTATCAGTTATTGCTGTCTTTCCTTACTGTAGCAACATGGCTATAGTGTTCTGACATCTACCCAAAACCATAATGCAGAAAAGAACCTGATTATGAGAATACAGTCAGTGTTACACAGTAGTTTTAGATTGCCACCCTACTTTAGCCTTCCTATTCCATATAATGGCATTGAGCTCCTTCTGCAGTCCAATATCCAGCCCCCTCTAATACTCAAGCACATTCTCTCCACATATTCTTGCACTCTGAGCTCAGCTAGACGAGCCATGATGGTGTTCAGCTCAAGTCCTCTGAAATCCATTGCACCTCCTCCCTTTTATTATCTCCCTGCAACACTTTGTAGCCTGCTTGGTTCCTTCCAGCTCCAGACAGGCAAAAAAGACAAAATTCTTTTCATCAGTAAGGGATATTAGGAAGAATTAAGGTAGGTTGGAAAAAGGGAGGAAGATCCAACCTTTTAGAAGTACAATCTGAACATTTTACAAACACTTTCACATTTCCACAGTAACTCACCGTACCTTAACTCTCTCATCTCCTTCCTTATTTAACTCTACAACTTTAATGGAACAGTTTCTTAATGAGCCACAATAGAAGTAATTACTTTTGGCTGGGTATTTCTCAATGGTATTTTAAATGTTGTTTTGTCCTTGGACAGATTTGTGCATTAATTTCAAGCTCAGTTTGGTTCTGAAGAGTAAATCAGTGGAAAATGCAGCAAGAAAAGCTTCATGTTCATGGGATTTCTTACTCATTTACTTTGCTTTTACAAGTAAAAAGATTGTTGTTTTTTTCCTAGCTGCTAGGTCATAATATCATAACCTGGGCTGGGAATAGTCAAGAAGAGTTCTCTGCTATCTTCATGACAACCAGTAACATAGTCCTTATTGTCCAAACTGCAGTTTGTGAAGCTGAAGTGTCTAAATAGAGATTTTCAGTTTGTGACACCCTGCTCTTAGATTTTTAAGCCTCTGTGAAAAATAACTAAGAAAAGTGTGTTTGATAGTGGGCTTAAATTTACTTTCATAACTGCACTTCTACTGGCCAGAAAACACAACAACCAACTCTATCAATCCCCATATAAAAGTAAATAATGAGAAAATAATTTGTCTAAATTTTATCCTACAGTCACATGGATGTTAACAGCCAAAAGGCTAATAGAATTTATGCAGCTGTCACTAGGGAGAGGTTGTGCAGTTGAACTTGAGAATGTGTTTGGGCTTGCAGATGTATTTAGCCAGTTTAGAGAATCTTTTTTTTTTGGAGATTAGAAACTACTTGTGTTAACTCTTCCTTAACCATCAGTAAAATCCTTGTCATTGAGCAGATTACCTTCTTCTCTCATAGAGGCCTGATTAAATGTGAGTTGCTGTCGTTCAGTTTTATGGCACTGATAGGTGTTTGGGATGTATCACACTACAGCAGACTCCAACAAGTTAAACTGTACTAATAAAAACAGAAACTGGCCAAGCAAATCCAGAATCAGCATTCACATTGGCTGCAAAGAGAATTACTGCAATGCACAAATTTGCAAATGCTTCAGCTCAGGCACAGGGCTGAAGTCTTGGATGAAATCTTTGCATCCCACATTCTATTTACCCATGAAAGTGTGTTTCTGTGGAATTAAATTCTTATATATTACACTAAAACAGTATGTATATATATGTATTTGTGTGTGTATATGTATATGCATGTATATGTGCATATATATTTCTGTGTATATACATATCTATATAGATATCCATCTATATATCTATACCTCTCTATCTATATTTATATGGGTGGGGTTGTTAACATTTCAATGGCATTCTTCCTCATGAAAATTTCCCCAAGCATGAGGCTGTTGAAAGAGGCAGGGATGCAGTGCTGGTGGACTGAAGGTATCTCTTCTAGCTAACCAACATATTTGGGAGAAAAGAGCCCTCTGAAGTCCTCTGTGTCATCTCAGTGCACTTTTGAGAAAGCATCTATAGAAAAGGCAAATATTAAACATCTGAAAATGCTGTTAGGTCATCCACAGTCTCTTCTATGTTCATATGAACATACACAGGCACAATGTCTGTCTTGCTGTAAATTGCATTCTTAAAACTACAAGTATGTAGTTTATTTTAGTCTAGGTTTGCAAGCTTAAGTTTGGAAAACCATTTGAGAAAAGGACCTAAACCCTCATGATTTGCCACCCTTGCTTTTTCTTTTGTCAGCTTCTTAATTTGTCATCTTCTTAAGCTGAAAAATAAGAAACCTTAAAATGACTTCTGTTAATACAATGAGAAGTGCAAAGAGGTTGAATTTGAATGGACCTTGTACAATGTGCTGGCAAAGTTAGCAAGGGAATTTGTTAATATGTAGTAATCAGTCAAAGTCATTGACAGGGAAAGAAAGAGATACTTTATAAATGTTATGGTGAGTTTGGAAAGGGATGTGAGAAAAGACTATCATTAGGTCCACTCTGCAGTGGATTGAATGGATCCACAATGCTGCTGAAAAGGACAAATCTATCAAAAGCAAAACAAATGAAAATTGATTATTAGGTCAGTTAAATACTGTAAACAATTGGTTTGAATATAGTGATAAAAGTATATTTTCAAGTTTGTAGTTTGAACATACCAATTTGCTGTGTCAATGAGTAAAAAGACACCTTTTAAAAGATATTAAAGTGCTTGCTGCATGGAAATGAAGTCATATATGTGGGATTTTTCTGAAGTTCTTAGATTTCCCAATTCCTATTTAAATTGATGGGAACTCTTGGGATGATTTTGAAACTAGTTCTAGTGCCTCAGAGCATGTTTGGTCCTTAAATATGTTTAAAAATCCAGTCTAAATGACTGAACTGATATTTCACCCACTCTTTTCCTACCTGGGGGAATAACTTATAACTTTCCTTTGGATTTTCTGTTCAGGGCTAATATTCACAGAGGTTGCAGTCACCATACAGTGAGGTTACCAGGACAGTTATCCTGGTGAAGGAATAGTGATGTTCTTAGGGTGATTTGGGCATGGGATCAAAGGCAGGAGAATTAGGAGGTGCTGGCTTCTTATATGTGGGGAGTGGGGACTTCCTGATCCACTCCTCAGTTGACAGGAAAAACCACCCCAGCAGCCCAAAACAGAAGCAGCAGGGCTTTTGGGTGAGTGACAATAGCAGAGGGAACCTGTGGAAGCAATTTTTCAGATCTGTTGAGACAAGGGTGTGATTTCAGTAGCTGGCTTTGTTGAACTATCTCTAAAAACCCCCGGAGCATCCCTGGTGATACCCACACAGAGTTTTATCTCCTGCTCTGGTCCCTCCAGCTCTTCCCTCCATTGTATCTTATTATTCTTCTGCAATTCTTTCTATTCTCTCTACATTGGAAAAGATTCAAAAGCTTTTGAAAAGCAAATAGGTCACTTACAGTGCTACCATGACTTGGTATGTTTCATTTATGCAGTTACTGTTAATTTAAATCAAACAACCGTGAATTCAAATTCTTCTAAAGGCATGCCTAGTAATTGTAACTACAAGTAACAAATATTCTGCAACTAAAAGTGTCAGGGTTTCTTTCAACAAAAATAATTTGTGTACAGACAATGAAAATGGAAATTTAAAATGTTAAAGGTAAGGTGCAAAGGAATATTCACAACTGAAACCAAAGGTAACTTGCCATTTTAATAAACCAACAAAGCAAACCCCTAGTCCAGTGTTTTCCTTACCATAACCTTGAAGGACAGAGATACCTGGGAAATCTTGTGGAAGCAGAGTGTGTGGAAACACACTATTGATGTATTTTCTTTCGTTGCCCTAGTGGGAAACACATTATGGAAGAGGTAGAGTTTAAAGATTATGGAGTCTCAGGCAGGATTTACAAAAGCAAAGGTAAGTTTGAGGAACTGGGTGCTGGGAAGAGATAAGGTTCAGGGAAAAGGGCAGAAGGTCTCAGTCTTGCAGGTTTGTGGGCAATACTCAGTTCTGTTCACTCTGGTATTTTGAACAGAAAAGACCATGTGAACCTTGGAAGGAATCTGGGATGAGAAATAAGTAGCTGCACAACAACTGCTGGAAATGATTTGGGAGCTGGGGAGTGCTGGAGCTCTGTCTCCTAGTTTCCTGACTCTCTTCTTTGGACAGTGGCATTCCATGTCACCTTTCACCTTCTGGAGTTTCCCACTGGGTCACACCCCCAGAGCTCACACCACCTCCCACAGAGGCAAGCTCACCAATAAATGGACAGCACTACCATTGTCAGAGGTGTTAATTGCTTCTTACCAAACGTTTATTTATTTATTCCTCATTGGTCATTTACCAGGAAAATTTAGAGTCTACACCACTTGGAGATGCCATAAGGGAAAAAAAAGAGTGTTTAAGAGCAA
The DNA here is from genome assembly GCA_013396655.1 of Campylorhamphus procurvoides. NCBI lineage: Eukaryota > Metazoa > Chordata > Aves > Passeriformes > Dendrocolaptidae > Campylorhamphus > Campylorhamphus procurvoides. The sequence goes on along the minus strand of WBMV01002325.1, from coordinate 222,568 downwards.
GGAGAGGAGAACTGTCTCTTATGGAAATCCCCCTGACTTTTGGGAAGCCCTTCGGTGGGAGATAAAGGGAAGCTTCATTTGGTTGTTGTTACTGCTATTTGCTTACTGTATCTTAGTTTAATTTTCTTTAATTCACATACAAACTAAAACCCCCATCTTTATGAAGTTGTGTTGTTGTAATTTTACTTCACAGCACAGAGAGTTGTACTCTCTGCCTCAAACAGCCAAAGATTTTATTGATGACACTGTAATATGGTAAGCATACAGGCATCTATGTAAAGGAAGTAGTTGATCAAGGAGATATCTAATTATTCATATGTTGGCAGCCTGGTTTGTTCTAATACTTTCTTGGATCTGACTTATGGTTAGATATTAAAGATGATGATGACTGTAGGATGCCTGGGAATACAAAGCACTTTCACCACCCTGGCTTCAATATGTTGTCATGCTATAATGATTGGAGTTTATTCATTGTCACTAACCTGCTTAAACATTTGAGAACAAAGTGGTGTGGTTTATATAAAACTTTGTGCAAGAAAACACAGCTCTCAAGATCTCTTCTAAGCACTGCTGTTGTCATCTGCAGTCCCCTTTGATCCCAACCACATATCCATATAGTAGCTCTGAGGATCTGTGAACCATTTCTCCCTTTCTCCGTGTTTCAGGTTGCAGCTGCTCATTAGAACACTTCAGAACATCTCTTTGAAGAAACATGGTGGTGACAGTGGCTGATCAAACCCCAAATGCTCAAAAACCTTGGGGTGGGGGAAGGAAATCCATATGTCAGTATCCTGTCACATCTTGAATCTGTTACTGGAGGAAAAACAGGCACTGTTTGGGAATCAGAATACCAGGATTCGGCTCTCAGTTTCCCATCTAACCATGAGGGGACTGTTTAATTCTCTTTGTTACTTAGTTCTCCAGGTGAAAATAGGTCTCTTCTTTCCTGCAGGATTGTAAGAATGCCTTCATCAAGTGCTGGGACATTTGGGCACACTCTAATAATGGCACGAGCTCAGATGGGTGAAACTGGATGCATGAGATGAGGTTATCACCTGGTGTAGGAGTGATTTAGCCACAAATATGTCAATAAGACAAAGGCATATCTTTCTAATAGTGATCAATTGTGCAGAGTATTCCTGGTACTAATCTAATTCAAATAAAAAGACTATAATATATGTGTGCTTTCGTTCTTGGAAAGGGTTCCTCTGATTGCCAGTGGCATTTTCTGACTGCCCAAAAGAAATGATCCCCCAAGAGCTTTGGATTTCAGTCCAGGCAGCCAACCTGGAGTCATCACCTTGCCAAGCAGTGCTCCTCACAGCCAAGCTTACTGCTGAATGACCTGCACAGGGAAATAAATGGGTTTCATCTGAATATTTTGATTATGTCACCTTTAAGGAGGCTGTATGTATACTAGGCTATGCAAAAAAATATTGATATGCATGCTAACATTGACTTGTCATTTTTATTTTTAGGGAAGAGTGTGCTGGTTTTGTCTGGGATAGAGTTAATTTTTTTCCCACAGTAATTAGTAGGGGGTTATGCTTTGAATTTGTGCTGGAAACAGTGTTGATAATATAGAGAGGTTTTCATTATTGCTGAGCAGTGCTTGCACAGAGTCAAGACCTTTTTTGCTTCTCAACTCCACCCTGCCAAGAAGTGGGTTGGGGGTGTGCAAGAAGTTGTGAGGGGACACAGCTGTGACAACTGACCCCAGCTGACAAAAGGATGTCCCAGACCACAGGGCATTGTACTCAGCATACAAAAGCTCAGGAAAGGAAGGGGAAGGGAGGGGCAATATTTGAAGTTATGGTATTTGTCTCCTCGAGTAACTGCTCCACATGATGGAGTCCTGTTTTTCAGGAGACGGCCAAACACTTGCCTGAAAATGAGAAGCAGCAGATTAATTCCTTGTTTTGCTTTGCTTATTAAATGGTGTTTTATCTCAACCCATGAGTTTTCTCACTTTTATCCTTCTGATTCTCTTCCCCATCCTACCAGGGGAGGGTGGGTGAGTGAGTGGCTGTGTGGGGCTTGGTTGCTGGCTGGGGTCAAACCATGACAAAGAAATTGCATACTTATTTGCAGAGTGCATCCTTTTAGGGCCCTAAATCCGAAACTGAGGCCCTTTCATGATGCAAACAATAATTTAAAATATACATCTGGCACAGTGCAAAGAGAGAACATCCAACATCTGTCACATTCCATTATCTTGCCTTGCTGCCATTAGGCTATTATTAGTATTTAAACTAAATATAACTTCCCACAGGCTGCTAACCATAATACCTCACTCAAGTATCCATTCCTTTTATTGCCACAAACTGTTCTGAACATCACATAAATGAAATTGGAACATCACTTGATGGACTGTTATCATATTTTACTACTTTATTTTATTTCAAATGGGAGGAAACAAAACTTGCCAAGTCTTGTCATATGGTTTGAAGACAATTAAATGGATTTCCCTATCGTTTTGGGGTGAAGGAAGTGAACAGAGGCTTCTCTAATGGAGATCAGATGCAGGCGTTTGGTTCCACACTGACAAGGGCCCATATGCTGTTGCTGGTGTATCAGTTTTGTCTTGGGTCTGTAACACTCTGGAATGACTGGTTATTTTTTTTTTTAAACTGTCTTTTATAATTAATTATCTGACTCCTCTATCTTTTCAAAGCTGAGTGAAATAAAGACATTGTAAGAGAATAGAATTACTCTGAGCATGAAGCTGGCTTAGAAATGTTCCCTTCCCAAGTCAAATGCTGTGTTTTGACTGGGAGCTCTGCTCAGCAATTTGGAAAAAACTGCCCAAAACTTCAGGTATCATTTTGAAATTAATTGTATTTTTAACTCACATCAGCACAAATCGCAGCTGCTTTCCCAGGGACAAGAACAGTGCCCCTCCCTAGGCTGCCAGGAAGGATGCTTAGGAAGCTTTCAGCCTGCAGCAAAGTTTGGCAGCACTCACACTACATCTGTTCCCACATATCAAGCAGTGCCCACTTATGTTGCTAGGTCCTGGAACAGGACCATCCATGTTGTTGAACACAGTGGTCCCAGACATTATTTCAGTCTGGGCCAGGTAGTGCCATCTCAAATGGTTCCTGAGGTGGGTGGATGCCAGTGAACACCAGTGAGAGACCTGGGGAGTGAGGGAGCAGTGTTGTGGACATGACCCTCCCCTGTCTGCAGGCTCAGTCCCAGAGAGCAGTCCTGACAACACTGAATTTCAAAGCAGGGAAAGCGAGAGTCCTGCAGGCATAGGTGTGCCTTCAGGGGCTGCCTCACCCCCCCTTCTCACTGAGCTAGAGAGTGGCCACAGTGCTCCATCTAGAAAGTCTGAGCAACTGTGCAGCTTCTGGTGTCTCACCTGGAGCCCTCCAAGTTACAATGAATACCTTGAACATGCATGGAAATTACTTTAAATTGCTTGTTTCTGAAGCTGTTGGGTTTTTGCTAGTAGACTTCCTGACACATAATAGAATAAGCTATTTGAGGTTGGCCATGTGTCAGTCTGACTGCAAAGGGTGAATAAGGTGCAGACCTTGTTCTGAACAGGACCATCTGCATGGTGCCAATCAGGGGATGTGTCTCTGGAGGTTCCATAGCAGCTCTCCCCTCTCTCCAAAACTCCTCTGAGCTGAGCTGCCTTCTCAGTGCAGGCAAAGTGCTCCTACACACTGGAGGCACTGGGTTTTAAGCTAATCCTATCTTCTAGTTAACATTATTTATTTATTGGTTTACATTATTTATTATAGTAGTGTACTTGTTAAATATGAAAACAGTAACAATACAATAGGGGTTACTCTTTCCACCCTATGCAAGTCATCCTTTTACACAGAAGTGAAGACCCACATGGACCCTGAGCACATCAGCTGCCCGAGTCCCTTCTGAATGGCTTGTAGGGGCTGGGACTGGCAAAGAAAGGTTTTATCTGCTTTTCAGTGCCATGACTGCAAGTCTGCACCCAACAGCCTTGCTGACCTGTGTGGATGTGCTGGCTCAAGGGAGCAGTCCTGTGTTACAGCCCAGTGACACTGAGTGGCCATGTCCCAGCTGGCTTTCCCACCTCGAGCTGCATGGCTTCTCATCCTTCATCCCCTGGGGGCTCAGCAAGGTCTGGGCTGCTGACCTCCTGCAGGAGGGATAGAGGCTTCAGAGCTTGTGTGTGAGCTGGCTGAGACAGAAAATTTGAGCTCTTCTTTGGGCCAACAGTGCAACAAAGACAAGCCTTGCGTTACAGGCATGCTGTTGCTCTGGAAACTTGAAGCCTCTCATAAGCGATGCAATTACTAGCTGCTTATCACTTTTGCTTCACCACAGAGGAGATTTTATTAATTTAGAGAACATTAAGAACACAGAACAGACTTTTTTTTTTTTTTAACAAGGCTTCCTCCTAATAGTCTTTAAAGAAACCACATTTCTTTCTCTGTGGTTTCTACCTACCTCCAGGAGGTAAATTTATAAAATCTCTTCTATCAGCCTTTAAATGTAGAAAGGAAAAAGATGACTCTCTTTTCTGAGTTACATCATTTTGAGCTGGCATGGAAACTTGTTTAGTGCACAGCAGCAGCTGCATCTCTTCAGCTAAAACAGATATACGGCTGCCACTTCCCTCAGCTCCTCTCCTGACTAGTAAACAAAATGATTATTGCAGTGTGCACGTCTTAAATCTAAATGTTAAATGGTGTTCAGTAGCAACCCCTGTCCTCTTCCATCCTAGCTGAATTAGTTCCCTTAATGAACTAATCTGTAAGGCTATTAGCTGTCACAGTAAGTTCAGGTATTGAAAAATATTTTTGGGGGAGGAGGGAGCGTTTGAAAGAAAAGTGTATGATAGAAAAGGCTCAGCTATAAGACAACAGGATTTTACAAGTTTTTAAGCCACTACAGTTCTTGACGTCTAAAAATGCCTTTGTACACTTGCTGCCCTGTGCAGTGTCTTCTGGGACCCTGCTTTTTCCTAAAATACCGTGTTTGGGTTGGCTCTGTATGAGGTGCCTTTTAAAGCAAAAGTGAATGAAAGCAAGTGGTGTCTACTAAATGTTCATAAGTGGCCAAAACCTGTAAGAAATATGTTTTATTCCCCAGAGCCTGAAGAGGCCACAAGGAAGAAACCCCCTTGGTGGGAGCCCTGTTGCAATAAGGGGTAGTGGTGGCAGTGGGGAAGCCTTGAAAGTGGCTGAGGATGGGAAGAGGCACCAAACTGCCCACCACACTTCCTGCAGCTGCCCTACCCAGGAAGGAGATGTCTGCTGGATTTGGGGTGGGATGGGTACAAGTCCGCTTGGCTTTCTGGTACAGAACAGCAACTGAGCCTAATGCAGCAGGGACCTGTGTCTGACTTTTATTTTTGGAGGGTGTTCAGGACCCATTTTCTTGGAAAATATGACCTTGTGTGCAAATAGGTAAGGGAGAGGCAGTTTGAGTACAGTGGCCTCTACAATGGGATGCTGCCGGGAAAGGCATTTGCATTTTCAAACTTTAATAATCTGGCAGTCCCCCCTGCGGCCTCATGTTCTTTGGGTCTATCCCAATTTTATTGAAAAGTGTTGTTGAAAAGACATATTTTGCATGCTGGTAAGAGCAGACCTTTAAATAAGATTTCAGAACCATTTTTTTTCCTCTCCAGGATATTTTCCAACCCCCTTCTGCAATATTTTGAGCAATCTTAACAGCTGTTCTTTCCTTAATCATTATCATTGGGTTTGCTTCTTTTTTCTTTTGTTTTATTTTCTTTTTTTTTCTCTCGCTTTCCTATTCTTTTCTTCCCTTGATTTTTTTTTTCTTTTTAATGTTCCAAAGCACAAAGTGTTGCCCAGGCCTTCGTGTCTCAAATATACAGTCTCCTTTATCAGTATAGACACGTTCACCACTGCAGGTGAGTGAGCTTGGGTGTTCAGCCCTGGGAAGCAGTTCTATGTGCTTCTCTGCAGCACACCAGCCACAAAGGGTGTATCTGCTCACAGCAGGATGAGGCTGAAGGAAGGGAATTGTTTCAGCAAAGCACACTGCCCAGTTCTGTTCTGCTGAGAGGGAGCCGGATAGTCAGAGGGCTGAACAGTGAATACCCTAGGCAGCATGACATGACATGGTAAATACACCTGAATCCTCTGCTCTAACACCTTGGGATAGAGATTATGCACTAATTTGGTGGAACTGATTAATTCAGAGTGTTGCAGAGTGCTGCCTGCTAAAACCAGAGTCAGTGTTCATTTTTTTATTCACTATGCCATATGTTGGCTAATGTATTTCTACATTTACTGACCTTTCACTTACATCAATCTCAGATCTGCATATAAAAAGTAATCACCTTTCTACTTTAGCCAGTCTAATTTTCAGCCTGCACAGAGCAGATTTTGCTGTTTCTCTTTTATAGTTGATAATTTACTTTACTCATTTTAAAATAGAAAAACCTCTACTAGCAAAAAGTAAAACAAAGAGCAAATACCATGAAAATACTCAGAGAAATTACATCAATGATACAATATATTAATATTTATTTAATTGCTGCCATTTCAGGTCAATTTCCCTTAATACTGGATATTATTGACTTCAAATAAACTTTAAGCTGTACTTGTTCACACATAACTACATCTGTGATAGGGTGGAGATGGTGGCCAGGGTTGGAACAGAGTTGGAATTGTTTGTGAACTGCATACTGGGACTTACTTCACTTTTAACTGTTTGCTTTTGCAAGGATAGCAGCCCAGTCATGTTATTGAATTAATATTTATAACTATTTTTTAAAGTGTTCTGATCTGGGAAATCATCATTGCATATTTTTAGATCAGATTTCTGAGTAAAGAAAGTAGTGGTTTGCTACGTGCAAATAAGATGATGTTACTATTTTTCAACTGCCCCTTCTTGCAGTGGAGAAAGTTCAGCAAGCAAAAGGAAAACTTTGAGCTTTCATAGCAAATGCTGTTTTTAGCCTGCTTCGATCTTTGAACTAAGATTATACTCAACCACTCTTTCTCATTGCACAGGCAGAACTTGGAAACTAGTACACTAAAATTAGGAGGCATGTTTGCATTTTCAACCTCTCCAAGCTCAGCACTGCAAATAGTTCGTCCCAGCTATGTCATTATTGTACAACATACGGTCTGGGGTTTTTTTTTAGAAAGCAAATGTCATTACTTACATCTCTTCCACGTTGCTTTAAAAAAATACCTGCTTTGTTTGGCAAAATGAGTGTGAGGACTGAAGCTGCCCTCACTGCGATGTCCTTGCTGACCCCATAAGCGTCAGAGTCTGGGTTTGCTGCAGGCATTTTGGCAGCCAATGGCTCATCTGGAGGGAAGGTGTGAAGGCAAAGTTGTGACTTTTCAGTTTTCAGGAGATGGGGAAGGGATAACTAGAACATTAAGTTCCACACTCGATTCAGGAGTATATTATTAGTCCTGAAAAAAAATTAAATTCAAGGTGTATAATTCTCCAGAGTTGTGTAATCCTGGTAGCTGGGAATCTGGACACCCAAGAGGACTCACAAAGGTTCTGTGTAAACGTCCCTCCTTGTGAATACAGATGAGATGGTGTGTTTTAAGGCATAATGATGGAAAGTCTGTTTGTTTGTTTGTTTTGTTTTGTTGTTTGGTTCTTTACATTCTGAAAGTTTCTAACTAAAGGTAATTACTCTCTACTATTTCAGTGCTTCATACACCTGGAACTGCTCCTCACAAATTTTGCAAAAAACAACCAAGAAATTTGCTTAAATAAAAGCAAGGAATGATTTGATAAACACAGACAATCAAAAACCCAGAGATTCCCAGACAGGAAACAGGTAGCCCAGCTTTTAATTGCATATAACCTAAAGACTGCCAGTGCCAGAAAAATATTAAGTGATGTTGTTAATCCTTTCTGGCACCATGCCACACTTGGAATGGGTGTCCTGTGGGGTACAGGCTCTGTTCACAGTCATGTGTACAAGCTATTTTTCACAAAGCACTTAGCAGGTGTGGGGTTTTTGAAAGGTTGGCTTAAGGGCAGATAATTAAATAAGGATTGTTCTGGGTGAGGTAGACCTGCTTGCATTATGCACGAGCGTTTTGTCTATATTTGGTTTTGGGGGTAGGGGTTTTTGTTTGTTTGAGTTTGGTTTTTAAATTGTTTGTTTGTTTTGAGAGACAGAAAAAAATATTTTATTGCTAACTTGCCGAAAAGGGAAACTTCTAGGAATAGACCCCAGTTTCTCCACTTTGCCACCAGATGTCCGTCCTGAGCAGGGAAAACTGACCTGAGCGATATCCAGAAGTTTGGATTCGCAGCATTTTTGAAGATGTGACAGTGAGTGAAATTACATGTTACCGCTAAGTTTTGGATGGCATATAGGCTAGGAAGGCTTCTCGGTAACCAAAAAATCCACAGTAGTGCTACAATATATGTTTAACTAACTCTTAAAACTTGTGTCTCAGCCTGAAGCAGTTGTCAAATACACACCCTTTCTTTGCACTGCTCCAGAGAATTAGGCATGCAGCTGTCATCCAAAGTATTAAAATCCTTCGGAGAAACTTGTCCTTTCAGATGGCAGGAATGCTCGAAAGCTGTCACTGCAGGTGACCTCTGTAAGAAAACTTAGTTCTTTTCACCCTCAGCAGGTTGCTGAGTTGATGCTATAACTTTCCTAGGTCTGATAGCATTAGTTGAATCCCAGAGCTAAATTTACATGTACGAGTAAGAGGCATTTCCAGGCATAAGTGGGGTACAACTCCAGGAAGTACTGCTAAAAAAAACCCTCAACACCCCAGATCATCCTCCCCCCCCAAAAAAAACCCCAAAACCAAAACAACTAAACCAAAACAGTAGTGAAAGACTTAAATTAAATTTAACAAAAGGTGCAATGACTTCATAAGGATGCTGTTAGTTTCCCAGCTACACAAGGGAACTTCCCTCAAGGGAAGGTAACTTAACAGGGAAGTACTGGAAGGTTTGCTGTGTGTCCCTGTGCACAGACTGCATCAAAATCAGGTGCCCAAAGGCTGCCAGCTGTTATCACAGATGATGTTTATTGCAGTAAACCCTATTCAAACGGCAATATTTTTCTTTCAGATTAAAAACGTAAAGGTGATACACATTTGAGCATCGGAGAAGCAGAAACCCCTCAAAACTGCCTTGGACTTTAATGCTCTGCTGCTAAATGTGCACCACCTCTTCTGACTTTTTAGAGGAGCAGGGGACATTTCGGATGAAAGGGTTCCATCCTCAGCGATAACTGTATAATGGGGCATTTCCCTTTCTTGTTGTCCAAACAGGAAGCTCTTCTGGAGACAGCAACGTGAACTACAGCCTAACAGGCTCAGAAACTGGGAGCTGAATGCCTGTGGGAAGCGGCTGCTTTCCCCTCTCACCACCTGCAGGGTAAGTATCTGCCTGGGAAATGTCCCTCACTGTCAGGGCTCCTGTGCTTCCTCCCAGCCTCCAAATATCCCTCCTAAGAGGCTACAAACTGTCCTTCATCCCTCTCAGCCTACTAAGGGGACAGCTTGTGCACCAGGCTCTCCTGGGAGCCCAGGTTGTCCCAGCAGGACCCTACACTGCCTTACAGAAGAAGAGGTGTGTTGCTCACCTCCTCTCTGGGAGTGAGCCCTCGTCTCCCGTTTAATAAAACCAACCCCACTGCTCTATGCTGAGAAAAGTGGATAAATGAATCAGCAGGGCAAAGGTTTCCCTGGACATTGCCATCCCGAATCCTTGGTGGGTGACACAGACCTCTTTCATGAAGGTAATGGGATTCACTATAGCAAAAAGATCATATTTAATCTGTGCTGTCACATGCACCCTCATTTGCAAATTCTGAGTGTCTTCGCAAGCTAAAAAAACCCCCAAGAACAGTTGAAAAAGCAACTTCTATACTTGTCCCTCTCACCCTATGCCCTTAAAGATGCCTTTTTCCTTCCAAAACAAGCTTTAAAACACCCAGTATTACAGTGTTCCTTGACTGGTGCAGTTAAATCACTCATCTGTAACCTTGCTTTCACAGAACTGAACACTCAGTATAACCTCCACTTCTGCAGAGAACATATTCTGTCTTGAATATTCTCAGCTGTGTCTCTGGGAAGCTGAATATGAGCTTATTGCCAGATTCTGATTCTAATAAAGTTAATGGAAAGTTTGCCAGTGACTTCAAATGGTCCAGATATTATTCTCAGGGCCAACTCCTATGAAATTATCCCAGTTCAAGCCTAGAGCAATTGCACTGATTTCAGCGAGACTAGCCTGGATTTACTCATCCAACCTGAGCGAGATCCATGAGGTCAGAGATCAGGAAAAGCTGCTTCTCGCTCAGCCAAAATGCTCTTATTGTAGTGTTGGATGGTGGGTTTGATTTCCCTCCCTCCTTTGATGGAGGTGATGAAATCAGAACTGTAACCTTATTGTAGGAATGGGTATGTTCTTTTATGGTGGTATAACCTGCCCCACAGTATGCAAACAGGTACCATCGACCAGGACTGACAGGGGATACCCGTACCCAGCTGTTCACCAATACTCCACGCTCCGTTCTGCAAGATACTCCAGAAAAAGCCGCGTAGGATGCTGCAACCTGTTAAAGAGAACTGTAACACTACAGATTTAGAACAGGTGGCACTCCACCTATTTTCAGGCCAAATAGCCACCACCTGCTCTATCTATATAGCAAACACCTGGGGGTGGCAGGAGGGGTGGCTGTGATCCCTCCTTTAACAAGAGATAAGCCCTCAGAGCCGCACGGCTGGGGTGGGTGATGCCGCTGCTCGGCGGAGCGCTTCTCCGGGCGCAGACAAACCGGGGACACCCGACGGGGCGGGCGGGGCAGGTTCGGGAGCGCCCACCCCGCGGGGCCGCGCTACCTGCGCCCTTCCCCGCCCCGGAGGAGCGGCCGCCCGCCCCGCAGAGAGGCGGGCGCGCTGGTGATTTGCCTTCTCCGGCGGCAGCCGCGCTCCGGACAGCCCGCGGGGACCGGGGCTGCCTCTGCAGGAGCCGCTCTGCTCCGCTCCGCTCCCCGGCAGACGGGAAAAGTTCGCAGCGCTTCACCCTGCTCCTTCTCCCCCGACGTGCAGCAGCCCCCACGGATCCCCCGGGCAGGGGCATGGAGAGCTGAGCAGCGGGACGGGGCCGGGGGTGGCCCCGCCGCACCTGANCCGCCGCCGCCTCGGGCTTCTTCTACCGGCGGCTGAAGTCGCACGAGAAGCGGGAGATGCAGCGGGAGATCCTCTCGGTGCTGGGGCTGCCGCACCGTCCGCGGCCGCTGCCGCGGGATCCGCCGGCCCCTCCGCCGGGCAGGATGACGGCGGCACCGCGATTCATGCTGGACCTCTACCACTCCCTGGCCGAGGGCGCGGAGGGCAGCGCGGGTGCGGAGCGGGGCGGCCGCCCCCCGCAGCCCCCGGTCCCGCCGCCGCCGCTGCCCAGCCCGCAGGACAGCGCCTTCCTCAACGATGCCGACATGGTCATGAGCTTCGTCAACTTGGGTGAGTGAGACAGCGCCGGGATGCGCGGAGCCCGCGCACTCACGCACCCCGCCATCCGTCCGTCTGTCCGTCCCAAGGATGCCCCTGTCCCGGGGAGAGGAGCCGGACGGCTCTTCCCCAGCGCGGCGCGATGGGGTCGGGGGATTTGTCGGTCGGAACCCACCTGGGCTGAGCGGGTTTCGGGCAGGAGGGCAGCTCGCTTCGAGGAAGGGCAAAACTTCCCGCAAGCTGTAAAAAAAAAAAACCCTGTGAGCTAGAATGCCAAAGCTTGGGGAGGGGGGGAGAGGGGGAAGGAAGAGAAATTAATAGTTATTTTTTTTAATAGTCTTGTTGTGATGGTAGCAGTCAGTCTGTCGTTCAGAATTAAACTCCCGCTGCTCTGGTTCCTGGGCAGCAGAGCTGGGGTCATGCCAGAGCGCAGGTTGTGCTCACTCTGCTCAAGGTCCAGCAGAGCAGAGATGCCTTTGGGACTTGAACCAAGTATATCCACGCTACTCCACGGTGTTGGCATCTTCTCTCTTTCATTTGAGGGGATCAGAGCTAGTGTGGTGATGAATACGTGACTGTGTAGGTTATTCTGATGACTGCACCCGGGAACATGACAAAAATCTGTATCACGTGGAAATCTTGAAATAAGTTCTATTAGACATCACCCCGCTCTTCAAACAAGTTATCCTGTCAGCGTGGTACTCTGAGGTGGACGTTTCAGTGGGAAAGCCATTAAGCTTTTAACTTAAAGGAGCCCTAAATACTATGCAATTGTAAGGAAACGGTGTAATTAGATTCAGCCTAATGTGGAGAACGAAAATATTTCAGTTGGCAAATTGCAGTTCCTTTTTTTTAGGGAATTCCTGTGAAGCTCAAGTGTCTCAGCTGGTCAGCTGAAAACTGCCTTTTCACTAGTGCTGCCAGGGCTGTGTATGGGAATGACAACACCCGTGAACAGCTTGTATTTTTTTCTTTTTTTAAACAAAACTATTTGTTGTGTGTTTACTCATCTGGAGCAGGGATATGCTGCTGCAGCAGGAAATTTCTCTGAGCTCCCAGCATTGGTACATGTGTTCAATAGCTTTGTATGAGCTGCATGTGTCTAGAACAGGAGCTGGTTAATTTTTTTACCTGATGGAAATCATGTAGTAGGTCAGAAGTGTTGCATGTAGCTGATGAAAGATTTGTCTACGTTGAAACCAAGGTGACTGCAACTTATATGGGCACAGGTGAGCTGCATTAGGTGCACAGCCCTCACAGGAGCACAGAGCCCTGTTGGCTCCACATACTGCAGGTGTGTACCTGTCAGGGTCTCAGGTGCCTCATTTGAAGTTAGCTCGGAAATGTTTAGGTGGTGCTGAAATCTCAGAGCGCTAATGCTTTTAATTGAGACATCCTGAAATCATCCATGAATGAAACCAGCATGGTCTGTGTTCAGCTCAGAACCTGAGAATATTGTACAGTTTTCGAGTCCAAAGGGCTGTTCTTCTCCTCAGCCTCCCCAAACCTCTCTGTCCTTTGAATACACAGAGCTGCTGCTGCTGTCTCTGTTCTTTGCCTTGGGGCCTTTTAGGACCTACACTTGGAGCTGTGAATTTAAGAAGTGTGGTGTTGGCTGTAGCTGTCTGTAAGCAAAGCCCATAGCATGTTTTATATGAGGGATGTAAACCAGGGTGCTTGAAAGGGGCTGGGTGTTTCCCAGAAGAGCTGATTTCAGGGAGAAGTGTGAGCATGTGGTGTTTTAAAAGGTATTTAGCTGTCTATAAAGCACCAGGAGAGTAGTATTAGATGGCAGACCTGAAAGTGTTTCTTTTGAAAATACACGCCCCTCCCATTCCTATGATTCAAACAAGTTCTGATAATTTGGATCTAGACACTTATGTAAGAACAAGGAAAACTTTTCATGTAATGTATTAAAATAGTGCACTTGAATTGCTAGTTATGAGTCTCAGGAAGCATGAATCAACTACAGAAATTTCTCATCAACTTCCAAATTCCAAGTCATAAACTGTAATGTCATTTAGCGTGATTTTTTGTTCCCAGTGTTGGCAATTCAATGGGCTGAGGCTGAACAGCTGTCTGGCTGTTTTTTGTAGCTTCTCTGATGTGTCAGGGATTTTTTGGGGTCTTTCACCTGTGTATTGACATTTACTTTTCCATTAAATAATAATTCATGTCGGAAAACTAGAGGAAGCCTAAGGTTATATTCCAGTACAGAAACCAAAGGTGTGACAGGAGAAAGGCAGCCAGTGATCTGTCAAAGTAGCTTACTAGATGAAGTCAGAAATGCAGCAAAAGATGGTGGCATCACAGCAGAAAGGGAAGACTTTCTGATCTCGAGCACACTGACTATTCCAATGAAGTGTATGTCAAGCAGCCCTGGAAAACCCATGTCTGTCATCTGCTTATAAGCAGACACTGCCAGAATTATTTTAGTTGAGGTTTTCGGCATGTGGCCATTTCTGTAGTTACTTCTGTTAAAACTGACCTCTGAAGAACTTTGTGTTCAGCCTTCGACACTTTTGTTTCCATTACTGGAGGGCCCTTGCTGTTCTCTCAGGATGAGGAGTGTATGCTGTTATCTGGGTTTATCAAATGCATGGGGCTGTGTAGGTGTGAAGTCAGTGTGGCTGACCGGCCTTCAGGTGCTGATACTGCTTCTTCTGCAGCACAGAACCAGACAAGTTTGATGCATCTCCTTGTGTTGGAAACCCATCATTTAGGTCAGCTGTGCAGAGAAGTCCCACTTAGTCATGAACGTTTGCAGGTGTTGATGTTCTTTTAAAAGTGCATTTAATTTTTCCAGCCCTGTAGCCCAAAAAGCGTCACTAGCTTGTAGTCACAGCTGATCTTAGATGTGCAGTCCTCCAACCCTTCCTGACCAACATACATCCTTCAGTCTGGGGACATAGCAGATGTGTTTTCTCTCTGGGGAAGGGGGAAGGCTGTGTTTCTGTATGTGCTCAAGGTATGAGTCCTGTTTGTCAAAGTCTTACAAAGCTGAGGGACTTTAGTGAGGTCTTGGATTATTAAGGCAGTGCAGGCTTCTCTTGGTCTCAAAGGTGGCAGTGTCCTTGGAGATGGTTTCTATTTTGGTTTCAGTTTTTTTCTGTTTGTTTGTTGGTTTTTTTTCTTATTTTACATGAAAAGGGAGAGTCACAGAGGTGTGGAGATTCTCTAGATACAAAGAGTTGCTGTCTTAAAGGGAAGACAAAAAGCATCAGTCTTTGGAGTCTGGGATTTATCTTGTCTACCTGTGGATGTCTGTGTTGTCTGACTTGCAAGCTGTGGGCAGTGATTCCCAGAGGAACTGACTGTAGGGGAGCTTGGTGCATCCAGGGTTTCTAGGAGATGCTTAGCACTTTGTTTTATAAAGCACTCAAAGAGCAGTATCAGGGAGTAGCATTAAGTTTTTGTTCCCATTACAAGCAAAACCACACACAAGATATAAACCAGCTCAGATAATTTAGATAATAAATTTATCAGGTTAGATACCAGAATATAATTTGACAGAAAATATAGTCTGTCTTTGGTAAACCTGGTTCCTATTTTGGGAAGATGATCCTAGAAGTGTCTATTCTAGGTTTTTTCACTAGGATGAGGCACCTGAAAAGCGCCTGCTCCTTTTCATTTCTCACATAGGAAGTCTGGATATTTAGTACTGATGGAAACATCTGTGTGTTAGACCTCTTTAGCTGGCATTCATTGACCAAACAGGGCACCAAGCTTCTGTGCCATGGCTGTATGGCAGGGTTGTGGGTCTGGGGGCAGGGGAATGCATTGTGGGCCAGCAGGTGTTTTTGTGAAACTGTTCATTTCTTCTTGTAGGAACAGCTTTGGTATAAATATGTGGCATGTCTTGACACAGTACTGTTGGGAGAATAACATCTATTACTCTTTCCTGTTTGGATAATGTCCCTTCCTCATGGCACCAGATAGGGTTATCTCCTCTTGTCAAAATAACCTGAGGTTGGTATGGAGATCCCTCTTGAGGCGGTGATGCTGGTTTGGCAGCTGGATTGTCAAGCATCCTTACATTTTACTACCATTTTAGTGAGAGATTTATCAAGTTCCTCACAACAACCCGCTTATTCCCCATTCCAGGGAGTCACTGGTTAAGCCAAACTGCAGACTAGAGGGCCAGGGGCTGCGGCAGATCTAAAGTCTCCCTGGTCTTCTTAGGCACATCAGTGCTGATGTGAAGTGGATCTGCTCTCCATCCCCTGTTTTGGTGGCTGATGTCTTCAGAGTAGTGCATGCCATTGGTAGCAGCAGAAAATTAGACTCTCAAAGACTTTTCTACTTTAACTGTATCCAGAATTGTCATTGTATAATTAAAGGTGCTGTTGAGGAGTGGTGTGTCAGAATGAGGAAGAAACTTTTCTGCTCCTCACCCGTGCCTTCTTATGCTGGCATCCAGACTGAGGGAGGGGTGGGGGGAGAAGCCATGTGCTTTCCACAGTCAAAAATGAGGAATTCAGTGGCAGTCTTTGCCATGACCCAAATTTGGGGCTGTTGACAGCTGGATAGCTGTGCAGGAGAAGTCTGAACCCATCCAATGCTCCAGAGATAAGAATCATAAGAAGTGTGCTTTTGAGGTGTGGTGCTTGGTTATCCAGCATAGTACCTTTTTGTAGGAGACTAACAGCATGACTTCTCTGGATCTCTGTACTTTTGGAGGGAGGGTTTTTCTTTTTGTCACAAGACCCACAGGTCCCTTTGGAGGACTTCATGCAAAAGGTTGAGAGGAAGCTCACCTGTTTGCCAGGCAGTCCTGCAGTCAGCCCTGAAGCTTTTCCACATGATTTGAGTTGGGACTATGGTGAAAGCCTCTTTTATTTTCAAATCCTCAAACTTCAGGCAATCCCCATCTTCCCTGCAAGGCTTCAAGTGTCTGTTGGGTCACTGGTGCTCCCTTTCAGTGCAAGGAAGCTGCTTGGAGGTAAATGTAGCACTTGGTGTACAAACACTCTCTCTCTCCCCTTGCTTATAAAGCAGCACCTTATGGGTATGATGTCTTCCAAACAGGCTTTTCATCTTTTTGGCAGCTGTCACCTACCAGATTTCCTTCTAGGAATAATCTTGCACAAATCCATAGCACCTTAGGTGGAAGCAGTATGCCTTTGTTCTGCATGGCTTTTCACAGGAGGGAAGCAGCACTTCAGGATCCTTACATGCATTTCTAAAGCAGGTGAATTTTTTCATCTGAAGGATTGGATCATCCCACCTGTCTTTTTCCACGCTTGCTGTTGGAGGATGTGAAATTAGGAAACCAAGATGTGTCAGGGACGTTGCGTGATTAGATTGATGGGACCATACCATTCATACTGTCATCCCATCTGTTTATACTCTTGGCCATGTGTTGTTAAGGTCAAGACATCTACTCACAGGGAATAACCAGAGTGTGTGATGCTGCAGATCTGGCTGTGCTGCCAGCTGGCTGTGTACAGCCTCACTCACTCAGCATGTGAGCAGCATCCTCCATGTGTGTCCAGAGCAGGCCAGTATTAGAAATCACAAAGCTGATGATGGGAATGAGTTTACTGACTCCTGCCAGACCTTGTATAGTGGGCTTTGATGCCAAGACAGATTCCCAAGGGTCAAAGAGCAGCCTTACATTTGCTGTTCAGCTGATGCAGCTAAAGGTCCTCGTTTATGTCATCTCCTTGAAGAAGTAGTTGCTTGTGAGCTGCCTGGTAGTGTGCAGCTGCCTGATGACACAATTATAGAAAGGCCAAATGGTCTTTTAGAAGTCCTCAGCTCCTCTGGACTTAGAATTTGAGGGACTGTAGTCATCCTTCTGCCTTTGGCCAGGAGCCCTGGAAGATGTGTGGCTTCTGGAGAAACTGCTCTTCCAAACCTGTATTGTTGAAATGAGTGGAGGGTCATGTTTGTGTAAGCAATGTATCCATGTCTGACTGTCATCTGGACTAAGCTACTGGAACCAGACTGTGTGGCATTAGTAGGACTATTCTCTGTCTTGTGAAAGCTTTTCAGAGCTTGAAAATTTACAGTCTTAAATTTGTGTGAAATGTTGAAGTCTTTCTTAGAGCAACAACAACAATTTATTTTAATTGTAAAGAGCTAGTATTGCCAAACCAGTCTTTTTTAATTCAAGCCAAATTTTTTATCTGTAAATAACTGAAAAGTTGTGTTTTGAATAAGAAACCCAGGTGCGGGGGTTTGGAGGGTTTTTTAATCTTTTTGTGAAAATAAAAGCAGAACTTACCAGTTCTTTCCCTCAAATAGAATTGAAATTAAACCGGTTCTTATAAAAAAAGGTTTTCTTTTGGCAATTTTCTTCCAGCTCAACACAGCTTTAGCAGAAAATCACTTGGGCAGCTGTCGTGGATGTCTTGTGCTGAGCTCCTGCTGGGACTGCTTGCTGCAGGCTTGTAGCTCTGCCAAGGAGCTGCAGATCCTTGCTGGGTCTAGCCCGGTACATTGCAGTGATGACACTCTCTCTCTGAGTTTATATTTAAAACTTTTAGGCGGTGTTTGTGATTTAAGGAGGAAGGAAGGTGGTGTTTAGACTTTCCATGCCACAGAGGCACGATTCTTTTTAGGTCATCTTGTCTCATTGCTAACTTGTGGGGAGGGGGGGGATGGTTAGAGGAAGGTATGAGTTACTTGGGATGTAAACAGTCCCATTGTGTATTTCTGCTGTATCCCAGCAGATGCACAGTTATGCAGTTCAGTCCACCTACTAATCACTTAGCATCTCTATTTGACCATTTATGTAGCAATGTGAAACAGAGAGCAAGCACTATCAACCCAATATAAAAATGGCTCATGGCTGAGAGGTTCCCACTTGTTTTAGCAAGCATCAGACCTCAGAGCCTGGGAGATGGAGGTTAAGGACTGGAAAGTTGTCATCTGTGCTCATGATTCATGGAAGCTGGTATTGGGTCACACCTAGGTTCCCCGTTTGATGGGGCAACAGTTCTAAACTCAAAGAGGATAGATTTAAATTGGATATATTGGATCTAAGGAAGAAACTTTTTACAACAGAAATGATGGGACACTGGAACGTGTTGTCCAGAGAAGCTGTGGATGCTCCATTCTTGGAGGTGTTCAAAGTTAGGTTGGATGGGGCTTTGAGCAACCTGGTCTACAGCCCATGGCAGGGGTTGAACTGGATGATTTTTGAAGGTCCTTTCCACTGTGATTCCAAGTGTTGAGACAGCACTTGGGCCTGGGATGCTGTAGCCATGAGAAGATGTACCTGAAAACCTTTCAGCAAGTTGTTTCTTTGCACCTTTTTTCCAGTCATGGGTAGCAGAGGAAGATGAGCGGTGCCTTCTGCAGGGGTGGGTGGCAGCAGCACCCCCAGGAGGCATCTGTGGCCTCATGCTTTGCCCCAGGAGCAGGCTCCCAAGGCAGTGGCTTTGGGAAGGGCACAGGGCTGCAGCTGCTGCAGGGCTGTTTGAGAAGAAAAAAAGCTTAATTAATGAAACTGAGCCCCTGTGGGATTGCAGGGGTGTTTAATACCTCCTAATGGACTTTGATTCCTAAAACCTACTATGGATTGGAGCTGGTATTTCCTGAACTTTCAGTTACTTAAGAAACAGTCTTGTAGTGTTGGGTAGAGTTTGGGAGTGGATTTTCTTCTTTTTTGTTTGTTTTTTGGGTTGGTTGTTTTTTTTTTTTGTGTGATGTAATGATTTTTTTGTTTTGTTGTTAAGGGCACAAAGATTTTGACAGTGCTGCCTTTAGCTCTTTTTATTTCATGTTGCAGCGTTCATCATAGCACAATGACAGAATTGAATCACTGGTAGCAATAGTGGGAACTTTTGGCAAAAAAGGATAATGTAGGACAGAGCTGAAGTGTTCTGCTAACTAAAACAGTAGCTGTATTTTCAGAGAGCTAGACATGACTGTTTTGATCCAATGTGGTGTTAATCACAAGAATACATAACTGCTTTCCTGTGAACTTTCCCCTTAAAAATATCCAATGATATCACCTGATGTTTTGCACGAATGCTCAGTATAACCAGAATTTAGAACAGCTGGCTCCATATAAACTTGGAACATTCACAGGTCAAATATTAGTGTATAAATAAAAACATTTTGAAAATGAAAACAGAAGCACAGTATTTGAAATATACTTGATGTGCAGATGTACTTCATGGCTTGAATAGCTTTACAAGTTAATCAAGACTGTGTTAACACTTGTTCTGAAGAGTCAAATTTCCTGATAGTAAATAAGAGGGTGTTTTTCAAATAGTATTCCAAAGATGTGTTATTCTGTGTATTTTAAGGGTTGTGTGCAGTATGAGAAACGTATGAATCAGCTAGTAGAAGCCCTCTCTTAAATAATATATATATTTGATCAACCCAAAATCTTGTCAAGTGGAGATTCTTGTCATATGTCACAATCTTTTGGGACTTATGGTATGTTTAAAGCATGCACACAGATGTTCATGGTGAGTTGTACTGCTGTGTGCAGATGCAGCACTCTTATCTTGTTGCTTACTGTGTTGTGTTCACGTGGTGTAGGTGGTCAGGGTATTAGACACTCCGTTTGTGCAAGGGCTAAGGAGTGACATAATGTCTATTGAAGCACAAGTGTTTAGCTCCACATGAGGCAACAAAGAGCACTTAAAAAAAAATGAGAGCCATTTAGAGCTTGAGGGCAGGTTGCGATAGTTGGACCCATAAGCCAAGAGGTGTTGGAGAGAGGAAAGGATCGGCAGCTTTGATGTGAAACAGATATCTTCTTGCATCCTTGTATCTCCTGGTCTTTCCAGACCATTTGAGAGTGTAAGCCTGAAGAGTAAAGCTGTTAGCAGTCAATTCCAGTCTTTTTACAAGGAATAAAATTCTCCAAATAGTGTTGAACTGTAACAAGCACGTACAAAACGCAGAGGACTTGTCTGCCCTTGTCTTTGTAAGCTCTGTAATAATAAAAAGTTGTTCGGACAACTTTTTATTATGAACACTTACTGCAGCCTAACTTCCATATTTTTCAAACTGCAGTAAAAGTATCTGGATTAGTGTTCTGTATCAGGGAATAAAGAAGTGATCAGAGCTTTAATTCCTCATGTCACAGAGGCACAAGCTCCCTGTGGCCAAATCCAGATGAGCTGAGGTTGAATTGCCAGATGCTCTACAAGGAAAGAGGAAGAAGCATTTGCTCTGTCACGTACCACCAGTTCTTTGCTTCTTATGCCCATGATGGTGGTGTGGTCCAGATCAGCTGTGATAAACACACTTCTTGGTGCAGGAAGAAGCCTTACAAGCTTTTAATATACCTGAATCTTCATCACAATGCCCAGCCTGGTTCCTCAAAACATTTGTGTACAAGCAGTGAGAGGCTTCTCTGCGAGGCTTGACTTGTGTGCATGATTTTGATGCAAAATAGTAGGAGTATAATTTTAAAATTTAAGCCTGGTTTGAAGTTCATGTTTCAATATCTGCTCAAATATTTGATCCACAAGTACAGAATCCAGGTGCTCAACTTCAGTGATGAAGCTTGGCGAAGAAAGCTTTCATTTTAGGAAGGCAGCAGTCTCTCTTGCTCACAAGCCATCATCCTGAGACAGCATTTCAAGCATGCAGACCTTCTGCTTAATTATTGTAACATCAAACATCTTTGACATGAAAGGGACCAAGCAGTGGCTATGCAAGATAATGACTTGTTTATAAAAATAATTTAAACAGCATATGAAAAGGATAAACATGCATGTCCTGCCAAAATTCACTGTATGTTCTGCAGGCTTTGGTGACTGTGAATTTCTTGGCTTGCTCTTTCAATTTTTTTTTCTTTTTTAACCCACAAAGGAAAAAAGGCATAGGGGGAAGGGAGTGAAGAGAAAAGAAAGGAGACTTAAAAAAAAGCTGTCATATTTAAGAAAGCTCCAACTTATTATACTGTGGAAGATAGCTGGAGAGAAAATGCATTTGTTTAACGCACTACAATAGATTTCCACTTTGCAATGTCTGTGTCTTTTCTCTTGCATGTGATAGTTTTTATACTTTAATGGTTGTAGCAGCTGTCCTGTCCAAAAATGTTCCGTTCTGCAGGATGTGTAATGCTAGTTACTTGCTAGACAACATGAAGATACTACCCTGTCTCTTAATCAGAACCTCAAAACACTTCATAAGCATTGAAGTCTCCCAGTGTGCTTTGCTGAGTGTAAAACACTATTATACTCATTTTCCAAATAACTAAGCTGAGGCTTGGAGGGTGTGACTGGACCGGAGCTGTGATGAGGTCTCTGAAATTCTTGCTTCCAGTCCTGCAATTTAACCATGAAACTCTGTGCTCTGTTATTGACCTGGCAGGTTCTCCAGTGGCTCATGGAGTTGGTGAAACAGGAGGGTCTTTTTGGTTGAAACCTGTCCATTTTCAGGTTGGGGCACGAATCAGCTGGAGACTACAGGTTCTCACTTGGCTTAGGCTTTAGTACTTCCTGCATGTGAACTTTGCTCATCCACATTGCAGTCTCTGCCTTCTGCAACTATGCTCCATTAAAGATGTGGCTCTTCAGACATGCTTGTGAGCAGCCAAACATTGGTAATGCCTCTGATCAACATGGGTGCTACCTGAACACAAACAACCAGATGTCCATTTCTGTGTGATGTCCACTGCGTCCCCTGAGTTATAGCTTTTGCAAGAGAGCCGCTTTTCCTGTTGGGTCTCTGACTGAATGGCCCAAGAGACACCTGGATGCAGTGGGTGGTAGTGTGAACATGTGCACAGGCTCTGGTTTTAATAAGCCTGTTCAAGTGTGCCTCTTGCACATGGGTATCCCTGAGGACCTGATTAGGAAAAATGAAAGTGGTCACAGGCTAGCACATTTCACTTGAAACTCTGGGAGAGCCTAGTAAAGGTTTGGTTGACTTTTGGTAATGTCCATGCTGCAGAAAAGCTAATAGATGTTCTTTTGAGTTAACTGATGGTTTTGTTGAGAAACCCCCAATAAAAATGCAGTGTAGTGACTGAAGTTGGTATAATGACTTCTTTGTTTCAGGAGCAATTGGGATTGGGT
The DNA here is from genome assembly GCA_013396655.1 of Campylorhamphus procurvoides. Taxonomy (NCBI): domain Eukaryota; kingdom Metazoa; phylum Chordata; class Aves; order Passeriformes; family Dendrocolaptidae; genus Campylorhamphus; species Campylorhamphus procurvoides. The sequence goes on along the minus strand of WBMV01002325.1, from coordinate 200,142 downwards.
CTGCCTGATACTTTTGCTATCACTAGTCTCAGTAAAAACAATTTTATGGGGTCCCAGAACAGTCTGTTGCTTCTGGCAGCCAGAGAGCTGGCAGCTCCGACGCACTGAGGCTTGAAGAGATAGTTCATTAATTCATGGCACTTTCCAGAATAAACATGGCAAACCTCCTCTGAAATAACAAACGGTAAATCCTCCTTGTCACTCAAGACTGCACTTTTGTCTTCAGAAAGGGGTCATGAAAGAAACTGTCCATCTCCTAATGAATGGGAAAATAAATAGAAGAAGAATTATGCATTGTATCGTACTTGACATAGCGAAGCTCTGGGGTGGAATAGCAACAAATTATTCCTCCCATTTTAGCCCTGTAAATTGTGGACCTAAACCAAGCAATGCCCACTGGGCTGGCTATCAGATGGTGTAAACTATCACAGCTCTTTGCCAGGGATCCCTGGTGGGAATGACAGCCTTCTTTACTCCTTCTTTGACTCTTTTTGGGAAGGTAAATGTTAACACTTCTCAGCTTCAGGTCCTCAGGGATAGGACCCTCTGGTTTGTCTGTGCTGTGAGACTTGTGAAGGTTGCTCCAAGCTGGGGTTGCTCAGAGCGCACAGATGTTTTGTGCAGCTTGTTATTTTCTATGTTGGAGGTTATGAGTCAGATTACTGTTACCAAAATGTTTATGTGAAATCATTTCTGAGTCATATATTTGCATCATATACAACCTGTCTGACAATCAAAACATTCAGCGCTGGGCTAATGATTATACTAAGTTTTCCAACACTCTGCTCCAACATAACATAATTACATGGCAAAGTGCAATATATTACTTTGACAGGGTTCTTCATGTGTTTTGTGATGTCAGAACATCATCATCACTATTATTGTAAATTATCAGAGTTTGTTGCACAAAGCAAAGTTAAGAGTAGTGAGAGGCAGTCCCTTGGAAACAAAATGTTCTTAAAATGCTCCTGGACTTTTTCAATCTCCAAGAAAACATATATTTCAAGTTTCATAGTACTTTCAACTTTACTTTCTCTAGAGAGGTATTTGATCAGGGCTTATTGATTTAATTGACAGAATAATTGTGGTATTTGCCTGGAGAAATTGTTTAGTGCCCAGGAGATTGGTAGTTTCTCTATCATGTAATTTTTAAGACAGAACTGGAGTATTTTTAGCAGGGGGGAAGACGTAAACAGCCTCTAAATTGCAACTTAATGCACCCTTAATGCACACCGTGTTTCTCTTGTGTGATTTCTAGCATAAATAGGGGCTTGCTTACAAAAGTATTGTGAATAACTAAGGCAAACATTTAAAATGATACTCATCTTCAGGTGTGTGAGAACTCAGGCAGGAGTGTTTGCTGCCATGTCCCAGTGAACTCAGTAGCTCCTCTTTAATTGTTTATTCTAGAGCAGGATGGGGAAACAAAAGTACCCCCCAATGCTGTGCTAAGGAGATGGAAAGTACACAGGGCTGCTCTTTTGTTTGTTTTGAAACACCTGCCTATGAAAAAGCATATGGATTTTGAAATGGAAAATGATGATAGGGCTGACTTGCCTGAATTTGGTTTACAGTCTTTTGGAATTGACTTTGGGAGCTCAGTTACAAGTGTGAAGGGCACTGGCAGGTCCCTAAAATATAAAATATCATTGCATTTCATCACTCTTACTGAACTGGCAGAGTGCAAAGCGCAGGGTGGATTATGATGACATTCTTTATGCTCCTAGTGAAAGAAGTATGGACAATACAGCAGTGGGCTTTCCTGGCTACAAGTGTCTGAACTGTGCTTAGTAATTAGAGAGCCTGCGTTTGGAGCAATAAAAAGCATCCCTGGTGCAGTATTAGCGAGCACCATCTTTGCTTATTCACTCTCCTTGGCCAGCGTCAGTGGCAAATACATAATTGGTCTATGTGGACCAATATATTGTGAAGTGTAGTGGAAAATGCCAAAATAAAATTTCAGTTGGATGAAGTCCATTTGTCCTGTGCTAATTGCTAGCCCTGTAAACAAACACAGCTGCCGAACGCAGAATCAGTGCTCAGAGTGGTTAAAAGCAGTGATGCATTGCTGGTGAGATCACGGCAGAAAAAAATATGTAACATATGAGGCTGCAATAAGGATCAAGTCTATCCTCAGCTCTGATTAATTGTTTCTGTTTATATATTTTCATCTATTAATGATGCTGTAGGGTAACTAGAATGTAAAGATTGCTTTTTGGTTGCCAGGTCACTCATCTTAGATGGAGTATTAATGAGCCAGTTGTCATGAACTTTTGCAAAAGGGTCTGAATCAGTGATGAATATATATGTATTAGATATACTTTATATTTCTCTTTTTCTTACCAGTGTGTCATTGATTTGGTCATCTGGGCTTTGTTATTATTTGTTTGTGTATATAAAGGATCCATACACGTAGGTTTGCCTGTCATTTCATCTTAATTAAAATGCCTTTAGAGGTACTGCAATCCTGAACAAGGAACGTGAGACTGCAAACATTAGAAATCTTGGGGCCAAGCCTGTTAGGTCATTGGCAAAGTAGCTGCACTTAACGCTGTAATTTGTCTTATGGCCTGGTTATATGTTTTGACATCCCTGAGCTGACTAATTGCTCTGGGGAAAAAAATAGTAAGGAACGATCTTGGTTACTGTAGTAGAAAAGATGGTTTCCAATCTCTTCTCTCCATTGCATCCAGTATTTAGTTACTGCTGTGCAATCATCCCCGTAGCTAGCAGAGTGGGGCTCTGCCACAATGTAATTGAGTAATACACTTGACATCATATTGTGCATCACCTGTCCAAGCGCTAAAGAGATCTCTTTTTCCTCCTTGGCTTTGACAAAAGACAAGGCTAAACGAGCTGGATAGTTCTGGTGGCAAGCAGTGGGGAATAGATGAGACAGGATATTGATCACCACGTGTGGCTGATCAGAGGAGCTGTTGTTAGGGAACCCACACTTTGTATGTAGAGCACAGAGGACAGTGAGGTCAGCGTGCTCCATGTGAGGGTTCACTTCTGACAGCGCTGTGGTCGTACCTGTGAAGGCTTTTTGCCAAGTGATTTGCTTGGTCCTTGGCCAGCTTGTTGCACGTGTGTTGCTGGGAGGTTGTGACACCAAGACGGACATCCTGGCTTCTCTGCAGTTGCAAGGCACGTTTCCACGAGCTCCTGGCTCTCTGCCACTGGTCCTGTCCCAGGGGCCTTGACAAGCTGCCTAGAAACCCTCAGAGTGGCAGGTAATCTGTGCCTGCTGTGCAATATTAAATTTTTCTATGAGATAGACTTGGTTTTTCGAACAGCTTCAGCTCGAAAGTTGTGTACCTTTTATAGCCACTTGGAGCTTTGAATTGTGGTAGGTGCTTCGTTCCATGCTCTTGCAGCACATGTTGGTGCCACCCTCTTCAGAAGCCCCTTGGGGCTTGAGAACTAATTGGGTGTTCATGTTATTGTGCACTGGACTAATGCCATCATGGATTTTGTGTCTGCAAGCGTGACCAGGGTCCATCAGTGGCCCATGTTCTGGAAACTCTCCTATCCCTTACCCCAGCGCAACCACACGCTGGCACAGAGAGTTTAAATCTCAACCTGTCAGTCTGGCGCGTTCCATAAACACTAAATTGACTCAGAGTGGCTAAGTCTGGTGCTATAAAACATACCGTTCAGGTATTATTGCCAAGAAAAAAAAGATTACCTGTAAATTGCAGACTTTCTGTACTTATGTTTTTTACATTTTCATTTTTGCACCAGCTTGGCAAGAAGTTAACTGAAATGTCGAAACTATTTTTATGTAAATATATGCATTATTGAATCTCTTACTCATAAAGCAAATAGTACTTTAAGCCCACACAAAACAGTTGAAGCTATATATATTTTCTCACTACTGAATTTGGCTTTTAATAACTTGGAGTGAACTGTCCAAAATAAAGTTAGGAATCAAGGGCACTTTCTTTTCCAGCTAGCAACATATGTATTCTTGGCTTTGGACTGTACCAATCTGAGATGGAAGAAAACCTGGATTTGTTGCACAGATCCAGCAGTTAAGAAGAGTGAGAAATATCATAAATAAATATTTTAAAATTAACAAACTTTTCTAAAACTCTACAAAGCTACAAAAAATATGAAGGACTATTAAGAAACTCTGAAGGCTTTGATATCAAACAGTGGTTTTCTAATGTGTTTCTCCTGCTGGAAGTGCAGCCTTGTGCCAAATTCAGAGGCAGCAGCTATCTAGAGAAAAGGCTGTAGTCTGCAGAGTTCCATGGATTTCACTGATGCTATTTCAGGAGTTAGGACAGCAAAACCTGCCCTGAGCACATATAAACAAAACCACAGCTGGGGTTAGGGTGTCCTAACACTGTCTGCCATGTGCTCAAGTGTCAGAGCTGTCATAGCAGAGGTGTCCATTAATTTTGCCTTGCCCTCTGCTGCAGATTTGCATGTGACCTGCCATCCCAGATTTCAGTTCAGGATTTTAAGCCAATTATCCAGCAATTCAAACCATCTTTGGCTGGGTTGCAGGGTACTTGCCTGCCACTGTATGTGGCATTAAGGGCACACATTGCTACTTCTGCCCTTTCTGTTTGAATAAACTCATGCTGTACTCAAGGGTAAAGAAAACGTTGGAGTGCTTTCTGAGGCAGCTGGGCTGTGAAAGCTGCCTTGCTTATCTGAGGCTGAAGTTCATGTGAAGCACAACTGGGGAAGACCCCTGAAAAAAAGCAACCCTTAAAATGTTGGATTTGACAACCACAAGCAAAATTTGGAAGACTCACCAGTGCTGTAGCAAATGCAGCAGTTGGTCATGGGCAGGTCACTTGTGCTGGGTACACACACCTGGCTGTGTGGGCAGGAAGGAGATGAGAAACACTGCGGGAGGAGGAATGAACTTCACCAGAGAGAGGGTCCTGCCCCTTGCCTGTGCAGGCAAGTAAATTTGAAGGATGGTGACTAAGAGATTCTGGTTTTCTTAAAATAATACTTTCAGTTGACTCAAACCACCAGCTCTTGCTGATGCAGCTTTTGATTATTTTACCTCTTATTCCATCTTTCCTAGTTTGCATGATTCAGACTTATGTAAACAGTACCAATGGTGCCTCTTTGCTGTGAAAATGGAGCTGTGTGAATGAGACAAGGCTCACAGTGGCAGGAAATTTGTCCTGAAAGCCTTTTTATCCAGGAGATTCCTTGTGCATCCCCAGGAAGCTGCTGGAGCGAGGGATGAACTATCTCTGTTGGGCGGTGCCCAGGAGAGAAGTCTGAGGAAATGATGCTGCTCTGCTTTTCTTGCAATGACCTCTCCTAGAAAACTTGGTTGTAATGATCTTTTTTCTTGTTAAATGCAGGCTGTGTTAAAAGGCTGCTGAGAATAGGCTGCTTAGTGTTGTCTTTAAACTCAAGCCTTAAGGAAAAACTGAAACAACAGATGATTAAATGGTTGTGGTTTAGCTTGAGCCATAAATACTGTTTTCCTTTTTCAATACATTTTTGGAAGGTGAGAGGAAACCAATTATGATAGAGTTTAAAGCAAGCAGGCTTTCCCTGTATTTGACTGAGCTGTGTGATTCATCTTGACAGGCATTTTCCTAATTTTTAAGTCATTCTGCTTGTGCAGTGTTTTTTCTTTATTTTGTTAAGCTTGCCACCTGAACAAATTAAGGAAGTGTCTCCGTGTGGTGTTCTCTTAATTATGTACCTGCTGGTCACAGTTGGGACACCTATATTTTCACCTGCTTCTCTGTGTGGCTAGAGGACAATTCATCCTACAGATTATTTCCTCAGCCTTTGAAAACTTTTTTTTACTGTGCAGATTGTGTGAATACACTTAAATGTCCTGTTTTTCTACTGCTTTGACATTTCTTTATGTTCTTGGAGTGCAGAGGTAGTAACCTAAGGTACAACAGTTGGTTCTTTTGTTAGCAGTGGTGGTATACATAAAAAGCCCAGATTTGAACAAGAAAGGTAAATCAATATCAGGACTAGCAAGGACCTTCAGAGCCATTGCAAACAAAGAAGTTGTGGGCATTCTGTCCAGCAAGCTCTGCAGAAATCCATTCCAGTTTTCCCCCATGTCTCACAGGACTCCTGCCAGCTGCTGAGAAAAAAGTAGGAGCAAAGAAGTGCAAATCAGCACCTGAATCTGTAAGCTGCTGGGGAAGATGTGCTGGGAGCAGGAGAGATCAGCAGTGTCACTGGTATACTGGGTCCTCACAGCAGTGCAGCAGCTTTTAGATGGTGTTCCCAGGTGGCATGTGGACTGTCCTCAGTGTTAGAGGGAAGAGAAGATACCCAACATGCAGACTCCTCCAGTTGCTTTGATTTGAGGAAAATTTCCTCACTGGTCTTAGTCTTTGAATGGGACAGAGTTAGAAACTCAAATTGAGCAGGCTCTTGCCTCACAAGAGGCACTGAGGCTCTTTATCTGGGTTCAAGTATCTGATGCTTCGCAGGGCCACAGGAAAAAGGGCTCAAGCTGTTGATGTGGGTCATGTGAGAGTAATGCAGTATAACTATGGGCCAAACAGGTGCAGGAAAAATGCTGATCACCTCCCACTTTCATTGTGCTCCAGCAGTACTGGCAAATTCAACACCTCCATCCTCATTTCACAAGTTTCAGGGTCCCATTCCAGGAACTGCAGGAGCAGTGGTTAAGTAGGACAAAACCCCTCAGCATTTCTCTCTGTTTTTCACATGGATGTGTGTGTATGCTGTGCGCATATTCTCTTCCCCTCCTCTTCAGCACTGTCAACTTTCTATTAGGAAAACCTAAAGTTTGCAGCATGGAAGTGTTGGAGGTGGCTTGTGAGAGGTGCAAAACACAGGTACTGTGTATTGGTTGGAAGGGAAGGACCTGCTTGTGTTGAAACTTGGCTTTGTGGTCTGACTTGTGACCTTTATACTGGTATAACAATATTTGTAGAAGCAGTGACTGAATGTCATTGTTCAGTGAACTTTCCAGACACAAGTGCTGGTTTAGAGAAAGGTTGACTTTATATCCTTATTATGTATATGATGGAGAAAGGACTCAAAGATCTCCAAGTCCATGCAAAATTGTTTCAAGTGGTATATGGCCAATAGGTACTCTGTATAAGGGTAAATGGAATAATTGGTATATTTTTCAAGAAAATGAGATGGTTTCGTGATAACAGGGAATAGAGTTTAACTGAAACAGCATTAACAGATTGTCTCTTCAAATGCAATCAGCAAGCAGAAAGGATTGTTAAATATATACAAAATTTAACTGACTCTACTCTTAATAAAGAAACAGCTAAATAAATATTTCAAGAAAACAGTGAAGTCAAATTGCAATAAGTTTTATTATTTAGAGCACTTCTAAGGCCCCAGGACAGGAATATATCTGCATTCAGGAAAGCACTTAAGCACGTGCTTTCCTGAATAGGGGCAGTCTAAGGCTTATACTTAAGTGCTTTCCTGACTGTGGGCCAAAGCCTCCTAAGAGTTTATTTTAAAGACACTCTCCCCTTAATTAAAACACTTGGTCGAATTTAACAATTAGGTGTCAGCTTGCTTACAGTCACACAGCAGCTTTCTGTAACAGCAGGCGGGAGCACCGTACAATGACTGAGGTCAGGAAGCGAAGACTCCTTCGTCAGTTGACACTTTGAGGGGAAACTCAATTTTTATGGGCCTCCCAATAGTTCCCTCCGGCGAGGGCTGGCGGTCTAAAATAAATTGAAGAGCTCTGCCAAGAAGTGTCCCAAAACTCTTTACAGGGTCTGCATTGGAACCAGCCTGAGGTCAAGGCTTCTCCCCACTGCAGCAGTGCTGAGCAGCACCAAAGCTCAAGCTGGTGCCAGTTGGGATGTGTGGCTGGACCACAGTTGTTCTGCCAGATGTTCTGTTTATTCAGATATTGGATTTTTATTCCATTATTCCTCGTGAGCATCCAGTTGCTCTTCTTCTCGCCTTGGTAACTGGGAGCCAGTTGTGCTAATGGCACTATCAGATGTGCTAGGGAAAGTGGAGTCATTGCAGTTCTGCTTCTACCCTGATCCAAGGTCCTGGCTGGTCTCCGTTGATCTGAAATGTAGATGGAACAATGGTGGCTCCTCCTGCCCTTCCCTGCATTTAGGATTTGCTGCCTCCTACCTGGAGGAGCAAGAGTTGCCAAAGCAGTAAGGAAATTGCTTTGCTGGGAGGGAGAAGTGGGACCCTATCATGCCAATAATGGTGAAAACAAAGTTGTTCTGGAACATGTTGCCAAGAAGTCCTTGTTCCCTGAGGAGGTGGCCCTCAAGCATCTCCTGCAGTGCCAGAAAACACAGAAGAGTGGGGGGTTTATTTTAGCACCTTGGAGACAGACAAGGAGCTTTGATAAGAGGATTTCCATCCAGAGCCCACCTGAGGTCCTGGGCTTTGGGCATCCCTGTCCAGAAGCCCTGTTGGTGAAATGCTGGAGGTGGTGGACTCCTGCCTTGTAGCAGCCTCAGCTGTCTTATGGAGGAAGAAATTCACTCTTGGGTTTTCTTGAAGAATTGGACATTAACCAAGGTGTATATGATTTGAAAACCTGTTGCGTTTTTCTTTCTCTCCTCTTAGGCTTAGGGTGCCAGACCTTTGCCTCATAACTAAAGCAGTTCAGTGTCTTCCCCACTTCTGGTGCTGGGATTTGGCTCTGGTGCTGCCATGGTTGTCCTGTCTCACTTATTTTTAAATTCTTTGCTCCATAAATTGTGATCTGTAATTGTAGGATAGCTCACAGCAGTCTAAGCCATTGCCTTTTTGTGTGTGGCTCTTCTGAGGGACCCCTGCATAGGATTTTTCTCAGGTTGCAATAACCTTGATTTTTAAATCAGCATTTAATTTCTGGAGTCTGTAAGTGTTAGCTGTGGCTGGGATTTTAAAGGTGAGGTGAGAGCAAGTCCATGCTACATTCAAAACTGTTCCTGAAAGATTTTTCCATACAGAGCCTCACGTATTGTTGTGCATTTCTTGTCATTTTGGATATGGTTTCTACTTGAGCTTGGGAGGACCTAAGACTTGTTTTTGGCTCCTCCTGGCAAGGAGATGAGGAATGAAGATGATATTTTTGGAGGGAAAAAGGTGAAGAAGGATGTAAGGTTTGGTAAGCAGTGACTGTAAACTACATCCCTGATACGCTGAATTTTCCATTTTATGAAGAACGTGCCAAAATACTACAATAAAATACATAATGTGTTTCCTTTGCCTTCCCATTGTAAAACTTGAGAGTCATGGCATATTAACCAAAACCAGATACATCCATTGAGTTTCCATACTCTGAAGCAGTATAGGGTGGGGTGAAGCTGGTATTAATAGGTCTATTCATCACAATAAATGTTCCTGGTAGATGTGGGTGGTTCAGACTGAGTGAAGAAATGGCTCAGAAGTGATCAGTCTCCACCCAGAGAAGCAGGAATTTGTAGCAGGGAGTGTCCTACATACCGGTAATAAAAAAAGGATGGCTAACTGAAGAGTCTTTTCTTGAAGGGTTTTATTTTAAATTCAGGTGAACTGAGGTTTTGTTAGCACCAAGACTCACTTTGTTTCCCCAACTGTTTTCTAATGTAACTCACTAATTATTGGTTTGTGCTCCATAGGTAAATCTGCGTTTGATTAAGAGCTGGCTTTAGGCTGTCATCTTCTCACTCCTGTCCCAGTGTGCCATAAAAAGCCCTATAAAATATGGGGGTTCTCGAGGGAGTTGGTGTCTGCAGTGCTGACTGACACAAAACCAGCATTTTTGTGAATTTGTGTCATTATGTAAGTTGTACATTCTCTTCAGAAATTTATCTATTTATTCATGGGTTTAATTGCTGTTTCTTTTACAGCAGGGCTTGGAGTTTGTAATGAGAAGTCTGTGCTGGGCGTTGCACCAATACATAACAGAAAAGGCAGCTCTGCCCTTGACTGCTAAGAGGACATGATGGGATGACAGGAATAACAAAAGGGGTGGAGGACGGAGTAACAAAATGCACAGAGATTACCAGAAAAATATGTGGCTACCCACATTAAATAAGTAACTTGCAATACAGTGTGTTGTGCATCAATTATGCAGGAACATGCATTTTACAGTGTTTCATATATCACATTTAGATCTAGATTTTTTTTTCTCGTTTAAGAAAAGTAAGGATTGGACAAAGTTTATTTGTGTATACAGTATATATAGGTCTTCTCTACCTAATCTTATTTCCTTGTCCCTGGGAGGAATGTTTACATGGAAATCATTTCTCGGTTGGTGAAACTGAAACAGAAAATGAGACATTGGTGATGTCTGGGTTTAGAACTTGGATACCTGTTCGTGAATGGATGGTTTGAAGTCTCTGCTTGGTGGAGAGCAGAGGGATCCTTCCTGTTGTCAAGTGATGGACCCATATTGTCTGTTGGTCTCAGCAGAATATACAGAATCACACCTCATTTTGGAGGGCTTGGGGGCAGAGGATCAAATCAGTCAACTGAAAAGGAGAAGAGCAAGCAAATCTCTATTTTCAGTGCAAAGCCCAAACATGGACAGAACGGAACATTTTCCCTTAAAGTTTTTTTTTGTTGTTGTTGTTTGTTTGGGTTTTTTTTGGGAGGGTGGCATTGAGTTCATGTAGGGTTTGTGACACAGAGTCACTGAGGTGAAGGTAACCTGTCATTTCCTGCCCACAGTGTTTGCTGTGGACATCTTTGGAGCTGTAGGGATGGCTTTGCATTTGATGGTGTATTCTGCAGGGGAGCCTATGGACTCCCTGCAGGTGAAAGGAACACGTTCTTCCTGCATCTGCTAGATGGGCTTTCTGTCCTTCCTCCTATGAATAGTCATTTTGATGTCCATACTGTGAAGTCACTGAGACGAGATGGGTTGAACAATGGACAAAAGTTGCCCAAGAAGACTGGAAATGAAAATACATTCCCATTTCATAGAGTACTGCTGATGTTTGTCTCAGCTCTCTTTGCTGTGGGCTTTCTGCAGCAATTGAAGACAGTCCATGCCTCAGTGGAGGAACATTGTCTGTTCAGCTATGCAAGGGCTTGTAATTTGATCGAGTGATTCTGAGATGGTCACATTTTGTGGAGGAGTGTGGGAGGTTGTGTGCCACGTCGCGCCCTGACCGTCTCAGATTTTACCATGTAAGCCTCCTGTTTGCTGATTACGTAAACACTGAGGTTTCATTCTTAGGGCTTTGTTTCTGAGTCTTCCTGTCCTTCACTTTGAAGAAAGCAGTCACCTCCACCTCAGTTCAGCCAGGATTCACAGTGTGCCTTCTAGATTGGCTTGGTACACAGTGGTTTACACTGATGAACTGCCAGCCCTTGTGGGTGAGAGATATTGGGTGTCAGGGCAAGTGTGGATGCTTGTGGACTCATCTGAAATACGTGGCAGTGAGGAACTCAGATGGTAAATCACATTTCTGTTTGATGGTGGTGGTGAGAATAGACCAATGATAATCCAGGCAGAAGTGGAAAAAGGGGCCAGGACCCTGCAGGGATGGAGGGGAGTGAAACAGGTGAGTCAGAGAACAGTGGGGGGGAACATTTCTGCACGGATTTCTGGATAAATGAGTGCAGGAGCACTGGATGGGAAAGTTGGGGTGCAAGGCTGCTGCTGGGCTTCTGGTGGTCACTGGTACAGCATTGCAGAAATGCAGTACTTTTTGTGGAAGGAGCAGAAAATGGTGGCATTAAAAAAATTGAAAGAGTGTTTTTGAGAGTTGAGAGACGCTGAATTACCCCACAAGCAATTCTTTGAGAGAACAGGCAAGTTTACAAATACAGTTGCAGTAATTTTGCTGCTGTTGACTTTCGGTGCTGCTCCAACCTAATCTCAACCACACCTGCAAAAAGCAGGGAAAAGACACTCTGGATGCTGTAGGTCATCTCTTGTCCTATCCCTGGGGATGAACTGGGTGCCAGCGTGGTCCTCTCCCCTTCCCAGCACCAACCTGGGCATCCCTGCCTTGAATACAGAATGATTTCAAACCCTGCTGCAGCAGGTGGATGGAGGGCAAGGGCTGGGCTTGACCTTTCCTCACCTCCTCTTCTCCTGGGAGCCACCTGCCTGCAGTGATTTTTGGAGTCTGAGTTAGCAGTAGCTACCAGCAGTGAGCAGATGCAGTTTGGCTTCAAAGCAACCCTCCTACTTCTCACTTTTAGAGGTGAGAGGTGTCTTTTTGATTCATTTTGATAAATAACAACGTTGCTCTTGCATAAGTATGACTTGTCATGAGTTGTATTGCTGAGTTTCAGCATTATTGTTGGTCAGTCTTTTAAAAAAATTAGCATTTTATTTTTTAACCAAAGAGCTAAAGTGCCATGGTTTGGACTTTTAAAGGACATTATTCTTTCTATTGAAATAGAAATGAAAAAGGGAAGAGGAAGAAAATGAAAAAATAGAGTGTCTTATCCATTAAGAAAGATTCTTTTTTCTATTCTTTTACTGTCATATGTGGTGGATATTTGTAAAAGTTTTTCATTTTTTTTAAGAGCCCCCAGCCATTTTTGCTTGAAGAAAGTGCTTTAAATATGAAAAATCGTATTTTTTCATCAACTTAATTTTTGAGTATTTTACTTGCTGTGAGCTCAGTTTACCACTTGGAGTTACCTCACTGATCTCTTGAATCCATTTTTGTCAGTGGATTTCTGCCTAACATTTGCCCTCTTCTTTTTTTTTTGTGAGAGTAGGATTATAGTGAAAGAACCAGCCAAAAGATACAGAGTGGGCATAGATTAAACTGTTTAGTCCAGACAAATTATGCAGAAAACATACACCTCATGCACTTGGAATAACATCAGGAGTAAAAAGTATCATCTTTTGAAGGTTAGCTTGTAGAGTACAAAGAAAATAACCAGATTGGAATACTTTGGAGCAAATTTTTTGCTTCTCTTTAAAAATAATTGAAAAATCAGTTCTTTTCATCCAGTCAGGTATAAGTATTTTATGTTGCTGACCTTGCCGTTTCATAACTTTTTCTTGCACAGTTCTTCAAAAATTCCTTCACTGTCTTTCTCAGGTTTTATCTCAGAACATGTGCTTTTGTCATTAATTTCATTATTACACATTCACTGTTTTACCAACTTTTTGGTGGCTTACAGTCTGTGTGTGTCTTATCAGTCCCTGTTGAGTTTGTCCTATAAGTGTGATTTCTTTCCCCTGCAAGATTCCCTTTGTAGCACATCAGTGTTGTATTATTGAAGCCATTGCCAAAGAATGTGGAGGCCAGAGGAATGAATGGCTTGAAAGAGGATGGAGATAATAGATCTGTTGGGAACTGATAAATATCATGTTCTTCGTTTCCCAGGAAGCTGCTAAGCTTCTGATGGCTGGAAGACTCTGTGACAAGGTGCTGATGCTTCTTGTTTTGTCTCTCATCTTGTCCCTAACCATTTCTTACTGGCCAGCCTTGAAGACAAGATGCTGGGCTGCCTGAGCCTTTGGTGTGGTCTATTAAAGCTGTTTCTGTGGTCTCATGAATCTGACTCTTGTCTGGTTAGGGCTCTCCAATTTGAGGGTGTAACCAGCATGTTTGTATCAAGAATACCATGGTGGAAACCCGTGGGGAAATGCTGCCTGTCCCTTGGCTTCAGGACTGCAGGGTTCATTGTTTAAAAGCAGAGGAACAAAGGTAACCACAGGTGAAAGGGAATGATGGTTTTCAACCTAGAGTAAAATATGAGGTTACACCTAAAGGACACCTACTTGTGTCCAGGATAAGCTCCTGAGTGAATTCATCATGTAGACACAAGGAAAGGGTTTCTCTCTTGTGTCTCATCTCTTTTTATGATGAGCCATTTCAGTGATCAACAGAAACGATTGTTTGTGGCTCTAAGTTCTCTCCAGAGCACTTCATGGTTCACTGGAGACCAAGGAGGCCTAAGAGGTGGCTGTTCACTTGGCACAGGGCTAAGCTGATGCATGTGAGTAAATAAGCATGACTTGCTGAGTGCCACATCACAGACTGAAGGATCAGCCTCAGCCCTGCATCAGCCTTTGCTGACTGTATTTTGTTTAAACAAATGAAAAGGAGGCAGATCCCTCGGTTTCTGAGCTTGTCATAGAGCAGTTTTGGGAGACTTTATTGGAAATTGTCTTTTCTTGCATGTTGCTGGTTTTCTTTCCTGGGATGCTTTGTTCAAGTATTGCCTTAAAGCATCCTGCCTCCAGGACAGGAGCTTGTGAGCAGACTGTCAGGGACCCACAACCACTTCTTGTGATTTTTGCCTCCATCACCCTTTTCCTACATGAAAACTACAGGGAGTGGATTTCCAGACATTATTTTTTTTGTGTATTTTTAGGGCAGAAATGAGCAACAAAGATCAAACTCCTCAGGTTGTTGTCTTGGCTGTAAAGAACAAGTTCATTAATATTTTTGTTCTTTGGTCTTCGGTTTTTTTCTTCTGAGTTTTCCTGTAGAAGCCTAGAAAGATACCTTTAAGTGTATCATTTAATACCAAAAGGAGTTTAGTTTAGTGGCTGACTCAAGATCTGGAATACATGAAAACAAATATAAATGTATTGTAAGACTTATTATAAAACTGCTCAATTTGGAAATGAGACGAAGTGCAGTATTGATGGTACAAGGTCATGAGCTGTGCTGAGGCTGCAGGAAATCCCTTCCTGTTGATCTGCTGGAAAGATTGTGCACCAGACAAGTTGTGTTACTGTAATGAGAAATAGTAGGTACCATTAATTGCTATTTCAGTTCTAGACCTGTTCATTAAGTGCCCTTGAGCAGATTCTCAAGTAGTAAACTATAGACCTATAAGAAAAGTTATCAGTATGAACTTTAAGTTATGAGAGCACAACCTTTTGAGGCAAGATTGTTTGGTTTGGACATACCTACAATTAGGGGGGAAAAAGTGCAAACAGCTGTTTCAATGTTTTGTTTTGAGTAGAAGTATCTAGTCCTAGTTCAGGGGCTCTTTTTATGCCAAGTTCTGGTTCAAGGCCGGTGGGAGATCTTAGAACTGACTTAGAAAGTCCTGAAATGTCTCAGAAAGGGCAGAGCAGTGATCCTGCAATGGGGCTGATTTGGCTGACCCTGGTCCGTGCACTGTGTGTTGTATCTGGGGGGCAGTGCTGTGTTTCTGTGTGCTTTTTAGATCCTGCAGGAATTTACTTGTTTTTGTTGGTTTGTGGGTTTTTTTGTTGTTGTTGTTTGTGTTTTTTGTTTGTTTTTTTTTCTGAGTTTGTTTTTTTGTGGTCAAGTGAGTAGACAGATTGGAAATCTACTCACATGACAGACAGATACTGAAACTGGCATTGCTGGGACCTGGATTCTAAATATTTGGAAAACATGAATCATGTTGATGCATGCTATTACTAATAGAAGTGCTTTTTAATTATGTTTGCAACAATTAAATGGAAGGATGTGGAGGTGGGTAAAAGGACAGAAACGTTTCACAGATAATTGTTCTTGCAAAATAAGTTGTTTGACTGTATTTCTGCCTCCTTCTAAGGTGTGGTCTGCAAACCAGCAAGTACAACAAGTTAGTGAAAGGGTTAAAACTTGACTGAGTATGGGATAAGTAAAAGGGAAATTTTAATTAGAAAGTGTTTGTATTAGAAAACTGGTAGAGAAAAACAGGAGAAGGAAGAAACCCTATCCACAAGCCTCCAAAATGCCCATGTTGCTGATGCTAAGCCTAAGAGGCACAAGATTTTAGTACAGTTGTGTATATAAATGAAAAGGAGCTGCAGATTTAGTATCCATTGAAAAATCAGTGGGATAGCAGTGAACTGCTGCTGTGAACTGCCTGTTTGCAGTTGATAGGCCCTGAAAATTAATTGTAGAAAAGAGTGGCGTGGATTATTCCAACTAACAGATCTGGGTGTTCACAAGCTACTCACTGACAACTGAAAAATGGAATAACATCTTTTGGCTGGTTGAATCCTTGAAGGATTAATAACCCTGAGAACAGTAGCACTTCTGGGGTGAAGGGAGTGCTTCAAACTAAATAAAGAGCATTAGTTCAAGAGTTTTTTGTTGGGTTTCATCCATTTATAAGTGGAAAAACGAGTGTGATATGAATTGCCCTTACTCTGGTTCTCTTGGAGCTGTCTGCAATACATCATTCCTCTTTATTCACTGGGATTCCAAGGTGGAGGATTTACTTCCTTCATATCCATTTCTGTTACACACTTCTGCCAATTTATCTCAGCCCCTGAGTTTTGTTTTGACTGTTTATTACTTCTGTGTGTTCATAACACAGATGATACAAGTTTGGTTTGCAGTTTGGGGGATGTGAAAGGCATTTTGGAGAACTCATCAGAGCCCTCTGCTCTGTTCAGGACAGCAGGACTTTGCATGTGATTAAATTCTCTGTGAATCAGGTGCATTAGCTCAAGGAAATACTTGTCAGGAGCAAGGAGGGCTTGCCAGTTAGCTGAGCCTAGATTGTTTTACTTGAAATGTCTTGGGCTGCTGAGCTGCTGCTGAATCTGGAGTCCAGGAGAAAAGGGTTGCATGGGGCAGCCCTCCCTTGTGGCAGGAGATGTTGGGGTTCCCAATTCCAGCATAGGTACTGCTGGAGGTTCCTAACCATGCCCACCAGCTGCAGGAAAACTACATCCAATGTAGCCCAAAACCATACTCAAAAGAAATGAAAATTTCCTGACAACTGGCAATCCTGTATTTCTGGCAGCTTTCTTCCTGACTCCAGTTTCATCTCCTAATGGAAACAACCTGCATGATCCTAATTACTGGCTGACAGCTCGGGACAGAAGAGGTAATGGCACTGTTAAATGCAGGAAGGAGATTTCATCAAGGCTTTGGGAACTGTCCTGCCTGCTCATTCATGTGAGGCAATGACTCAGCTGCAGATCTGTGGTCTGGCCCCAGGTCCCTGTCTCAGACCAGATCACTCTGCAGTATGGATGTGATCTGGATCAGCCATGAACAGATGACAGGGGATTTAATTCTACCTCGGTGCTTTTATGTTGGCCTTATGTTGCCTGTGGGAGGCACAGACTGACAGATGACTTGGCCAGTAGCCTGCCAGTGCAAAGTTGAATAGGTAGGAAGGAGTTTGAGCAAGCTTAAACCACCAGAGGAAATATTTACTATATCTTGGTTCTTTATCACATTTTTTTATACAGTAGTAAGAGTTTTAAAGCTGGATTAATTGTACTGCAAAACTTCAGCATTAGTACTGATTTTCAATCCCTTTCCTTCCACTTTGTTAGCTAGATCACTTTGCAGATCTGGTCTGGGGCTTGGCTTCACAGACACTTCACTCAGCACAACGAGGGGCCCAACAACAGCCACTGAGGATGTATCTAGAATAGCATCCTGCAAGCAGAAAGGCAGGCAGTAACCTCTAAATTCTCTGCCACCAAAGGATATAGGTTGTGGGACTCCCCTCTCAGAGCTAGGATGGCTTCACAGGTTCTTCTGGTGCTGAATGCTATTCCCATCAAAGTATGGCTTGTCTTTCCTCTTCTTTTTTTTTTGTTGTTGTTGTTTGGATTTTGTTCTTCGGGTGCTTAAAACCCGTTTTTCATGTTTTACTTCTTGCTGAAATTCTTGAAAGTTTATCATTAGAGTCACAAATTATGTATTTGGTCTGAGGGCCAGCCTATGGATCCTTTCTTGTTCTAATGAACCTGAAGTGATTTAGTAGTATGATGTACAACTTTTAAGTGTTTTTTTGTAAACTCTTAGATGCGCTCATAAACAGTAACCCAAAATGTTCTCTGTTAAATATGTGTCCCAGAAAAAGGGGAAGGGTTTGCCTGACCCTTTCCAGAGCTCCCCATCCCTGCCTGTATGCACACACATACACAGATCTACTGATGTGCCTGGTTTCTATGGCACTCAGATGGTTGTCTGATGGATTTCAGTGCAGCTCCTGTAAGATGCCTGTCTCTCCTGCTTTCTGCATTGCCAGAAAACCTTGTTTTTGTAATCTTAAGATTAAATGTAGGTAGAGAATGCATATGAATGCGTGCATGTGTAGAAAAAGGAATGAAGTATAATTGTGTAGAAGGCAGAGCATTGTTTTTTTTTTTCTGTTGGAAGGACCACTTCAGTATTGATACATTAAGAAAAAAAGGATGGGGGGAAGAAAAACCCCACAAGAACAACAAAAGTCCCAAATCCCCTCAATAATCTGTGGTGTGAAGACCCTCTGGGTCTTGCTCAAATCTCACCTCCAGGTCTGAGTGAGAAGAGGCTCAGAGATTTGTTGTCTCTTAACTTCTTCTAAGAGAGTTTCCTTTAAAAATCTGTTTATGGTTGGGGAGGACATGCCTGAAAAAATATTTGCACATAAAACAGCTGTTAAGTGAATCTCCACACACTGAGATCAAGAGAACGTGAAGAAATATGTACTTCCAAAGACCTCTCTGCCAACTTGGAGCCTCCTTCAGAAAATAAATACAATCTCCCTACAAGTCTCTGGTAACTTAGTTACTGAAAAATAAATTGAGCTACTTAGACCCTTGAACCTTCTTGTTTTTTTTCTCCCCCTCCTGCTAAGTCTGAAGCAAATGCATAAAATTGTGTTGGAATGATGCGCACTGAAGCCAAATAGATGGATTTTAATGTTTCTTTGGTATGTTGTCAGCCAGTCAAGTGCAGGCAGCAATGGAGTTCATCTGTGTGTGAACTAACCACTTCCAGTGGTGCAGCTGCCAACCTTCCAGCAGTAAATTAAACCATCGCAAAGCCCTTTTTAAATCTCCCCTTGATGCCACTTGCCAAAAAGATCATCACCTGTGAAGGGCTGTTGGAGGTGTAGTCCAATGTTATTAAGAGCTTTTCCTTATTTATATTTGAACTCCTCTTTCCTTCTTTCGCCTGGCCCCAAAAGCAAAGAGTTCACTGTGATGGCACAACTCCGTTTTCCTGCTTTTATTTGTTTGGGGTGCATTTTGGTGCTGGTGTGCATCCAGTTGGGCTGCCTAGTCCTGGTCCTTCCCTGCAGCTTCATGGCCCTTTAAAACCCTCTGTGACCAGAGCCAGAAGCGCTCGGTGGTTGCGCTACAGATGTTTTTGCAGTTCGTTTCCAAACAGCTGCTTTTCCCTTCTTTCGTCTGTTTTTCCTTTATTTATCAAGTCCCTGAGGAAGGCTGCCGGCTCACAATCCTGGCAGGGGCTCCCTTGGTAAAAGTCATTGCACGGAGCCCTGGGCAGACCCCCGGGCAGCACCTGCTACTGCAGAGGGGGGTTCACTTCAGCAGGTTGCAAGGAGCATGGGCACAGAGGAGCTTCTCCTAAAATGATCTGGGAATAAGGTGGAAAAGCACTTGAGACAAGGGTCAGTCATGCCACAGCCCCTCTATGGTGGCTGAAGCCGTGCTCTGCCTTGAGGGTGTGCCATCTGAATAGCTTTTGTCCCACTAGAGGTCTTTAAATAAAGTCCCTGCATTAAAATATCAAGGCATGTACCCTACGTGTCCTCCACACTGCTGCTGTCCACCCCCAGTGTTCCTTGGCAGAGTTGTCCTCTACTGAAATAAAACGTTTTGATCACAGGTAGTGGGAAGAAGGAAGAATGAAAACAAGCCAGAGTGGCCTATTTGGCCAGGTGACAAAAATCCCCAGGCTTTTGCAACCAATCCTTGGCTCAGGAGGCAGATTTTTTCCCATTCATACTCCCTTTCAGCAGACAGATCTCTGTGGATTGTTTCTGGGGGGGAAAGTCCGAAGATGAATCCTTTCTCCACTTGCTCTCTAACAAAGTTGTTTGTTTCTTAACTTGTTTGCAAACCCCTGAATATGTTCCATCTGCTGCTTTGTCTTTTAATTTTTCTTTATGGCAGTTCCTTTCTTTGGAGGAACACAGGGCAAGCAGATGCTGCCAGTGGGCTCTGGGGTTGTTACAGCCCTGTTTGCCTCAGTTGTGTGAGCCAATAAATGCGGGGCTGCCTGTTTTCCAAATGATGTTTCAATTTTTATAACAGCAGGTTTCGAATGGCTCCTGGAGCAGAAGGATGCTTGGGGAGTAGGTTGGTTGAGGGTCAGGCCTGGCTTTGTTAACTTGGGGGGCCGTCAGATCTTTTGTCATCATTTTGTCAAGTCTGGGCTGGGCAGGATAATTACTTGTGACAACTTTACAACTCTGAGAAATAAGGTTAATTTTTTTCAGAGCAGCAGCTGGAAGGTTGGATGCCAAACCAAAGGGTTTGCTGGATAAAGAGACAAATGATAAAATCATTTTGTATTTTATGCAATGCTTTTGTAAAAGGGCTCAACTGGTCGCCCCTAATGCTGAGTTAAATTAACTGTGTGGTGTTGCAAAATGAAGTGTAAGATGCCGCCATTCTCTTTTAATAAACGGCCACCATGCTCTGGCTTCTTGCAGAGCATGTGGAGTGTGGGGGCAGCTCTGGCATGGAAGGAAGAAGCTCAGAGAAATCAGATTTGAATAGAGTGGATTTTATGCAAGCTCTCAGGGAGCTCTGTGTCCTGGAGAGAAGTGATGGAGCCTGAAGGATGGTCATCTGCTTTGGCTTATTTCTGGAGATGCTCAGCAGAGGGTGCGGCAGAGGAGCAGCAGGGCCAGAGGGCAGCACCACTGCTGGGGGTCCTGCCTGTCTAGGGGCAGGGCAGAAATGAGTGGAACAGGGTGAGTTGGGTTGGGTTGGCATCAAATGTGCATGTACTTGTGCCCCAGAGAAGCCAGGGGATTACAAGGATCCCAGATAGGAAGGTCGAGGCAGGAATGAGGTGGCACCCACCCTCTGGTCTGGGGCCAGAATGCCCATGAAAGAGAATGATGTGGAGACATCCCTATGCCTTTTTTCACCTGTGTTGTCCAGTTTCCTCACACAGTTGGATCAGAGATGGACCTTTCCCTCTCTTTCATTTGTTCAGCAGGCTGATGCTTTGGGAGCAGTTTGGGGGTGAGTGCTCATTTGAAATATTTTTCAGCTTAGCTCTCAAAAAGTGCAAGTCATTTATTCTTGGCAGTGGAGATGCATCACTTGTGTTAGGGCTCCCCTTGCTACTCACTGTCAGTGAGCTGCATCTCCTAGCCCATATTATGTGGGTTCAAGCTGACCAGGACAGAACTGTATGGTGTCATGCAAAATGAAATGCCATTTCTTTGCCTACTGAGTTGGAAGGGCCAAGAACAGGGATGGCGTTTTCTAGTTAACTCATTTCCATACTTTGGATATTTGGCAGTAGCTTTGAGCTCTTTTCTCTTTCTGCTGTAGCAGTTGGTTTGTTTCATAGCTTATCTGCTTTTGAAGTAAATTCTTCAGAGTTAGTGCGATGAGAGGCAGTTTGGCAACAGCAAAAAAGTTATGCGGCAAGTTTTTCCTGCAATTTCTTCACTATTATGGCATTTGCAGTATTAGGGAATGTGATATGAAAAACATTATAAGGTTAGAAAAGTGTATTTGGCTTTCACATTTATAAAGGTGTCCTTTAGGACAAAACTACTTTTTAAAGTTTATTAAACAGTAAGAGTTGGGATTTTTTTATATCCTGAAGTGACACTACCTTTATTCTTAATAAATAAGATATTCTTTTTGCAGTTTGTGTAGACTTACCAGTCCTGCCCAGATGCTAGTTTATATAGACACACTGTTTATCTTTGAAACCTACTTGCTTCTGATTTAGGTTTGAATTCCACAAAAGCTTAAGCTGATACTTAAACTTACGCACTCGGAAAAGACTCACTAAAATTTGAGTGGAATGTATACAGCTTGAAAAACTGTGCATGTGAATAAGTTTGGAGGACTGAGACATTCATGGGCTGATGAAGCATTTAGGTTCAACTGAATGAGAACACTGTCTAGCTAGAGAAGCATAACCATGCATCTTCCTGGGAGCCTCTTTCTGCAATCCTTCCTCTTACAGAGTTGTTACTGACTTTAGTAAAGGTCTGTACTAGGAAACTTTATTGACCATGATTATTGTGTTTCAATGACTATTTAAAAATACTGTATAGAAGTGCACCCTTAGAGAAGATGATGGGAAAGCAATTGTTTTCACTTCTGTTTAAGATTATTTTTGGCCATATTTTTTTACCAAAAAGGGCTAAGTTTCAGAATACTAAATGTGAAAATCTGTACTGCATGACTTCAGTTATTAACAACAGAAGAACGGTCCCATATGCTTTACTGGCAGAGAAAACATATTTTTACATAATAGAATTAGAGCAGAAAATATTGTTCCCTCTTGGAAACATTATAGCATATTAAATGTGAACTTGGAAGCTACATTTCCAAACAGTTTAATTCCAAAAGCTTATTAAAGTTTGATATATGCTCTAGTATCTTTCATTTGTGTTGGTAGTATGCATCCTAATTAGCTAAGAAAATGTCAATTTATGGCTGTAAAATTATGAACGTGTATCTTGCCACTCCTGAGTCTTCAAGAAATTCTCAGGGAGTACCTTTGCTTTTATGGGGGTTAAAACTGGAAGTGCAGTTTTCCTGGCTAAATATGTGGAAAAAAGTGTATGCCCAACTGACCTTTTACCCCTTAAGATCCACTCCAAGTATTGACATTTATGAACATACCATTTTGCGTGGTTTATGGTGACATCTGGAAGCCTTGATCTGAATTGGTCCTCTCCTGTTGTGCAAGGCACTCCACATAAAGATCCTTCTCTAGGAGAGTTTACAGTTTAATTAAAACTAGATGCAATAAGTAGCTTTACCTAAAAGTTGAAAGGAAATGGGAAGAAGGAAACGGTAAATCACGATTTTTTTTTGTTGTTGTCTATGTATTATTAGAAAACCCCCAAATTCATAGAAAAAGTGTGACAGTAGTATTTTAAGCTATGAAACTTGTTTTGCTGCTGCACTTTGCATTTTTTCACAGCTGGATTTGTGCAGCCTAGCTGAGATGAAGGTTACAATGGTAGAAAAATCTGGTGGTGACAGCCTGTACGAGTGCAAAGCTTATGGAGAGGTGTCTGCTGGAGTCTTGGACCTGAATGCTGCAGCCCCAAACATCAGCAGCTCAGCCTGCACAGAAACACAGGCAGAGCACTAATAAAAGCTTCTGCATTATTAGCATTCCCACTGGGCATCCTTGACCAGATTTAATATATGCTCTGACCTGTTGATGATTCCAGGTTCCTACTGGTCCTCCCTCCGCCTTTGATTAAAGCAAGTTGCAACCTGTGTTGCTGGCAGGACTGAACCCTGTTGGAAAAATGAAGGTGTTGCCTTGTAAAACAGGAGTGTTAAACCACTACCTGCTCCCCATTAGCAGTCCTGCAAGGCAGATTTGGAATGAGCAGCAACAGTGCTCACTTGGCTGTGCTGTTCCTCTCTCCACCTGGGAAGGGGGTGGCTGAATCCCTGTTTTTTATTAAGGAGCCTTTCCACAGGGGTTGGCAAAAAGGACTCCTTCTGAGATGGCTTCCAGTTGATGTTTCATCCAGAACATGAACTGGGAACAACTACTTTGCATCACTGTCCCCCTTGAGAGTGGTTGCAAACATTTCATCAGGAGTTTATTCATTCAGGGCACACTCCAGCACAGCAGTGCCAGTAAGGCGAAGTCTCTGTGGAAACTGCTGGAAATGCACACCTACATCATAATGAACTTATTGTCATTAAGAAAAAGAGGAAATTTCTTGCAATTCTGGATGTATGAACTAAATTTTATGTTCAGTTTTTCTGTTTAAAACCCTACTATTTTTAACATAGAGTATTATTGGAGATGGGGAGGAAAGAACTCTCTTCGGAGAGATGCCTCCAGGCAGTAATTGGAGGTCAGAAAAAATATTTAAAGACCAGCATAACCACATTTTAACAATGCTAAAAGAAACCGAAGGCAAAAATCATCGTTTTTCTTTTGTGTCTGCCTTTTTTGTTGGCATGTTAAGTGAGTTTTTTTATCATCCTTACTGTGTGGTCAGAGAACATTTGATACACACATCCATTAGGCAGAGTAAGTTGGAGTATAACTTTTCTTTGCTCTCTGTCTTTGTATTGCATTGTGTGTGAAATATTCACATGTGTTTTCATGAACACTGGAAACAGTATCTTGACTTGGGTTACAAGAAAGGTAGGATTTGAATTATAGTTTTTGACATGGAACATGCACAGATGAGAACTAATGAGTGCCCCTGCCAACTGGGATTGGAAGGACCTCATTAAAAAGGCTTCAGGTGTTCTTAAAAATCCCACCCATAGATAATCCTGCAAAATACCTCTTCTCTCTGTCTGTAACAGAAATCTAGAAAGTGGTGTGATTTGTCATGAGGCTGTTTCAGTGACAGCAACCAGCTTGCAGTGCTTCTTTGCTTTGCTTCACTTACTCAGGCTCCAGATGAGACCCTCTGTAGAGTGAGATTTAAGAGAACCAGCAACTGAGCCCACATGGCTTGACTTGAGGAGTTACTGGGTTTCTGTGACCATCCTTGGTGGCAGAGACTCTTGCAAGTGGCAGTGCTGGTAAGGAGGCACCCCATGTGTGACTAAGCCCTTGGTCAGGCTGCTATCAGTGTCGTTGTCCAGAAAAACTTCTGTTCATTTTCCTGACCTTTGGGTTAGACTTGAGTCTTTCACAGCCTGTCCTTAATCGTGCTGTCACTGAAGGGCAGCATATTTGTTCTTCCCAGTCTTCCCATTACCCGTGTTTATGGACTGTCAGCAAGTGCCGTAGGCTGTTAGCTGCCTCTCTGTGCCCACGCTGCCTTCATAACCAGATATTTCCACAACAGAAAAGGGGATTAGTCACAGGAGGAAGCAGGTGTGTCATGTATAGGAAAGGGCATGATTAAACAGTGGTATTTTCTGCTTAGGCTTCCCCAGTGAACTGAAGGAGTCATCCTCAGCTCAGCATCCCCCGCAGTTCAGCTGCAAGGCTCAGGGGAAAGGGATGCCCCCCAGGCTAACACCTGCATTTTGGACAGGAACTGACCTGTAGGAAGTTTTCTCATTTCTGCTTGTGAGCCTTTGGAGGAGGAGGAAAATAAGACTTCTTCAATTCACAGTATATAGCCTGTGCTATATTTATGTGTTATTGGTAATTCTTTAGCAAAAGGCTTTTCGTGTCTTTCCCCACAAAACGGTTGGTTTTGCTTTCTTTGCTGAGTTTTGCCATCTCTGTGATGTGTGGGGATCTGAGCAGCCTTGTCTGAAGAAGGTGGTGTGAGGGGAAGGGGAGAAGCTGGGGCTTGCTGCTGTTGGTACCACCCAGAGCAGGTGGGAAGGTCTGCTCCTCCTGCTGCTCTCCTATGTCTGCCAAGTGATGTTTGCTCCCAACTGCTGGGACAGCAGCCGAACCTGGGTTTTCAGAGAGATGTTGTAGTTAATGTGGTCATTTTTCCTTTGCCTTGACCATAGCAGGCCCTTGTTTTAGCAGCAGTTTTCCTCAGAGGTCAGACTGCCCCCACTTGTAGAGGAAAGGAGGGTACCTTGACTAAGGCTGCACCTTGGCATCCTTCGTACTTTTCTGTATATCAAAATGGCCAGACATTTGTGCTTTTCAAACCTAGGTTGCAGTTGCTATGGAATGCCTTGCTTTTGTTTTCTTAAGTCCCAAAAAGCTGCATTTTTTATCATTACGTTGCTAGACCTAACTTGAGCTCTTTATCATTGGTTTTTGAGATGTTGAAACCTGTTAGAGACAAACCTGTGAGAACTCACACTGTGAAGCTGTTTTTTGCCTGATTGGGTCTGAGTGCTTCTTAAGGAGAAGCAAATGTAGATGAAGGAAAAATTCTTTCCCCTTCACCACCGTTTTAGGAGTACATTTCACCTTCAGATGCACTGGCACAGCTAAACCTGTGGCAAAGGGGGCCAGAATTTGTGCTTTGATGTTCTGATCTACTATGATTAAAAAATGAGACAAGATACAAATGGATTTTTCCCTGTCATGTGTTGCCTGCTTATTTTTTTTTCTAACATACTTGCCAGTAGTTCTAAGAAATGGCTGAAAAGGTCCAGCACAAAGCCAGAATGTAAATTTATTGTTATGCTACTGTTGTTCAGGCAATGTGGAGTAAAACACTACATGTGTTTTGAAAGAGACAAAATAAATATCAGGACTTTGTACCTCACTTGCCTTCAGCAGCTGCTTTGTATATCAACAACAGTAATGAAGGAATAACACAAAGACAGTCACCTCCCTGGAGTGGCTTCTAACATGCAAACAGAATTTATGGGGGTGCATTGTTCAGGAAGCTTATTATCTCTGTGGCAGATATGAAATGATGATATGTTGCTGAAAAATAATCCCCATGTACTTTGACAGCAGCTTCCGAAGTGCACTATCTAGTCTGAGGATTATCTTAATCTGGATCAAGAGATACTGATGAGAATTTACAGGAAGCAAAAGCATTTTGGGGGGCTTTATTTACTGCAGGAAGGTAAAGAGATGTCACAGACAAATTTTGCTGAATTACAGAAAGTATCCAAAACAAGTAAGTGCTGATGCTGTGTTTGGACAACGCACTGCATTCTATGAATGAATGTTGCTAAGAGGGTGACTCCTTCTTTCTGGTGGTCATCCTGGGAACACTCTGCCATGCACATGGGGAAAGAAAATGGTGATAGAAACAACAAGGAATCACAGAATATGCTGAGTTGGAAGGGACCCACAGCGATAATCAGGTCCAGCCCTTAGCCCTGCCACCAATCTCCACTTTGCTCATGAGATGCACTCTGTAGAGAAGGAGCAGATCAAGGAGGGCATCTTTTCAAGTCAGCTCCTTTGGAACCTGTTCCATAAAGTTGTCATCGAGGTTTTTAAGGAATCTTTTGGCCCAGGAAGCAACACCTGGAAATGGAATTATGTTGTGAGGCGTCATTCTTGTTCAGAGGAGGTGTAGGAAGGTGGTGTATTCAGAGACCTTCATGTTGCTGCACTAACCCCTGTGGTTCAGAGGTCATATCATGAAGATGTGGCCAAAATATTAGGTCATTAGTAAATGGAAAGATGATTGTGAGGAGCGTAGCAAGGCACAAACAGTGTGGGGAGTTACAAATGTGAGGAGCCTTTCAGATGCTGGTACAAACCAGGGGGTTTTGTTCAGAAGCAGGATTTTGTTCATAAAGCATAGCCAGTCAGCAAGTGGCATGGATGGCATTCAAAGATGCTCTTGAAGTAGTTTTTTATTCTGTCAGGGGCAGAAAGCAGACCTCTGTCAGTAAAATTTGATTCCAGAAAGAGCCTTGTTCCAACTGGTGAAAGGGCCAGCATCTTCCCTCAGGTAATTGTATCCACTACAAAAGGGTTTTTTGTGTTAAAGGAGCCTGACACAATTCATCAGGTTGGGTGAGGGGCTCCTTTAATTGGTCTGAAATGATGCTTTCGGTGATAGACATGGAGAGCAATGATGTTAGGCTTGGCTAATTGCAGGCTTTCTGAGCAGCAATTAACATGTCAGAAACGTAGTTATGCTTGAGGGAAATGCTGAAACTTTCCTTGCCTCCTATTTAAAAAAAAAAAAAAGCCACAAAACCACAACTGGAAGTCTCGTCTAAACTAATGCAAACAATCTGGTAATGCTTCGGGAACCTGTTTGTTGGTGGCGTGACCCGATCGCTGCCGGTGGGGTGATGGCTGTAAAATGGGCTGCCAGCAGCTCTGGCTTTGCGTTTTCTGAGAGTGGAGGGGATCATGCTGTGTGTATGAGCCTTGTTAATACCCCTGGCAGCTGTAAGAACTGCCAAGTCTATAAAAGCAGCTTATCTCCTGAGGAGGAGAGCCCCCTCACCGACCCCCCTCCCAAACTAGACTGATTAGCGTCCTAAGAAATGGAGGGTTATTCCACCCCAAACCTATGCTGCTCATTCAGGCTAATCTCTGGAGGGCTGAAAGGCCTCTTGTCTGTGATTGGAATCATATGATAAAGCCTTGCTTGCTTTCTCTTTTATTGTGCCAAAAAGTTTGTCTTGCTTTTGATCTAGCTGAGAGCTGAAGTGGCTTTTAGTGTGTTTATGTGTCATGCGGAGCATTTTAAGGCAAGAATTTTGGGTCTTGTCTCTGGGCTTCTGGCGTGGTATCTCCTCATTACCACGTGTGGTGCTCTCCTCAGGCATCAGTTGTACCTTCCCCTTCCTAGTAATGGTTAAGAACACCTTCCAGGGGCTCTTTGTGGTGGGCTCTTTCAGACCTGGGGCAGAAGGCAGACTGAACAGGGGGGAAAGTTGTCTCCATTTGGAGATTTATTCTGAGAAGAAAGAATGCAGGAAGGCACCGTGGTCACACCTCCTCTCCTGTGTCCTGGCCCCACGCTGGGGAATGACACTTGTGTCTCCTCCTGTACTCAGGCATGACCTCTGAAAACACTAATAGTAGACACTGAATTGTACTAGCTGCATAGTAATCAAGGCATGTAATGAATAATCTTTGCCTCATTCTTCCCCATAATCTCCTAATCCTTGCCTGATAGACACAGAATTTACTTCTGAAGAGGTCTAGCTTTGGCACAGATGTATGAAGGCTAAAAATGTTGTGGTTTTTTCCCCAGAAAAAGACTAACTTTCCACTTTGTTAAATGAGTGAGAGTCTTTTACATCAAAAATTTGTTACAGATTTTTTTCCTAAGAACAAACACTCTTTCCTCCTCCCACACAAAAAGAAAGTCCTAAGGAAAAAAAGAAATCTTTCCAATGTTCAATGCATCAGGGTTGTAAAAAAGGCAACTAGCCCTCAGCACATGGGGCACTTTTATACTCCCCAGGACTGGATGGTCATTGCTCTGTAGAGCTACAGCACATAGGCTTTGCTTGGACATGCTGAGATAGCATTTCAGAAGGAGGAGGACTTCCTCCACACCATGTTGCCAGATGCTGATGTTGAGGTGTCCCCTTGTGCTGCTGCAGCCGTGGGTGTCTCTTGCAACCTGTCTTCCCATTTTAGCATGAAATGCTTAGGCAGTGGGTTTATGATGCTAGGCTGGTGCTGGGGGAAGTTTAGGGACATGATGTGGGCTACAAACATCCCCCATAGTTGGTTACTCTGTGCTTTCCCAGGGTGCAGTAGATTGGTACCACTCCGGCTTTGTTTATTGCTGACTGGGATTGAGGGTCCTGGGAAAAACTTGTCCCTGAAGGGTGGAGGAAAAGAGGAATTGCGGGGCATGTGGTTTTTTGAGCACTTATTAATTTTGGAACATCAAGGCAGACTCGCAAACTTTCTTCTGATAAGATGAAACACTCTAAACTGTGTCAAAAAATGAGGCTTCCAAAAACATCTGAATTTGGATTGTGGCTCAGACCTTGGCTCCCTTCTGACCTCATGTAAATCATATAATCTCCCCTAAGAAACATAAGGAACCTTGCCCTTTGAACCTGTGGTTCTTGGCTCATCCCTCTTCTGGCTTTCCCATTCAGCTCCTGGAAGGGAAACTGTTCAAACTCCTTGTTTGTCATCAGGTTGGGGAACTGACTGCTCTGTCTTCTGAGCGTTTCACAGAACAACAGGGAAAGATTCATTCATTCGTATGAAAGATAGTTCTTGTTTCTGTCATAACAAAGCTTTTGCCTTCCTCGTTTTTTTTGGTCTGTCTTGATGGGCTAAAGTCTGAATGACAATTCTAAGTGTGATTAGCAAATGCCAGGTGAGGAAGCGAACATTTTGGAGTAAAGGAGGAAGAATTGGTAGCATTTTCCCAAACTCTGGGAAAACATGTGATGTTCAGGGCAGAGCAGTCTGTTACCACCCACTGATCATCCTGAAAACCCTCTCTGTACCAGGAGAAGAGAAGGGCATCTACCTCGCCTGCTTCATTTAAAAGAAAAGAAGATATAATGGAAAACTCACACACAGACTACGTTATGCCATGTGCACCTATTTGTATCATTCAGAAGCACTGGGTTTTTTAAAAATGTTTTCTGTTTTCCATTAATTGATCAGAAATATGTTAACCAGGTTCACTTGCACTGGGTTTTACATCCTCATCACTTCTGAGGGCTTCTCTCTTTTTTTTTCTGTGATGATTATAAGAACTTCATGTTTCTTAAACTATCCGTGGCATTTAGTGCCCTATTATTTTCCTGCTTTGCAAGCAGGAAGGGAGAAATGTATATTTTTCTTTACTACAAACCAGCCTTTGTCAGCTCCTGACTCTCTTGGCCTTGGTGTGCCGGACTGCTACAAACGAGTTCATTGTAAATGTCTCTGACAATGTGTAGTTCATGCCTCATGTTTTTTTGGTTATGAAATCATATGCTGATATACAGGTATGAGAAGGGCTCAGGGTCCATTCAGCACAGGTGAGATTATTATCTAGGCAGTAATTAGCTTGAAAAGGAAACTGGACTTAACTGTTTCCCTATGATAACTTTACAGAGTTCAGACATTGAGATGCTAATGTTTTTTTGCATTACACAGGTTCCCTCTCTTCTTATAGCTTATCTCTGTTTTAAATGGTTCAAAATAGATGGCATTTTAATTGTGCAGATGCATCAGATACTCTGGAATGAAACCAGATCTTTCCCATTGAGGGTCATGCTGAAGTTTTCTTGTAGTGAGAATGACTATGAATCAATTACTTGAGACTTCATTATGACGAAAGAAAACAAACGTGGCATCAACAGCGGGTTTAGCAGTCTTTGCGTCAAAGAGGAACTTGCAGAACCATTTAAGGCAAAATAAAATCCTAGAGAGAATCATCAAAGGGTTCAAACGAGAGCATAAAATACTGTACAATGAAAAATGTCACAAGAGCTTCAATGGCTAAGATATGTATGTGAAAAATTCCAGGCTGAGCCTTCCCACACTATGGGAGGTCATCAAGTAAAGCAGAGTTAGCTCTGTTTATCTCCAGTCAAAGGGACACATGACTTCATTTGGGTTATA
The DNA here is from genome assembly GCA_013396655.1 of Campylorhamphus procurvoides. Lineage (NCBI taxonomy): Eukaryota > Metazoa > Chordata > Aves > Passeriformes > Dendrocolaptidae > Campylorhamphus > Campylorhamphus procurvoides. The sequence continues at coordinate 169,462 of WBMV01002325.1, read as the reverse complement.
GTCTCATTACTGCTGAAGTGTGAAGTGTCAGGTTAAAAAGACTACACGCTTTTCACCCATAGGGATTGCTCGGTTTTAATGGGTCGTGTCAGCGCTATGGCTCAAAACATTGCAAGCCATTAATGTTTAATGTATTTTAAACTGAAGTCCTTGAGAATACAAAATTAACCCTGTGGATGTCTGTAGCTGGGACCTCTTGATATTCAGCCATTTCAAGGAATACAGCATGGTATTACTGCTGGCGATGGAGAGCTTAAAAAAAACCCCCAAACCCCAGAAGAACATATTCTTCTCAAACCCTATTGTTCTTCACAGAGTGGTCCTGGCAGTCTGTGCTCTTGCATCCCCAAAGGTTGCCAAGATGAATTACGTTATACAAACATGTCAGTCTTGGGCTATGAGAGGAGTGCAAGTGTCTGATCTAAGTCAACCAAGAAAGTGCTGCTGCTTTTCCCCCAAGACCCTCCCATTTCTGACTTTGCCTTCTACATTCCTCCTATCATATACTGGAAAAAAACCCCTCCAATCCAAACCTCTCAAAAGCCCTTGCTCAGAAGGATGGAGATTTCTACACCATCTTATTTCAATTTTAGTCACTAAGAATAGCAGAGTGCACTCCCAATGCCCACGGTTTAAAAGCCCTATCCCAACATGCCACACAGCATCTCAGGTGACTTTTGACATTGGTGGGTGTCTAAAATGTATCACTAAAAGAAATTGTTGTTGTCTTCTATCTTGTCAGCAATGTTACTTTTGTGAGGGTTTGTCATGCCTTGTCGAGTCTTAATAATTCAGAAAAGACTGGCTAAGAAACTACTTAATATACTGCCTTTTTTGGAGTGGCATGAGGACAATTTGCCTTAGTCATACTTATAAAGCAATGCACAGTCTCTGCAGTATGAAATCTAAAGAGGAACAAGTTTTTATGGGGGTAACATTCTTTATTCAGACCTTTTTTTTAACCTAGAGTGCTGGCATATTTATTTCAGAAAAATATAGATTATGTCAGTGTTGAGTTTGTGGATGTATAAAACAGTGGGAAGATGAGTTAAATTGGTGTATACTGCTTTGTGGTTTACTTTTTAAATTATTTAGTAAAAGGAAGTGCAATTATAATGCCTTAAAATTTAAGATCAGTGTTGTTCTTCTGCATGTATCATCTTTTGGGGTCCTCTCATGGCTTTTTTTGTTGAATGTCAAAGGAAGGTTTCTGATCAGCAAGGCCTAATGGAAGGATGTTTCGAAAACAGGATTATGAGTCTTGTAAATCTTAATTTTTGAGACCTTTTTAGTGTCTTGAAGCTTAAGCCGGTGTGTCACAATCTGTTACCTGAACTCAGTGCAAGAAATAGCTCAGCTGAGATTCTGGGTTTGAATTTTATTTTATTCAACTGGACGTTTGTTCTTAGGAAACAGAAAGGCTAAGGAAGTTGTTGATATTTCCCCCTCACTGCCAGCACTAGAGTTGTCTATTTTTATTTACTTTGAGAGACAGGGGAAATTGGACAATTGGCTGAACCACAGTAACCAGCATCACCGGTTTCTCATTATTTCTGGTGCTTCCTTAAACTTCTAAAATCTTGAAACTGTAAAGCAAGCAGAGAGTCTTTTTTTCCCCCTAGACCACATATAATCTGCCAAAAATTCCTGTGCTTTTAAGCAATGACAGGATATACACTGTCATCTTTGATCCATACATTGGGAAGGGCTTTGCCCCCTACCCCATCCCCACACTCCTCTTTGCAGTTCAACTTTGGCTGTTAGAAGTGGTTTCAGTGTATAATTCTTTGCAGATAGAAATAGATCTATGTCCCTACAAGTACTAATTTGTCTGTCAGTCTCCCCCCATAAAGCTGGTGGTCCTGATGTTTGCATCCCAGTTTATCTTGCTGTGTAACAGATGAGCTGTCCTGGGGAAGAGTGGAAGGGCAGCTCTCAACTCGGGAAAGGAATGTGCAGCACGGATGTTGTTTTTTCTTTGTGGTTGGGGTAGAGGCAGAAAAGGATGAAATTGTCATTGAGAAATCATACGCAGACGACCCACTGTTCTCCTTGGAGTACTGCACAAAAAGCATGCATGTGCAGGAGACACTGCTGACCACTGACCACATCCCACTCACCACCCATTAGGGGTTTTCAGAATCCATAAGCATGCCAATGGCAAGAGATTTGTATCTTTTACTTTTTTTTTGTCTTTTTCCCTGAGAGGGAATTTATTGTATCTCTTTTAAGCTTTTGCAGCTGGCGAGTTGGGTTTATATCTGAACTTGAGGCTTCATCTGAGCTGAGAGGGGGATGGAAAAGGTTCAACAGACAAAGAATGGGGAGTTTATGCTGGGCATTTGCAAGTTCTTCCTGGGGATTTAAACTATTTGTAGATTTAAACCTCTGATTCGGCTGCCCTATGGAGGGGGATTTGTCTTCTCAGTTTCCACTCCACCCCCAGCTCTTTGAGTACAGTAGCATAAAGCTTTGAAAATACTGCACTGAATAGTCTCAGTCTTAAATGGCTTTATTTCAAAGCGTGCTTGGCTAAATCTAGGCAAGTGGCTTAACCCCGTTCAACTCCAACACGTCATATATGTCTAGCTTGCTTAAAACTTGCATTTAGAAGTTGAGCTCTGCCCCACTGGGATCTGGGCCAGTGCTCCCAGCCCATGTCCTGGTACTCACAGCATGCTGTGGGGCTGCAGAGAGTTGGCAGTGTGAGCACATCCCAGTCACCCTGAGCTTGCATGAGCAGTGGTGTGGCTAGTCACAGCCTCCAGCATCAGTCCTCTCATTAGCCTTGAGCCACATGTAAAAGAGGCCAAAATCCACATTTTCACACTCAGAAGCTTTTCACAGCTCTACTGATTCTGTTTGATGTGCTTTTCAACAGGGTTTGTATATAGCATTGCAAGAAGTTGTATATAACATAATAAACCCTCCTTTTCTCCCTGTGCAACTGTTCAAAGCTAAATCTAATGTGCAGAAGAAGTTCACGTTTCCAAAACTCTCATTCCTTGCCTCTGCTCTCCTGGTGGTGCAGATGAATATGCTGGGGGTGATTTGGGAACCAGTAAGTTGTTTCCCTCTCTGACTTTTCGAGGTGCTGGAGAGAGAGGCACATACCATCTCCTTTGTGTCTCACCAGTGGTCTCTGGCAATGCAGCATGCAAATGTTCTGGGCCATGTCACTAGAAGGAAGGAAGGTTTAACTTCATGTGAATTTAATTAAAAAAAATTGCCTTGATCTCTTATTTGAGAGGTAAGAGACGTGAATGAAGTGTCTGCCATGGAGATGCTTCTCCCTTGCTGATGGAGTTAGTCTAGCACTGTTTGTGTCAGCTGGATACAAAGCTGTGTCTCTCCCTGGGTAAAAATCGGTGGTATGGAGGACCTTGAGAGTTTTATAATGTGGATGCAAACTTGACATGCAAGAAAATAGTGAGCTTGAACATCTCTGTAGACATACCTACTACCAGTCTTTCATTACCAAAATGAATGGAAGCTTTTATGCCCCATCCCACTATGTTGGTTTACTGAGTGTGTGTGAGAGAGCAAGAAATCACACACTTGGAAGGAAACAACTCAGTTGGAGGGTGCAAAAGGCACCTGCACATGATGTTTTGAGTCATGGCAAAGATGCAGTCAGGAGAAAGAAATATAAGGGCTGCAGCTCATCTGTGGTTATCCTATTGCATATGCTGATTGAATGAGAGGGTGAATTCCTTCCTTTATTAATGCACCTATGCTGGTACTTGATGATACCACTTGCCTCAGAGCTTTTCCTGGTTATAAAAGACATTTACATCTACAGGGGAAATTAGGAAGTGGCCTAAAAACACATATTTTACACTGTTGCATTTGTAACCTAGATAAATGTTTAGCACCTGTACTAAATCTGCAGTGGAAAGTAGATTTTTTAAGGGTTGAAACAGATTTTGAGCTAAGTAGATTATGCAGTGTTTGATCATGTATTTTCTAGTCTTTCTGAACGTCTGCTCCTTTTGATGTGAATGCTGTTCTCTGCAAATGTAAGATTATGTTACGGTTTTCCACTATCTATAGGAATGCAAAATGAACTCTGAATATATGGAAACTTTCTATTACCTGCACAGACCAAAAAGCAGATGTCAGACTTAAGTTGGTGGAAGTGAACAGCCAAATAAAGTTCAGCCAATATTATTGGGAAATGAGGAAAATCAAGTAGAATATTTTCCAACATTCAATTGCCATGCTTCTCCAGCATGCTACTGTTGTTAAAAATATAAATTTGTTATGCATGTCAGCAAAATATTTGTAGAAAGAAGAGAGTTTTGAGGGAAACTGCAAAATAATTTACATTCTGGCTTCCCAAGGTCTGTCCAAGGTATTTATTGCAGGGGGTGGGGGAGGACAGGGAAGCAAACTGCAGTTGGTAAAATAACTTGGAGAGAAATTTCCTTGTGGAAAAGGGGATTTCACAAGACTGTTAACAATGGTTTAAGAATAGAAAGAGGTTTTCATGGGACTCTTAACCTACCTATTGCTATTTTAGAAAGGTGTAGCTATTTCATCACTTAACTTGTCCTATAGAACTGTTAGTTGGGACACTGTTTTGACTGCAGTAATTCAAACAACTCAAGAGTGTCAAGTGTGGTTTTGGTTGCACTTTCTTGCCCAAACAGAGGCAGAACCTTCTGTGTTTCTGATAACTAATTCAACTCAGCTGAGATTTTTTGAATTACCTGAAATATCTTAAGTGTACTTTTGGATTCTACCTGGTAAAGCAGGAACTTTTGATGAAATCAGCTGGGTTTTGTGATGTTTTGGTTCCAGGCTGACCTTAAACAGCACCCATTTGGAAGTGCTGAGGTTTTGGAAATGGAAGCTCCATTTCTAGCCCTATCATAATCCCAGGATCTCAAGATCTCTAGGTGTGTTCCTGTGACCTTCATCTTTTAATGCTTCCCTGTAAGGCTATGATGGTATCTGAAAAATTTGTAAGTTATTTCTAATAGGAAGAAAAATAAAATCCAATAAAATAAATGACTGTTTATTCAGTAATACTCCCTATTGAAACTCTGCTTCTGGTAACATGGAATTCAAGCAAGACCATGACATCCTTAGCCAAGGTGGCTGCACTGAAAAGCGATTCTGAGGGGCAGTTTCTTGCTGTTGCTTAATGCCAGTAGGCTTGGACTTGTAAGCTGTATGTCCTTGGACATGAAGGACTGAAAAGTATGAACAGAAGTAATATTTGCTGTGTTCTGAATATAACATGTATCTGCCCAAGATTCAGCCCATAGTGGTTGTTTAAGTGTGCAGCCTTTCAGAAACTTTAAGAAGAAAATTATTCCATGTCAGAAAATACAACATTAAAGCTGCATGTGCAAAAAATACAAGTCTTTGAGGAAGACTATAGTGAAAATACACCCCATAGGTTTACCTAAGCCATACAGAAATGCAACTTTAGCCTCTTCTGTTGTCCTGCATGCAGGACACCATGAACACATAGCCCATAATGTTCACCTGAGAGTTGGCTATTTGTATGTGTCAGCAGATAGTAAGTGGGAAGGGATTTAACTGTTACATTAATTTTTCTCAGGTTTTTTTAAATTATTATTATTTTGCATCCCTTTCTTTGCTTTGCTTGTATTTATTTACGGCTCCTGTAATGCAGTTAAAGTTGCTCACACTGAGACATCCATAAATATATTTTATTTTAAGATAGCAGAAGTCTTTTTTATTCAAAGTGAGTTGACTTGTACTTGATTCCACCCTTATACATGTATCAATTGGGAAAGTTTATCAGTGCACATTTTGCTGTTAGCAATGTAACCAAAACTAAAGTGCCTTAGCAAATCCATCTAAGCCTCTATTTATTTATAGATAGACTGGCTTGTATTTGTCTTTTCTCCATTCCACCAGTGCTGAAAGGAATGTGATTTTTAAATGGATTTTAAGAGGGAGGAAGGGGCAAAATCTCAGGATTTTTGGAGATCCCTTGCAAATTCAAATGTAGAGGTGCTGCATATAGAATACTAGAAGAGAGAGGTGAAAAGAGACTCTACCTTCACTCCGTTCCTTTGCATCTTACCCAAAAAATGCAGGAGTGGGCTTTACAAGGGACCATGAGACTAGTGAATGAGGAGAGCAAAGAGCAGATTGTTTGATTTGCAGGATTGCCCATGGGAAGGTTGTTTCCCTGGAAGGTGCTGGGCAGCAGCAGTCTGTGCTGAGATGGTTCCCCTCTTGAAGGCAACCAGAGAGAGCAAAGGGAAGTTTCCATGCCAGAAATCCCATTTGAATGTCTCCTCAAAGGCTTTCCCTCACACTTCCTTCTGTGTGCAGAGGACAGTTGACTTTGTTTTTAAAAGTAAATAGTCCTACAGCTTCAGATACCTGTCTAAAGGCCTTGATGTTTACACTTGGTAATCCCACAGTACTTGAATGGGATTGATTTGTGACACGCCGAGCCAAATCAAATATCTGACTGTAGTAAAATCACAGGTGGCAATAACCTTATCTCAGGTCAGTCGAGCTGTCAGTTATCAGAGCACTGCCCATGCCCAGTGCCATTTGGGGTGAAATGCAGCTCGGGTAAGGTCCTGTGACAAACAGTGCAGTGGATGCTGTCCCAGCTGCTGCTCTGCTGAAGGAGCCACAGAAAGGCAATGGCAGAGGGAAGAAACTTTTCGTAAAATCGAGCCAGAAATATGAGGTTAAAATATGTACTCAAAAAGGTATGTAATTAATTAATTAATTAATTTTTGCAGTTGTTGAGCATCAGCTTTTTTTGGTATATAGACTAAAATCTTGTCTTTGAGTCTAAATATTTCTTCCCACTAAAATAAAAAATCTTGGTTTTTGTTTTTCCTAATGGAAAAAAAAAATCAAAAATCCAAACTATTAAGGGCATAATTATGAGAGAAGCATTTCTAAACAAAATGCTTACAAGACATTTTCTCTTTACCAATATTTTTTAAGTCCTCAGCCTTATCTTAATTCCTTCCGTAGAAGCTGAGAGTTCTGTTTCACCCAGACTCTTTCTGGCTCAGCCTAAAGCAGAATTGCTCAAGCTATTGATTTTTTTTTTCCATATAATGAAGGCAGAAACTTTCATCTTCATCTCATACACTAAGTTTTCTAACACTGGATGGAAAGATCTAACCCTGTGAATGGATGCTATCCCCAGTAAGATAAACCTTCTATCTAAAATATTTTCCAGCTCAGATTTTCCTCTGATGGAAAGATATCGAGTGATTCTTTCCATGCATTTGAGTACCAGGCTGAAAAATAATGTTGCGAGAAACTCTTCAGGATCTTGAAATATAAAGGCATTATTATTCAGGTTGGGGTTTTTTTTAATGTCCTCAGATGAAAAGCGTGGGTCAGAAAGAGTCTGCAAGGTTACATACATCAACACCTCACCAAGACATCAGGCATGTGGAATTCTATATTGCAGTGATTATGCTTTAAAGAATGCTGGAAAGAATTCTCCTCAGCTACCCAAACAAGTGCACATATATCAGGTAGTCTCAGGTCTTCAGAAAACAAACAGAAAAGTCCACAAAATAATCCCTCCATGAGTTGGCCTATTTCCTGTAATTTTCTAGCTAGTGTCAAGTAGCCAAAATCTGTGGTCTAGACTAGTTTGTTCTGCAGATTTTTTTTTTGTCTTGGGGATTTACAAACCACAGAGAGTTGGAATGGATCAGAATAAATATTTGCTCATGCACCTACTGATTAGAGCTTTCAAAGTCCCCAATGCATTTGCATTCACATGGGTTAGGTAAATACGAGGGGTTTCCTCTCTTCCCCACTTCTCTCCCCCCTCAACTTCAGTTTAATGGGACAACACTTTAAATGTGGTGTGTTTTCCTTTGGGTATCCCACAGTGTTTTCTGCCTAGCAATTCTCTAAGAGACTTATTGTCCCAGAGAACACTTTTTTAGAATCCTTTTTATCCCCCTCCCTGAATACCAAGAATATTGTTACTCATTTAGGAGCACTTTGTCACTCCTGTTTCTGAGTTGGAGATTTCTCCAAGTATGATAGCAACTACAGCTAATAACGTCAATTATACAACACTAAGGTTCCTGTTCTGCTATTTTGACTGGAGTAATTATTTACTAGGACATGCCATATAATTAATTGCCTTTTTTTTATTTTTGGCATGCAAATGTTATATAAAGCTTTAGTTTTGCTGTGTCTATGATAGAACAGCAGTAAAAAGATTCACTTGGGTGAGCCACAACCCCACTTATTAGTGTGGCTTAGTGTGCAGGGGTGAAAAAGGTTTAGTAAATGTGCATTAAATGCTTGTCAGATTTCCCTGCTGTCTATATGTTTGTAAAAAGAGTGTTTTGATGTGCTAATGTGATCCAAGCATTCTTATGGTTGATGGTTTTCTTATTAAAACACAAATGAAAAATGACTAGGTATGGGATCAGTCTCCATGGAGTCTTTTTAATACTGTCAGATCTATAGCATTACCATCCTACAGGAACTTTAAAAAAAAGAAAAACATATTTAAAAAGACTTAAGGAAAAAAAATCATTTTTTAAACCAATGTGCATAAAGTCATAAACTAAAATAGTCATAAACTGAAACATAAACTGAGTCATAAACTAAAATCCGTGTCTGGACAATTTAGTTGTTGACAACATCAAAAACGCTTCAGGCACAACAAAAGATGTAAGATATATTTTAAGATGAAAATTTGGAATTTGTTGTAGGTATTTATTTAAATTGATTTATCTCTGTTTATCTACACTTACAGTTGAAAGAGTTTTGATGTTTTTCTCCATGGATGGCACGTGACCAGTCGAGGCAAGAGAGAAGGGTATTACTAAGAGAGAAGGAGGGGAAAAATCAAATCAGTGATGACAAGGCTGGATTGGGTGGGGCAGAGAAATGCTGGGATGGCCAAACAGCCAGGACGTGATTGCAAAGAGGGAAGATACAGAAGCCAAACATCCCAAAGTTAATTCATGGGAAAGTGGCTCTGCTGAGGATTTTAACACGTTCTCTGTTGTTCATTTTAAATTCCGTCTCCAGGAACCTGGTAACTTCAGGAAAAGGGTCAAGATAAACTGAAAGCCACAAATGCCAGCATATCAGGTTGTTTTTTTAAACCAGCAAGGTTTACTAATTTCATATTTGTTAACTGCAGGCCTTTTGGAGTCAATTTAGGTGCTATTACTCTTAAGACCCTTCATATGTAACTTTGATTTTTGAATGCCTCTAGCCCAAGGATTGTTTTGGGTATTTGGTGAAAGTGAGGGGGGGACTGGGGAGAAAGGGGAAAAAACCTGTAGTTTTTGGCAGAGTCTATCGTTTTTCCTGCTGGATGTTTTTCAGGTGAACTACCCAGCTATGCTACTGTATTAGAGTCAGGCCAACTATGTGGAACTAAGGATTATTCCACAAATCCTCTTTTAGTAGTTCTTTTAATAGTTTTTTTGGGATTTTTTTCTAAATGGTGCTTTTCCCCAAGCCTTACTTTTTTTTCCCCTGGGGTTTCCTGCCCTGACTGGGAGTCTCCCATCTTTCCCAAAGCATCGCATCTCCCTGGCTTTTGGCCAGGCTGGGTACCGTGCTCTGCAGCAGGGAAGAGGAGCTCTGTCCCCCGCACAGCCCGGCGTGGGGCTGCAGCTGCTGATGGCTTTATCAGATGGTCAGAGACATTCCAAGTATGCTTCTGGTCACTGTGGGATATGGGAATATAAAAAATAATGAAAAAGGAAGGCTTAGAGCAAAGCTGTTAGGCAAACTAGGGCTTTTGGTCAAGTTTTTCTTTTTTTTTTTTTTAATTCATTTAGTTTTTGTTCTTAAAGGGTGGAATTCTTTACTCCTAAGCAGATTGTTAAAGCTGCGTGATGTCATTTTCTTTTCTTTTCAAAGCCATGTTTCGAGCAGCTGAAGGGCTGCAGGTTAGGTAAAACTATTAATGACCATTTTTTGACCTCTGCTCCAGCCGCCCTCAGCGGCTGCAAATTTTTGAGTGTCTGACGGCTGCTTGGCTCTCTGCAGCATCCTTATGTTGGTCAGCAGCAGATGAGATTTCAAAGGTAAAACAGTCACCTCCAAAATTGCACCCTGCTGGCATGGACAACAGACAGATTAAAGAATGGGATTTCAGTGGTGTGGCAGGGCAGGAGAATTCAGTTTTTATGAGCAAGACATGCCAGGAGCTCCCTCTGGTTGACTCCAGCACAGAAGGGACACAATATGACAGAGGGAAAATGTGGAGAGAGTGCTTTGCAAGATGTTATTGCCTCAGAAAGAGGGACACTTACCTCACATTTCTGTAATGGCTGTAAAATATTCTGGGATCTTTGTTTCTTGGGTTTTTTCCAGTTTTTATGGTTGCTGCTCCTGGGTGCTCCCCAGATGTGTTAGGGTTGCACAGTGAGAGCCCTAAGGGGCTTCACAGCCTGTGTGCCTTTGCTGGAGAAGGCTCTGGAAGTGGTGTAGCTTTCCTTTGCCTTCTTCCATCTCTCTTTGCTCATTCCTCACTCTCTTTCCCAGCTTCCTGGGTCTGAGAGAGTCTTGCCTGAGCCTTCAGGGAGCCTGTCAGGACAGAAGGACAGGGAGGAAGGAGTCATATATAAGAAAGGTGACAAGAAAAACAGTGGGTTTAGCAGGGGTGCTCTGGTGTTTCTGTGTAGCTCAATCTCTTCCAAGGCTCTGGTTTTTCCAGTTGGCACAGAGAGTTGTCCTGATGCCACAGTGGTGCTCAGCAGTGGCTGAGAGTCTCCTGTCCCAGTGACATGTTGAACCCTCTTCCTCCAGATGGATGTGCCAAGCTGGCACATAGTAAATGGATGCAGCAAGACAGGGTTCACTTCCAAACCATGCTGCTCCTTGGACAAATAGACATTGTCAGGACTAATAATCTTTAAAACACTTCATGTTTCTTCAAGCACTTTGTGCATTTGCTCTCCTCAGTCTTCAGAGCCGTGGCATGTTCTCACCTTGACTGTCCCAAAGAGCATTTCCTCTGCAGTTATGTTAAAGATTGGGAACTTGTGGTGTCTCCATAGTGCAGTGCTTCCTCCTTTCTCGTGTCTTCTTTTTGCTGGCTGATACCAAGCCTAGTGTCCGTCATGCTCTCTCACAGAGCACCCTGCCAGTTCCCCAGTGGTCTTTTAGCTGGACACTGCTTAATGCAATCATTTGGATTTGGAGCCTTGTGTAAAATACTAAACAGTAAGAGAGGCAACAACATTTTGTGGTGTCTGCTGGAGTCACAAGTCCTGTCAGCAAGGGAAATACCATTACAGTGGTGGTGTCAGCTCTGGGACAGCATGACAGCCTCTGAAACAGAGCTGACTTCTTCTCTATATCAGTGTCTTGAGTGTGCTGGATTAAACATTTTCAATAATTTATAAAACCTTAAGTGCTCTGGGCAGTATTTTTACAGGGAGTGATTGCATTGTGTTCAGGAGATAACTTTCTCAGCTGGGCTATTAAATGAAAAGCTGAAACCTGCCTGTGATGCCAAGAGATGAGTGCTCAACGAAATGAAAATGTGCAACTTCAATTGCAAACATTCTTCTGTTGCCTGCTTTCCTACTTGCTGCTGGTTAATTCACTGTCATCCTGATAAACATAAAACCTCATCTGTGAGAAAAGCAGAGAGGCAAATGCCCACAAATTAAAAAAAAAAATAAACTTTCTCGCTTTGCACAACCTGCATTTTGAAATTTGGCCCAAGCTTGCAAGCGAGTTGGTTTGCACTGCCTTAAATTCCTGCAGAAGAACAGATAATTTTGAGAGATGATGCAAGACACCCTGGGCAACTGCTGCACCATTTAAAACCAAAAAATCCTGAAACATTTCCAGGCCGAGCTGGTGCACCCAGGGCAGCTGCTCTTCCAGGGAGCTGCATGCCAGTGGCCGTGCCAGCAGGAAATGCAGCGTGACCTGTGGCAAACCTGGAGGGTGAGAAACACTACGAGAAGATTTCCACGGGTGGCTCTAAGTGGCCCAGGCAGTTACTGTGTGGGCATGGACACAGGAGCAAACATAAAGGTAAGGGAGCAAACAGAATCCTCTTCCCACTGGAGATGCAAAGCACTTCCCATGGCATGTCTGGGACGACAGCATCGCCTTCTTCCTTCCAAGCTGGCTCTGCACGCACGAAACCTGGCTGTGAAACAGAAATGTTTTTATGGAAAGCATAATATTATTTTAATCATAAATTATTTGGAAACACAATACAGAAATAGCTTTAGATCACTCCTTCCACAGGGGTGTTTTTGCAGTCAGGGTCCTTATCGACTTCTCAGTGGGAACTGCATTAATATTGCCACAAAAATGCAAACAGTAGTGCCTTTGATAAAGCAATTTGGCATCTCTGAAGCAGAGAGATGTTTTGTTTTCCTGAGATACAACACTGTTTTCCGTGCGAAGACCTGCCATATGTGCCAGCATATGGAGAGAAAATGCTGGTTTTGTTAACATTTGTGTTTGGAAGCTGTGGGTAAGGAATGAAGGCTGCAGTAGCACTTGCTAAGTGAGCTCTGTTATTGCTACAGGGGCAGCACAGGAAGCCCCAAAGTCAGTGGCAGAGATGCTGGTGGCCTGCAGTCAGCCTTCTGGGCTTATTTCCCCTCCAAGTGCTGTGCCAAGGGCTCTCCTTCTCCTCTGCTTTGCTTGAACTCTTCCCATCGTGTGACAGAGCGAGGCTGGTCCCCACTGCCACCTCTCCCCATTGCAGAGTGGGAAAGCTTTACTGGCCATGCAGCAGGCATCTTTGTGAAAATGCCTTCTGGCTACTTTCTGGTGTCCCATGGGTATTATATATTTGATTAGTGCATTATTTTGATTTTTGGACTGCCTTTGGTTCAGGAATCCTGAAAGGAAGCTGTTGTGCAACTGTTCTAATCTGATTTTACAAGCCGATTCCAGCTTGATTCCCAGCACAAAGAAACAAAGAAGAGTTCAGTTGTATTTTTTTGTCCAAAATTAAAAGCCCCTCCTCCTTTGAAGGCTTTCTGCAGAGTGTTATGTTTAGAGAGCGATTTGCCATTGTTTAAATTTAATCTCCATAATTACGCTGGGATTGGATTAATGATGGGTTATTTTTCTGAGTCATTATTTTCTGGCACTCGCAGCTCTCGAGCACAAAGCCAGGTCTTCGTTGGATGTAAACTGGCATCACTCCACTGAAGTTTGTGGAATAATTCCATTTTATATTGTGTTGGCCCAGAGGTGATATTATAGCTGTTTTGAAGAAAGCACCATTTTGGAGTTTGCTGGCCTTGAATCTTCTAATTATTTTAGAGGTGTCTAGGCATTAACTTGCAGCTGCATTAGATTTAGGGTAGAGCAGCCAGCCGTTGTTTCTGGATCACCTCAGCTTGACTCAGAGGGATCAACAAAAGGTGCAATGCCAGTTTGAACTCTAGGTACCTTGACTTGTGTTTAAAAACTACTTTTTATCCTGATATGTGTGGGAAAAGTTCATCACTGAGGTCCAGAGGCCTTTTACACACTCTTACCCATGAGAACAAACTTCGGTCTGTTTGTTGGGGATGCTGTGCTGCAAATCCAGGGAACATGTCTGAGAAGCAGAGGGGCTACTCCTCTTTTGGAATTAGTTATCTTTGCTCATTCTGCTTCTCAGATGGGGTTGAAGAGGGAGATTCTGGGAGACCTGGTATGTAGAAGAGTGGTAGCAGGAGCGATAGGCAATGGACTAGATCTAGGGGATGAATCTCTCATCACAGCTGGGGTGATGGAAGGAAAGAGGCTTTTCTTGGAGATTCTGAGGGGCTGTGTAGAGTTGCTGTGATCATAGAAGGTAGTTGAAGTTACTGGGGTGAGAGCAAGGTGGGAAGAAAGGATCTCCCCCACTCTTGTGCATGTTGGGCAGGGGAGGGTTTGCTTTCTGACCTTGTATTTTAATGTCTTACTTGAGTTGCTCCTCTTTTAAAGAATTGTCTTTCCCACTACTTGTGAAATGGCATGTTAATAAATCTTAGTTTTAAGAATTATAAAGTTTTGCTTTCTTTTGGGTCTTTACAGTAAGGAGAAAGTGGTCAGTCCTATCTGTAGTGGATTTAGAAGGTCACTGCAGTGGATTAGACAGTATATCTCATTAACCTGCTACCCAGCTGACAGAGGCACGTGCTATATGTAAGTGTGAAGAGCAGACAGCAGTGATCCTTTCCTGATGCATCCTCACTACTTCCAGAAGCCATCTGTTTTTTCCTGCTGCCCTGCTCTTGAACCTGCAGGTCCACTCAGTGTAACATAACCTTCTGTTCCCTTGTCAGACAGCAGAAAGTGGTTGTGAAGCCTTTTAGTCTTCTGCCCTTCCTATTTTAAGACATTAAACTGATAGCTTGTGCTCTTCGGGTTGTACTCTGCAGGTTTTTAAACACTATTTTGGAAATGCTGCCAATTTTAGTAAGAAAGGTCAGCTTTAATCTTTAATAGTAACAGTTCTTCTACAGCCCTGATTGTCTGTCAAGAGAGGTGGGACTGCTTGGGAGACTTGGTGTCTGTTTTTAGATTGACCTGATGGATTCAGAAAATACAGGCAAGCCTTCAGGTGTAATGTGGCCATCTCTTCAGAGTACACAAAATATGCTGCAGACCCCCATCCATGTAGCTCCATTGTGAAACAGGAGGCAAATTGTAAGACTCAAATGAAGACTGTGTCTTGCACTGAAGTTGGATATCCCCCAGCTTGGATGTACAAACCTTCATGTTCTTACTGTCTTTTGCTTCTTTTTACATTAACTGTGACTGAGGTTTAGAGGTTTTTCTTTAAGCTTTCGTAGATTTTGTTCTGTGCAAAGTATTGTCAGCTACTTCTGAAGAAATTCTGATGATGTAAGGTTGCAGCAATAGATCAGTCATATATGTACATGGTCCATTTATTAGAGGGGACTGCTGGAGCTTTAGTAATGCTTCAAGTATTTGAGGTCTAATCCACTGCTTCTTTACTCCAGATGTGATAAAAGCTGTTGACTTAGTGCAGAAATTGGTGATGTAATACAGGGAAATTGCCTCTGCACTGATTGTGTAGCTATGGTGGTGAATCTCCTGTTAACAACCTCAGTTTTCAGGTGCTTTCTCTTTTTATTAGGGAGGGGGTCACATATGAAGGCTGAGAAGAAATAAGTAGGGATGGCTTATGTTTGTACTCAAACTGGATTCCTGAACACTATGCAAAACTCACTTTGCATAAGCTGGGTATGGATCCTGGTTACTTTTTCTGGAGTGTGGTAGCAGTGGCCCTGCAAAACCAAGTCCCCATTGAAGATCTTGGTGTGCAAAAGATTGTTCAGAAGTTTCACCTCTGCTGGGGACAGGATGGATACAGAATGTCCCATTCTAAAGACTCCTGTCTCGTTCATTTGCCACCCCACTCCTTCTCTGCCCCCTCCAAGGAGCTGAGTTGTCATGGAAATCATAATTATTGATATAGACAATTTATAAAAAGCCCCAAATTTACTTCTGGAGGTCTAGCTTATGAGTCTATGTGTTAGTATTTTGACTTTATTACCTGGAGTATGAGATAGAGACTTTCTTAAGCTACCGTTTTGACTCCCACCCAAGCACCTGACCTAACACTTTTCTCAACAGCTGAGAACTGGAGAAAATCACCAATATCATGACACTTGGTGGTGCTGGTCTGAGAGAAAATTGTGTTTTCTCAAGAAAGGCTGTTGACCTGGTATTTCTGCATACCAGTTTACTTTAGATCCAAAAAATACTGAAAATTCCTTTGCATAAGGAGAGTTTATTTCCCTGCCTGTCATTGGGCTTACATTTCCTTTGGTCCAAGGTGTGTGCAGCACAGTCAAATGGAAATAGGATGGTATAGTTATCAAAATAGATGTGTTAATTTCTTAATTAATTTTCTTTTTCTCTGCAGTGTTTTTAAAGTAACAAGTATTGTAAGCTGCATGCTATTTTTAAACCAAGGACATTTTGTGCTGAAATTGGCTATTGCAACACTGGGTTAGAATTAGAATACACAAAATTCAAAACCACAGTAACCCTAATTTTGCCATTCTTGCCTTTTTAACTGCTCAACAATAGTGCTTGTGTTTGTATAGAGTTTAAAAATATTTGTTAAGGGGAATGTAAAGAGCTACTGACAGGCTTCTCTGTTAACTGTTTCTGCACGCTCAGCCACTCTGCTCAGAAATGGATTTGTAGTTTCCAAGGACTTACTTCAGCAAATGAATAGTAATGTTCAGGATGATGTAGTCAAACTACGAAGATGAATTTTATATGGCTGTAGTTCATGTCATAATCCCTGGGTTTGCCTGGCTTGGTCATGACGTTCTGGCCATCACTTTGGGGAGAGGTTATGAGAGGCCAGCACTGCTCGGGGCTGCTTCCTTCCAACCTGCCCCAGCTGTGAGCTACCTGATTTTCCCTGAAAGAGCTTTGCAGTTGGGACATGCATATGTCCATCTTCAGATAGAAACTAGCTTTGGATTTCACATGTCACTGGTCAGATTGACCTGAATGAATTTATGTGGAAAAAAAAAAATGGAAAGCAGCTTGAGAAATGATCTCTGCTTTTTACTGTTGCCTTGCATTTTGGTGTATTCTGTCTGTGTTTTTGAATATGAGGTCATAGGATGCATTGTAATGCGATAGCAATACAGACTGGGTAATCCTGGGAACCAGCCACTTGAATCTTGCCTTTCCAAATTTTACTGTTCTAAAACTTGACTTCTTTGTTAAAAATGAAGAGTTTCCAGGGGGCGAAAAGCCCCCAGAGAAGGACTGTTGGCATTTTATATTTTTAAGCTGTCTTGCTGAATGAAAACAGTTGATTATTAACTTGATGGGGTGACAATGAGTATATAGAACTTAAATATCTCACCACTCCCACAAAGAAAAAAAAACACCCTCCATTGTATCATGGGAAGATACATAGCCAGAAAAACTTTCCAACTCGTTAAACTTTTATACTTGCTTCATACATGCTTAATGTAGGCTTTTTTCCATCCTGTGGTGGTGTTGGGCTGCTTCTGACCTGATCACAGTGGTGGAGGGCACCATCAGTTTTAACAGTATTTCTTTCTGAGTGTGCCTTTCTTGTAACAGAAAAAGCTGAGTTGCTTAATCTGAAGGATTAAAAAAAGGTTTCCTTGTTTGTGTGTTTCAGGTTGTTTATTCTGCCAAGCTTGATAACGAAATCAGTCTGAATGTTTCCCCTGTAATCAGTTTAGTCAGCTTCTGTGATTGTGTGGCATATTCAGACAAGGACAGGCATAAAGGAAGAAAGTTTTAAAAAACAGGAAAATACTATTGTACATGTATCAGGCAAGTTATAAAATGAGAAAGGGCAACTGGAGTCAAGTATCATACCTGCTGCTGCTCGTGCTCTGTGGTAGATGTTTTGCTGGATTTTTCTTCCTCTGTAGCTTGTATCTGACTTAAGAGGAATATGGGAAAATACTGATTTAAATGACTAGTTTGGTTATATCACTTTTAAACTATGTATTTTGTAGCGGAGATCTGTGGAGGTCAGGCCACTGTAGCTGACTTGAGGTCAGAAAGGAACAAAAAGTGATGTTTGGGCTGATTTTGAGCCCTGTGCTGTGTGGGATGACTCCAGGCTCTTCCTCATGCCCTTGTAGAGGCCACACTGCATCTTGGTGTGGGGCAGTAGCTGACAGGAAGCATCGACTATCCCTTTGCTGTCTCGGGTGTAATTTTAGTTTTCTGACACCCTGATGGAGCTCTGTAGCTTACCCTGGTTGTGCCCTTCCCTTTGCTCTTCCTGCTTCTCCTTTATCATCCTCAGCTGTGAGCCTGGGGAAGTGCTACCTCGCCTGCAGGTCACCTCATCCCCGTGACAGCATGGGAGGGGACACGGGTTTCAGCTGGTCATTGCACCCCTGAGCGAGGATGCAAGTTCTAAATTGGGAACTGTTGCTTCATATGTGTGCCTCTGAAAAGCCGTGGATTTAGACATTCCCTCACCATTAATTACATCCTCTCGTCTTTTAGCAGCAAGTAAACAGGCCAAGTTGGGCATGTCATCCTGCTGCAAGCAGCCAAATGTAGTTTCTCTTTGGATGGATGCTTGCAAGTTTCTGAAAGTGTGTGGCTACTCTCTTTTGGGAGGTGCACCCTGTGGGACTCTCCTCAGGATGGGGAGTAACTGGGCAGCTCAAGCCCCTTCTTGGAGGATGTACATGCAAGTGATGCCAGCCCAGCCCAGTACTGCCAGAGCTGTTCCCCATTAAAAGCAGGGGTAGGTGCTTCAAAGGAAAGCCAAAATCACTCATAACCAACAGCCAGAGAGGTAATTCCGAAGTGTCACTGGAACTGGGTGGTGCCATTTGCCTTGGTGCAATCTCTGACGGAGATGCTGGGCATCACCACCTCATTTCTGGAAGCTATAAGGTCTGATCACCTGGATTTGTGAGTTATTTGACATCTGAGCCACTCAGTTGCAGTGCAAGACTGACAAAATTGGCAGTGGCGTCTGTCTCTGGCAGCAGTTTGAGAATTTGCCTGTTTGCCTTGTGGCAGCCCTTAACACAGCATCTCCAAGTGTGGTGTCCCACAAAACACTGGGCAGCAGTCAGGCAGAGGTGAAAAGATTTCCAGGCGAGCTTCAAAGAGAAGGATGTGACTAACTGTCTCACAGGGAGCCAGGACATGGACCCAGCCAGATGAGACAGCTCACATGAAAGGGCTGCCAAAAGAAAGGGAGAGGACAGACAAAACTGGGACTGAGGGACGAGGAGGAACAGGCACTTGGGAATGGTAGAGGGGAAAGTCTCCATGGGCTGTTTCCAGCAGCTGGGAGATGTCTGCTCTCCAGGGAGGTCACCTGTGGGTAAAGCCATGAACCTCAGGCACATTGGCTGTCATTCCTGGCTCCACCACAAGCCTCTGCCGCCTGTCCTTGGACAAGTCACTCTCCTGGTGACTCAGTATCCCAGCTGTAAAGGAGGGATTGCTGCTTACCTCATGGGGATGTTGTGAGGGGAGGCTCATGAATGCCTTGGCAGTTTAATGTATTAAGTTGGCAGAGGGGAACAACAAAAAGTGTCCACAAAGACAAACATGACAAGGGATCTCTTCTTCCCTTGCTGCCTCTGAATGTAATCATGTCCCTAATGATAATTTAATAGTGACTTATTCATCACTGGCATATACTCCTTCAGTTGCACTGGTGGGAACAGTTTTTTGGATGTAATTTTGTATGTTTTTATAATATGTTAATGTTTTAAGCAACTTCTAGTAGAAAATTATAACAAATAACAAACAATTAATCAAAGTGGGGCTAAACCAAGATGTAATCAAGTAATATAGGAATGGGACCAGAAACGGAGTTTTTAAAGGGAGCCTCAAACAGGGAAAACACAAATCCTGAGGCCTAAAGAAGGAGGAATTCTGTTTTGCATCTGTCTTAAACCCTATATCCCAAAATGTACCTGAGGACATCTGAAACCAGAAACCAAAAGGGGTCACTCCTCAGCTCTCTCATTCTCAAATAAGCTTCTGCAAAAGGAAGGGGATCTCTGGTTAACTTTAACCCTTGAAATAAATGTCATGTTAATCTCATTTATTCACAAGGTGGTCCGATGGCAAGTACACAAACCAGGGAGCCAGAAAACAGCACATTTTAGGGCAGTTAGGGTATTGGTTGACCTGGTGCTATCACTTAATCTGTGCCTTTATGTGCTAAAGCAAAATGGAACTACTTGTCTCCTCTGCTGGAAGAGGGCTGTGAGACTTATGGAAATGCCGTAAAGAATGTGGAGATCCACGGGTGGAAAATGCTGGAGGCAGTCACAGCTTCAGAGTTTAACACAGGACCAAAATTCATGGTCATATTTCACCTGTCAAAGCTGGCTTGCCTTCAAAAAATTGAAAATCCCAAAGGAATTGGCTAGAGAAGAGGAACATTCATCTTTTCTTAGTACTGTATTTGAAAGGTTTTACTGCATGAGCTTTCCTGGCACTTGCCAAGGCTGTCTTTGGAGAAAAAAATAGGATTCTTGGGTTTTTTGAAGGAACAGGTGGCAGAGTGTGGAAACCTTTTGTTGTTAAATTTTAGTCATGGTTCCTTTTTTTCCCTTTTCTTTCCTTTTCCCATCTGCAGTTGAGTACGACAAGGAGTTCACGCCTCACCAGCGGCACCACAAGGAATTCAAATTTAATTTGTCTCAGATTCCTGAGGGCGAGGCTGTCACAGCCGCGGAGCTTCGGATCTACAAGGACTGTGTTGTAGGAAGCTTTAAAAACCAAACCTTCCTTATCAGCATCTACCAAGTGCTGCAGGAACATCAGAACAGGTATGCGAGAGGGGGCTTGCTCTGTGCCACCAGCTGCTGTCCTGGGGAAGGCTGAGCTTGGCATTAATGTTGAGAGGACTCAAATATCAGGTTTGTTCATATTAACAGGGTTATGTTATTGCATGGACCTTTCCTTATGGGAAATGGGCATGGTAGAGTGGAAATAGACCCAAGCTGAAAAAAGTCCACAGTATTGTAGCCAGGGTGTGACTTGGCTGCAACCTTTGTGTTGTCTTTAAATAGAGAAACAATCTGATGAGAAGTAGTAGATTTTTAAACAAATGTTGATATTGCTGTTGTGTACTGAAATACACATGTCCTCTTCCAATTTAATACTACCAGCATAAAAAGCATGGCCTGTTTGAAAAATACTGGTAATTAGTTCAGACTTGACCTGCTGGACTTTTATTAAAGTAAATAAAGCAGAAGAAAATTCACCATGCAGACCATAGGTCCAAAACCACTCCTGGGCTTTCAGTGGCAACGAGAGAGGCAGAGTAGAAACTGTGAAACAAAAATCCAAACAAGCGTAAATGGAGTGATTAATTTAAAAATGGTAATGTTTCAGATGGAGGAATCATGTAAGGCTAAAAGATGGAAATACATGGTCAATTAAATGTCAGAGTAATGCTGTGGTACAAAAGTGTTTCATTACTTGTCAGGACTGTAAGTGTTCTTCTGCTGCAGGCATTAAAAAAAAAAGGGGGAAAAGAGAAATCAAAACCAGCAGTGCATAAAAAAGGTCCATTTGTTTTCTCTGTGAAGGCTTCATGGATGTTTTCCTTTCTGCTCCTTCTTTCTCCAGCCTTTCCATTGGTACCATTTGGGGTGGGGAATCTGCTTTTGATGATTGGCACTTCTGAAGGCAACATTAAATAGCTTGTGTTTGTTCTGTGGGGAGCGTGGCCTCTGGGGAAAGGGAAGGAAATACCTGGGGAAACAGGTGATGGGGAAAAAGGTGTGAGTTTTAGAAGATCAGTGTTGTGCTTCGAGTTGCAGATTGCTGGAGGGCCTCCTGCTTGCTGGTTAGGATGTTACATCAATGCCCACTGGAAGAGCTGGTGGAACTCCAGACGGTCATGCAGATTTCATAGATATTAGTTGTATTGTTCATTTAGAGCCACATTGAATGAAAAATGGCAAGCGTTGGTCTGCTTTAGATTCCACAAGCAGAGGTTCCACCTCTGGAGCTGGAGGAAAACCTTTACCAAGTGTCTATGGAAGCAATTGATACACTGGTCTGTGACGGTCACCAAAGCAAGGCACAGAGTAGAACTGTCAGCTTTTATGTTTATATAACATTTTTTTTCAGAGTAAACTGAGCAAGCAAGTAATGCATTGCAGGAAAGGGAATAAAGTAGAGTACACAGTACAAGATACGGCCCCTGGTAGACCCTGTTCCTAACAAGTTTACAAATTCTCTGCTCTGAAAGAGGCTGTGTGCAGCAATGGTGCTGGACCCTTGTATCTTGGTTTCACATTCCATACCAGGAGCAAGCCAAAGTCAGATTGCACTGTGGAGCTGTGATGTGTGTCCTTTGGCACTGGGCATTAGGGTGCCAAAGGACACCCTAATGTGTTGGGCATCACTGGGTGCTAGAGGCACTCCCGACAGGCAGAGCAGAGGCAGCAGTGTGGGTGGGGGATCCACCAGGGTGGTCTCTGTCCAAAATTGGCAAGTATTTTGGGTCGTTCAATTCCCTTCCATCCTGTTCCTTCTGCTGCTGCTGGCGGCCGTGCTGAGGGGATCCCGCTTTTGGGACTGGGAATCATAAAGCGGCTTCCTCCAGGTCCAGACTGCCAGCAATTCCCTGTCCCTCCTGACATGGGCTAGGCGTGAACCACTGACCCAGGGATGAGTGGCTGTAGTTCATTACTAACCTCTGACTCATCCAGTCCCTCAAGGCTCCCTTCTTGTTTCTTTTTCTTCTTTATTTATTTATTTTTCCCGGTGGGAAGGAGGGAGACCTTTGGCTAAGGCAGCTTGTGCTTCAGATGAGTCTGTTGGGTTTGTTGCATCGTACACACAGAAGTGGGTAAGATGTGGCTCACAGAGTCTTGCAGCTGTGAAAAGGACATGCCCTTTCCCACCCCTTTTTCCTTTAAGCTTAAAGGACTCTTTCATGTACAAGTAAAATGTAAAAGCACATATGAAAACACATGTGCTTCTGTATAAATACATGCATAGATTTGTATTTGCTGTATCTGTATCTAAAAATACATATATATGCATATAAATTACCCTTTTATATTAAATATATGCAGATGTTAAGACAGTTAAGATAGTAGAAACTGCTTATTACTCTTCAATGTTCTATTCAGTTGAGGTCTGACTCCATAGGCTACTGCTGCTATAGATTCAAACATTCACCCTCACTGGTGACCTGGGTGGACTTTGGCCTGCAAACATTCTTGAAAACAAATACTAAAAAATTGTATTTAGCTGTTCACTAATATCTCTGCATGCAGATGAAAAATGCTTCAGATTCTTCTGGTATGCCTTAAGGAACTATATTTTTGAGTGTTTTGGGGGTTTGATTATCAATTCACTTACTTGCTTTTACTGGGGGGAAAAAAGTCCAAAGTGATTTTTTCCCCCCTGCTTTTGTTTTTGTGGATTAATTTGGAATGCAATGTTTTCTCTTCCTGTTCAGAACACTGGAAGGTTAAATTATAAGAGAAAAAAAGGCACTGGTTTTTGAAGGAACTTGCTAAATATTTGTAAGGCATCCATTGAATTCTAGCAGACATCTTATGAGCCAGAAAATAACAGCTGCCTTTGACTTAAAAAAACCCCTACTAAAAAAAAGTTGTGTCACACTTCCTTTGGACTAATGGGTTTGAGTAACAGCCTGACATTTTATTGCATGAGGAAGAGTCTGTACAAATCTTGAAGTCTAGCTGGTGAACTAGCAGGTGAGACAGAGGAGTTGATGTAGCATCTTTTTTCATCTTCTTCTGCTGGCAAATATTCCTTCTGGCCAGAAAAAATCATCTCTAAAGGTTGCAGAAGGTGCCTGTTCAGTCAGCATCTGCAGTCTTCAGAGAAAGTTCAAAGACACCATGTTAATCTTGGCTTTTATGAGGTTAACAGTTGTCTGAGGCGATTATTGGTAGCTACTAAAATACTTTTGGGTGCAAATATTTTTTAAATGGGCAGCTGGCGTGTATGGATTTAAACCAGCAGTCTACAAGAGAAAGGCAGCATGCACCTCTGGGGAAAAATTTATATTAAGAAACCTGCCTGCTTCTCTCAAAGAAACAAGTTTGGCAGGGCAGGAGATAAGAGAAAGCTTTACTAAATACAAATCTTCACCAAAGCTCAGAGCCTGGAAGTATCCCTTGGCTCCAATTAAGTGTAATGAAGTGGCTTAATTCAGTATTACTTGAGCAAAGGGGAAAAAAAAGCTCATCTGGACAGTAAAAGCATGAGCGTGTGACTCCAGCCCAGATGTGCGCTGCTGCACGGAATTGCGAGGCACTGCTGGCTGTTCCCTGATGGCTAAAAACAGAACCGAGCCTGAGGCTCAAATTTCATCCAGTTACTGAATTATCAAACTGATTTTTGCCACTGTAGGCAAGGCTATAAAGGCAAGGACTGTGGTCCCATTCGAGACTGTCTCCTAGATAGGTGTGGAAGCAGAGAGAACATGGATAATCAAGAGATCCATGCTGACTGAAATAGCATAAAGCCTCTGGGTAGAAATTTGGCCCTCTCCTCATTCAAAACCATCAGAAATAAGAAAAAAATACATGCAGGGACTCCAGGCAGTGAAACTCACATTGAGGACAGTGTGGTACATTCTTTCTTAAAAAAGAAAACATTTTTAATACTGACTCACTTCTGTCAGTAATATTTTCATCTCCCCATTCCTTCCACGCTTTTGTAAGGTAAGAAAAATAGTACTTAGAAACTAGGCTTTTGTTTTCTAACCAAACCACAGTTAAAGGCCACGCTTTATCATAACACAAACTGCTGGAGTCATCAGTGGATTGCTGCAAAGAGATTAATGGAATCCTTAGGATGGGTCAAGCTTGTGGCCAGCCATCAGCAGTGTGCATTTTGGAGTGTGTGGAGAAGAGCCTTCACCAAACAGGGCTGAGGGGACATCTGATTTGCTCTGAGGGGGATGACTCTGGGTTTTGAAACAGGCTGTGGGCTATAGGCCTGGTGTCAAGAAAGGGAACAGGCGATACATTTGGTGGATGGTGCTGCCCTTCAGCTTCTGACCCACCAGAGTTTTAAGAGAGTAGGCTGTTTGAACACTAGAATATGCAGAAAACAGGGACATTTTCTAAAGCACCAGTTTAGGAGGACAAGTGGTGTCATCTCCCAGGAGCTTGTCCCACCTTGTCCATGTCTGACAGACTTTATTTTCAGCAGGCAGGAGCTACACAGCCTTGACTCTCCTCCTGGTATGTGGCACCAATGCACAGCTAAGCCCTGCACCTTGGCTTCATTCTAAAGTATAGCACTGATCTTGTGGGAGAACCAGAAAAGTCTTCTGTGATTTCTGATACTGCTTGGGAGTGGATTGCCATGTAAGCGAGACCTTTACAAGGGAAGGGAAGAAATG
The DNA here is from genome assembly GCA_013396655.1 of Campylorhamphus procurvoides. Taxonomy (NCBI): domain Eukaryota; kingdom Metazoa; phylum Chordata; class Aves; order Passeriformes; family Dendrocolaptidae; genus Campylorhamphus; species Campylorhamphus procurvoides. The sequence continues at coordinate 144,618 of WBMV01002325.1, read as the reverse complement.
AGTTTGTCCCTGAAAGCAGCTCATTATTTAAACAGTTTCTTTCTTGGAACTTCCATGCTCTCACCCAGAGAGGTGTCAGGTCAGGACTAGGGAAGGCAGTTTATGGTTGATCAAAGATGTTAGTCCTTGGTTTGAATCATCAGTATGTTTTCAAGTGTAAATATCCTGCTAATGCAGACCTCAAAACACTCCCACACTGTCCAAACAACTGATCTATGAAAAACACAGTGGCCTGTGTTAGTGATCAAAGGAAGATACGGTACCTTAATGGTCAAAGTTTATTAAACAGTTTTGTTTGCACCCAGAATGAAATATGAGGACATGACTGTCAGGAAGATTCCTCCTACATGATAAGACACGTGTGGACATCAGTGTGCCCTGCAGGGCAACTGCCCAGGGACCATGTTCTTGTTCTACTGAACACAATTCCTAAAGGGTTAAGGCACTCGTTGGTTTTTAGCTGCCAGTTATAGTGGTAATAAAGTCTTCCTCTTTGCAACAGGATATTTATACAAATGTGATCCGAGCTTCTAATCTAAAGGGCAAATTGATTCAACGGCAGTGTTTATAGCTTAGAAAATAAATAACCATCCTCAACTGGGTTTTGGAATGGGTTGTGTAATACAAATGACAAAGCTAGCATCAATCTGTTTCAACTTGGGGTCAGATTTGTATATAGTGTGTATATATTTGTATATGATAGAGCTGTTTCCATGATGCTATAGAGAAGAGTCTGTCCACATCTCAGTTCAACTCCCACTGTGGGTGTGTGATTTGTTGTGTTTTAGGCTGGTTGGATTAGCGTAGTTTGAAAAAGTCAGAGTTATTCTGGATGAAACTTACTGTTCCATAACCAGCTGGCACTTTCTGTCAAAGCTAAAGAATGCCATATCAGTGACTTTTTAGTTTTCTTAAAGGGCAAATATAAATATGAGCCCTTTGTCCCCTCCCCCATGCCTGAAACTGCATTTAAACTCTGAAGTACTGTAGCCATCACTACAGCCAGAATACCCCTTCTTCTTATAGAATTATAGTAAAAAAATATATATAACTCCTATCCCTGTGACTTAGGATGATTTTTATTTTATTTTCGCTATTTCTATTGGTAAAATACTCATTCCTCAGATCTGTGAAGCTCAAGACTTTTAGCTGGAAGTGGGAAGACACCTTTGCACCCAAATATCATGGACCTGTAGGTTGAATTTCCCATAGTCTTGGTGGAGGGAGACTACATCATCTACCTTTAGGCTCTTATTTCCCCCTCTTTGCCTGTTGCAGCCTTGAAACCCATGTTTCACCCTCCTCTTCCAGTGAGTCTGGAAGACTTGACCCCCTGTGCTTGCAGAATTCACTGCCAGGAATGATGCACACAGTGATACAGGGCAGCCTTTTCAGCATAGGGGAACTCTTGGAGCAGTGAAGGTGTGGGGCTGAGCTTATCTATCCCTTCTTGGGTGTCCCCATGCCTGAATGCATCCAGGATGGTTTTCCTCTCCCTATCCTGAATTTCAGACCCTTTCCAGAGTGTCCAAATATCTCCGTTCTGTGCTTTTTCCTCTGCTGGCTGTCAATCCTTACACATTAGTGCCTAGCTGCTGGCTTCTATTCCCACCTTGGAAGCAACTTCGTTTGTAAGTTGACATTTCTTCCTATTTCCTTCCTTGTTTCTAAGAAGCTCCTATAGGATGTACACGTCTCTCCTGGATGTCTGGCCCACAGATGGCACAGCTTCTTCAAGAGAGTTAAACTGAGTCTTACTTCTCCTGAAATGATAGAGACAGCCTTTGCTTTCCATGGCAGCTCATTCCAGGGGCTGGCATTTCCCTGCCTGTGGCTCTGTGTACAAAGGAGCCCTAATTGATTAAATTTTGTACAATGCTTTTTAAATCTTTGGAGTGCCAGTCATTTAGATATACTAAGTTGTTAAGGTTTTGTATTGCATCTCTTGGCACTACCTCGTCTTGTGAGAGCTCCACATAAGTTTCATTCTGTAAGTAATAAATGCTTTTAAACTCGAAGCAGCAATTACATCTACTGCACCATGGTGGATCTGCAGGTTTGAAAAGGCTGTGATTTCAAAGTTTTATCTAAGGGGAGCTCCATTCAACTGAGCCAGTTGTGAATAGAATTATTTGTCTGTGGATAGTGGAATAATCTGCTAGCTTAATTTTTACAGAAAGTTGATGTCAGGGCAGACTAAAGATCCTGAGGTATGCAGGGGAGTATTTAGAAAGTGCGTTAATTAAAACGTAGATTCCACACACTCCTGTGCAAAGTTCCCTTTTGAGAAACTGCTGCTAGGCAGTCTAGACTATTATGTCAACTTGTCTTTGAAGAAAAGTAAACAAAAAGGTTCAGCTGAGGAAAGTTTTAGAGACTTATAGTAATTAATGCTTTGGTAAATGGCTGTTGATGCGTAACAATCCTTTAAACACCTGGGTAATTGCAGGCTTTGAAGTTGGGCCAAAAATGTTGTTCCAAGATATGTAATTAAAATACGAGACCTTTAACTTGGTCATTTTGAAGGTGAGATTTCTGTTTGTTCTCACTGTCTCCCTGGTAAAACTCCTGCCTGGTCAGGGAAAGAAGGCCAGGGAGGGTGGGAAAGTAAAAAAAACTAGTTCAACAGATGCTTCTTTAAATTTAGCTTTTTATAGCTTTGGTGTTTTTCCTGTAGCAAAGTTCCATGTTGTAATGTGTATCCAGAACAGAGAAATTATTTTAATATGAACATTTCACTAAGTATAGTAAGAGAAAACCACTTGACCTGGTTACTAATTTGACTGAATTCTAATCTAATTAGTGTTCAATTAAAGAGAATTAACACCTAGAGACATTTTGTTGAAAGGTTTACACAGAGCTTTCAGTTAACAAAATATTTATCTTAGAGGGGGAAAAGCACTGAAGTTAAATGCAAGCTGTTTCTCCTATAAATGCCCTGAGTACATGGTTGGGATGCCAGCATTTAGAATAGTGGCTATATTTGATATTTATATCTGACAAATCAGCTCACTCTCTGAAGACATTGGAGCTGAATCCTGCCTTCTGAATTACACAGGCCATATTTCTCTGGTAAACTGTGTATTCCTTTCTGTTTATTGCAGCCACTTGTGATTGCTCTGTTGACCTTTGCTTCTCCAGAGTCTTCTGAAGGCCGTGGAAACACTCACATTTACTTCTTGGTGCTTGAGACCATACTTTAGGGCCTTGATCCAAAACAAAGAGTTCCTGTTTTGAGTTGGGAGTCCTGTTTAATAACCTCTCTTGTATCAGGAAAGTTGTTTCAGCGCACTGTCTGTTTCTCCCATTCACTTATTTCCCTTTAATAATCTAAGATTAAGACATATTATGCCTGCAGCAGCCTTATTTTGGTAATCATTACCTGAACTTGACCACATTGTTAGGCACACTGAAAATAAGGGTGAGACTGCTGGGCACCTTAGTGACAATGAGGTGGCAGTAACTAAAAACCCAGAGGTGGGTTTAGACAGAGAGGGTGTTAAGAAACTGCCTGTTTTGGTAATGAAATTTATGTTCTGTACACTGAATTTCAAAGCCCTGCAGAGGTGCCAGAGGTCTTGTGATGTCTCTGATGTCTGAGGTTGCTTGGGCATGAAACCTTCAGACTGACTCTGCTTTCTTCAGCATATGCTTTGAGCAGATACCCCTTCCTGTCTCCTCAAGGATGCTGGTTCAAACATTTCTTCCCTCTGCTGTTCTCAAATGCTGAAGTTTTCAAATATCCTTCCATGAAGGTGACCATGTACACAGCTGCATGCTTCCTCTTGGAAGGCCACTGCCTGCCTCCCTGCACGGGATCAATGTCATCACTTAATGAGTAGAAATTCAATCCTTTGTTTTATGTGACTTGCTCAGTATATGATCCGTTTCTCACCTTCTTGTCCACTCAGATTTTGCATCCACTTGTGTGTGGCTCTCTCCAGCACGGTGTCTTTCTGCTTCCTAAACTATTTCTTTTTAGGACGTGGCTGTAAGGCCTCATTCTTGTCATGCAGATGAGAAACTGCATGTACCAGTGAGGATCAACTGCCTCCAGTAGGTTTAGTTGCCACTTTAAAGTGTTTTTTTGCCCTTTCTCCAGCACTGCCTTTTGGCTTGCAGGAATCCCCTGCTCATCTGCTGCGTGCACTTCAACTTTGGTAAGAGGTAGTGCCATAGAGTGTGGACCTGCTGAGCAACCACTGATGGCAAAAATGGTCCTTGCCAAAATCAGCCAACAATCCAGCATAGGGAGTGGTTATAAGGTTGTGCAGCAGCTTTAGCTCTTGTGTTTCCTGTCTTTCTTTTGCAGTTTTATTAGGGAAGGAATGGGATAAATGGGTTTTCCATAGTCTTCAGAAAGCAGAACTGGAGGAAAGAAAAAAAAATCAGTTGTGTAGGTGGGTTTCCCTATAAAAATTGGGGTAAGAGTGGAAGTGGGAGATTCTCATCACTGTCATCTGGGACTATGTTTTTTGGTAGCTGTGTTGCCACAGACGGCAGCAGTAGCCTTCTGTAGCCCTCTGAGCTATGGGTGCAGGAAGATACCATTAGTTTCCCAAATGCTTCTAGAAGCAAGGGATGCTGAGTTGGGAATAATGGACCTAATTCACAGAGGTGTGGTGGCCTCTGTGTAGTCTGAGTACTTTTGTCTCCCTTTTCTCTGTAGATTTCTTCCTTTTATCCAGGGGCTCTCCATCTAGTCCTTGCATGTCTATCCACGACTACAAAAAATCCCCTACCTTTCCCAGTCTAATGAGGTATTCTTTCCCTTTGACCTTCTTTCCTTGTTCCCTTTGACCAAAGGCTAGCCTGGAAGATCTCCCAATCTCTGTTCCAAGGTCAGACATCATAACAGTTGGGATTTTTTTGCAGGAGTAGCAGGGATATCTCTTCTCAGCCATGTGGCTGTAGGAAAGAGCAGATTACCCTCAGGTGATTCATGGTATTTGGTTTAAGAAGGGGGAAGGAGGGGAAAGTATGTTCTTTGCATACAAAAAAAAAGTCCAGAGAATTTTGTTGCTAAGCTCTGAATCTCTGAGCCTTTTTGGGCAGAAATTTTCAAGTACTTACTGCTTGGCCAAGACTGAGGTGATTTTCTTGAAGGGGGAGGGACATACAAGATTTCTCTTCTGAAAAAAAAAATAAAGGAGTGCTTAAAGACTCTTAGTTAAATAGCTGGAATTCCTTTTTGTGTGAGTAAATTCTTTCTTTCCTCCCTAATTTGTCTGTAGAAATAGATGACTGAATATTTTTTTAAAACCTTCATCCCAAAATGAAAACTAGTAAGAAATGATACGCAATTCTGTGCAGCCTGGTGAGGTTTAGGTGGCAAATATTGATTGAAGACAGGCTTAAACAGAAGATATTCAGATGTGTTACCTACAGATTTGCTGTGACCTAAAAGTAAATGTGGGGTGAACCTTCAGCATTGGCTTCAGCCAGTTGAACAACATAAAGGTCAGTTGAATAGCAGAGCTTATTGGAAACCAGCCTTGTATGAGACTTTTTGCAAAGAGTTAACTGGACTGAAAAGCTCAGTTGTCCATTTTAATTTGTTTTACAAAGGGATTGAAATCTTTCCGAAGTGAGTGTGATGGACTGGGATAAAGTGAATCATTCTTGTCTGGTGCAGTTGTGCTTTGGTGAGGCAGTTTGTTTCTTATATTTGTGGAGGACACTAAAATGGAGGACACCCATTGAAAGGCAAGACTGTGTTTTAAGTAATCTAATAACGATGGAGTTTCAGTCTGGGGAGGGCGGGAGGGAGGGGGCAGGAAGGGAATCTGATTTGGTAGAAAGGACAATTTCATTTGGATATGAAAAATCAGTGATGTAAATACACCCTGGGAAGTGACTGGGTCCTTTGTGGTTCAGCAACATGAATCTGGGGATTATAGTAAATCACAAGGTGAACATGAGTTAACAGTGTGAGTTTTGTGAAGAAGCCAAAATCATATTCTGAAATGTATGAGGAGAGGCACAGTCTGTGAGACGCATCAAGATTATCCTTCCACTGTACTCAGCATCAGTGAGATCTTGATCTGAGTCAAGAAAGAGCAATGAGAATAAAGTATGCAAAACATGGCTTGTAAGGAAAGATTGAAGGTATTGTTTTAATAAGAAGGGGATACTGTTGTTATATTTAAGTTAGATAATCTAGGGGAAAAACAAACAAACAATCAAAAAAAACCAAACAAAAAACCATGAAGTGTTTCAAGTGAAACCCATTCAGTTTCCTGGAAACATGATGATGTTCCTGAGGTTAGAGACCTATAAGATCAGGTGAGACAAACATCTCTCAGGAATGACATGGATGTAGTTGATTCTACGCAGAGTTCAGAGGAATGGGCTACCTGATGCCATGTGGTTCATTTTGGCTTTACAAGCTCTCTGATGTCCAGGTGCCTTCCCAAAGTGCAAGGCAATGGGAATATAAACTCTCAGCCTCCCCTTCTCATTTTTGTAGACCTGACTACTCCCATGTGTTGGAGTGTTCAGGAGGGTTTGCTCTTACAGAACTCCCTGCAGAGAGGAGTTAGAATAGCTCTGTTACAGAGTACAGAGATCAGAAAGCAATTGGTATGAGGGGGAAGGTCAGAAGACCTGCTAGGAAACCCCCATTTCATATATAGTCCATTTCCAGCAGTGGAGGGGCCCGAGGTGTAAGTCATATCCAGGGGTGGGAATGATCTAGCACTTCATTCCTCTCGTCAGACTGGAGAGGGAAAGAGTGGATGCAGCTGCAGCCGCTGCTTGTGGTTGCATTTAAGCAACACTTCGGTTTATATACCCTGCCTGGAAAAGCCCAAATCTCTCCACCTTAAGGTTTCCAAAACACGTAGCAGCTGGCCAGCCTTGGCTGCATGCTGCTGCTGGAGGTGAAGGTCAGAGTTGAGCCTGAACCCTTGTTCCATTGGAGGAGCCGTGGCAAAGACTCCTGTGGGAAAGGCTGCTGAGTCAACCACAGAGTGTGCAGCTACCAGTGAGGTGGAGGAAAGCCTCCATGCTGTAAAAATAGCTGCCCTAGGAGCCCTAATAGACTTAAGTGCTTATTTTTCCATGTGTGATCTCATGCAAACCAAGCTGCTGGGCAGTATGACATAGCAGTTGGCCAAAAATAAAATGTAACTCCATCAAAAGGTTTTTTTCCTGAAGTTAACCTTTGATGGGAAGGAGGGACAGGTACCCTGATTTCTCATTTCCATTGTTACTGTTAGGAAAAAGAAAAATCCAGGGGGAAAAGGCAGATGAAGATGGGATTGACACCTGGTATCCATTTTTTTAATGCTAGCCACAGGTTAAGGATAGGAAATGCAGCTTTCTTGCACAGGAGACTTCTGCCTATAATACAGTGAGAAAATGTATATGGGATTTCTCTGTGTACTTCTGCAGCTGACATCATTGAGCTGAGTTTGGGTGAGTATTTGATGCTTCAGAAAAGGTAGAAACTTAAAAGCATTTGAGGCTGAAACCCATGAAGGAGGTGCAGCACCAGCAGCTTTGGAACAAGGCACTCTAATCCTTGTTGATAAGCCTCAGAAAAATGTCTTTAAAGGCCTTTAGAGGTTCATTTCCCTTCACTGCTTGATGCCTGCCATTTTTATTTTTATTTTTTATTTTGGTCAATTGTGGTAGGCGTGTGTTGTGTATGGTGGGCTGAAACCATGAAACCCCCATGACAAAAGCCATTGAATTCCTGGACATGCTGGTAGTTTGGCCACTGTCTTGCCAAGGCTGGCATTGCAGTTTTCAGGAAGAGAATGCCTTACTAATCCCTTGCTGGTGGAGAAGTGGACAGACCTGAGAAATAGGATTGCTTTCCTCCATCTCAGAAAACATAATCCTGAATTTTATATGTGGAAGAAGTGCATCTCCTGGCAAAACTCTGGATACAAACAGGCAGACTTGGGGTATTGGGTTTTTTTCTAGCTATTAACATAACTTAAAACTCTTTCAGGTTTTGTTTCTGGTAACAGCAAAAGCCAGGGGAGAAAACCCCTGACATCACAACGTTGTCATTATGCTTCTCCTCTGCAGGGCCTCTGACTTGTTTCTGCTGGACACGCGGGCAGTGTGGGCATCAGAAGAAGGCTGGCTGGAGTTTGATGTCACTGCCACCAGTAACATGTGGGTGATGAACCCTCAGCACAACATGGGACTGCAGCTGAGTGTGGTGACCCGGGATGGTAGGTTATGGGGCCAGGTAACACCAGTCATTTCTTGAGTCTCTTGGATATTGTCTAGAAGGGGTGCTAAGAGAGCCCAGTTGGGTTGTGGGGAGGGGTGAGCACCCCTGCCTTCATAAGGCAGCTCCAGCCAACACCATGAGCAAGGTGTCTGAGGGTGTAGATGGTGGGCTCTCAGTCCTGTGGTGGACATATCTTTCCCCATAAGTGAGGCCAGATATCTCTAGACAGCACCAGGATGAGCTGGGGCAGATGGGTTGGGGTAGGGCCCCAGTTTCTGGGTTGGAGGTGGAAGGGGATGTGGAGCTGGGATGCCACGTGGTGTGAAGTTTAGGGATAAGAGGAAGAGGGCAGGGATATGGGTATCCACCTCCCCATGCGGGCTTATGGCAGTCCTGGCTGCTGTGTGTGCTGTCAGTGCTTGGATCTCATCAAAGCTGAGGTGGGAGCTCAGCATTGGAGAGGTAACATGGTCACTGTGTGGGGCTGGTCCCTCTGAGGGCATTTCACAGCCCACTGAAAGATTGAAAAGTGAAAAAGAAGAGAGCACAAAGAATCATGTAATTGAGTGTTGAAAGTGGGGAAGGAGAGGATTTAGATGAGCAGAAAGTGACCAAAAAGATGACGGTGTCATCTGCCTTCTATAGGAACCAGTCTCCAGCCTTGTTTTCTGTTATTTCATGCTGAAGTTTGGTACACCTGTGACATCAAGTGGGAGTAGAGGGGCTGTCCACTCTTCTCCCTGAGAAAAAAATCAGTGCCAACCTCTACTTCCCCTGCTGGACTGAGAGCCCATCCCTGTGCTCCTGAGCAAAGCAGACCATCTCTTCACCCCCTGCTTTCCCTAGAGGTCTCCTAATCAATCTCATGTCTGCTTCTTGTGTTACACAGGTAGCAGAATTAGTTTCATGGCACATCTGGGCTTTGTGTTTTGTATATCTATATATATAACTCTTTATATAAAGTAAAAAACCTAAAACAAACCACAAAACCAAAAACCCAGACAGTTTAGTTATAGAACTCTTTATAGAGAGTAAAAAAAGCCTAAATGAGAGTAGAGATGCCAAAGGGATACCAAAGAGCCAGGTGTTGTGGTGAATTCCTGTCCAGGATGGATGGAATGCTGTCTTAAAAATGTCCATAGGGTGTGGTGGCAGGAAAGGAATGTTTAGCATTTAAAGAAAAGTACGAGCAAGAAGAAAGGGAGACACTGCTGATGGGGATGCCACAGTGCTGAGAGGAGCAATCCAACTCACTAACCCTCACTTCTCTGTTTGGTTTGAAGGTTTCAGTGTAAATCCTAGAGAAGCAGGACTTGTGGGGCGGGATGGCCCTTACGACAAACAGCCTTTCATGGTGGCCTTCTTCAAAGTGAGCGAAGTTCACCTACGGACCACCAGGTCAGCGACAAGCAGGCGCAGGCAGCAGAGTCGGAACCGCTCCACCCAGACTCAGGACGTTTCCAGGGTGTCTAGTGTCACAGGTAATCCTGAAACACAAGCTGGGGTGACTTCTTGTAATGTTTCTGGTTGCTTTGGAGTGCAGAAGCCAAGAAAAGGGTGGTGAGGTGGGATACTCTTCCTTGGGGGAGTAGCTTGCATCTGTGAGGGGATGGAAGAGGAGGTCTCACATAGTAGACTTACAGGAGTCCTCTTGAATCAGGGGTGGAATCCAGTCCCCCATGGCAAGTCACATCTTTTGAATCCAAGGGGGTGAGGTATTGTAGCCACAACTCTTGTGGTTGTAGGTTGCTTGCTATGCAGTATTTGTGGAGAATTATGCCCTGTGAAGTGAAATATTTGAAAGACACCATCTCTGTGTACACTGATATTTAAGGTATTGTGCATATGCACTCCCAGCAGAATCCTCTTTCAGATTTCTTTGGAAAAAAATCATGGTGAACATGACTTTTGTTTTTTTTTAAACCTTGTGAGAACATCAGTGTATACATGGTGAAGCACATTTCCAGGCATGCAAAGAAATTTTCCTCTTTGCTGTAGGAAGCTTGCAGGTTGCAGGTGTTTTACAGCAGCCTTATGAGTGTTGTGGGCTGATGGAGCAATACAGTAACTCCGAAATTTTGGTAAAAATTGAGTCTTCTGTCTTCTAGGACTTGTCTATTTTCCAGCCACTCTGCCCTGCATCACAGTGCTACAAGTCCTTCATTCATTGAGTACCTTCCTTCCTCTGAAACCTTTTAGCTCATTCCAAGTTATTTGATTAATTTGCTTATGCTGCCCCCTTCATTTCCAATAGGATCCCTGCCTTTTCTGTGTCTAGAAATGACTATACCCCAAGGAAGAGAAGCAGCTGTATTTCTGAGTCTGTGTCCAGATGCAGCACAGGGAGATGAGCCAGCATTGCCAAAACTTAGCTGGTGTGGCTCTGTAGGCTGTCACCTGCTCTTGTATGCTTGATTTATGGGTGAGCCATGCTGTACCTGAGGTGGCTCCATGCTGGCCGTGGTGCTGGGAGCCTGCAGGGAGCAGAGCCAAGTTGGGAGCCCTTCCAGGACTGTCAGCCAGGATTTGTGCATGGCCGTGTGTTGACTCAGCCCAATTGCTCCAGCCCATCATGGTGATGGACTTGCCCTTTGGGCAACTAGTGGCCTTTGGATGTCCTTGTGGTGTACACTGCAGCATGGCTATGGGTTCCCATGCCATGCTGTGCAAGGGCCAGTGTGGGTGTGAAATAGTGCTGTGTGGATTTTAAGGCAAGGAGGAAAGCCTTGGAGGAGCCTGGCCGGTGCCAGCGTGGCATTGCTGGGAGAGTTATCATCTAACCTGGCATGAGAGCCCTCTGCCAGCACCTTCTGTGGGTCCAGATTGCTGAGACCTGCTTTGGTCCTGGTTTCTGTCGGGTTTCCAAGCTGCTGTTTTAAAGCTGGGCCTCCAGCCTGCTTGCTGAGTTACTTTCCCAGGTGATGAGTTTGCCAAGGGCACAGGTAGTTTATTCATCATGGGTGTTGTAAGACCAGTTGTTACACAGGCTCAGGTAGGCTCAGCTCCTGTACTCCCTTCATCATGAGGACCAAATTTTTGATGCTTCCACAGTGCTTTGGGAAAGTTACTTGCTTTATTGCTGTTTTGTGGTTCTAGTGGCTGTTGGACTCAGGACAGCCTTCAACTTTCTCTCCTTTGCTCTGCAAACTTCACAGTGCTAAAACAAAATTTTCACACTATTAAACCAGGTGAAGTGACTCAAAGCTCCAGAGGGAGCAGATGTGTTGGGCAAAAAGGGACATTTTTACATTGCTGCTTTCTTGACTACACGCATCAGGTTATTAAATTCCAGGACAACAAAAAGGGGGAAAAAATAGCTAGCAGTCTGAGGTCTCAAAGGCTTTTTTTGTCTCTTCTAGCTCAAAGCCAGCTTTAATTTAAAACCTGGAATTTGGCATTTCAGTAGTCAACAAGGTATAGTTGAGACTGTGGATTTAAGGCGGGGGAAAGGAGGGGAATTTAAAGCTAAGATGTATGTTTAGTTGGTTTCTATATTTAGAAAAGAGAGACTATATCACCTTGTTTTCCTTTCTAAGTGTGACACTCTCAGTGTTCTCCTTAAGAAGTGGTTGATTTAACAGCCCAAGAGGCACCAATGACCAATAAGTGTTTTTAGCATTAAAGAGATCACAGAGAGGGTTTTTCTGGTTTTTTTCTATTTGTGAGTATTTCTACATCCATGGCCCAGAAATTACCCTAAAGGCTGCCTAGCTCTTCTGAGGGTGCCCTGATGTATTTGAACCCAAAGCAGGTGCAGAACTGGGTTGCATCTCCCTGCCTGCACATCTTCATCTCTCGCTGTACCTTACATCTTGTCAAATTTTTGGTCTGTGCTCTTTCTTGAGCTAGGACTGCTGCCTGCCAGGGCTTGAGAGCAGTTGTCTCCTGGAGAGCAAGTCAGTGGTTTGGTGTTGATGTTTTTTTCGTGTTTTATTGTAGATTGAAGCTTCCTTCCTCTATGTTAGTGAATATACAGGGTTTTCTTTTTTCGGTCCCAAAAGAAACCCATTTCCCTAAAGATGCTGGGAGTTGTTTTGGGGCAGTATGTTTTTAAAAGCTCCATTTACTGTCTAAATATGGCAAGCATTTCAAAGCCTGCAGTTTGGAGTGCATGCTGTTGGGCTGGGACTGGATCTGGTGAGCTGGGGCATTAGGTGAAGTCTTGCTGCTCTGTGTGGGAAAGGGACCCCTTTGACATGCAGTCATTGTCCTGCAGTCAGTACCAAGAGCTCAGATACTGTGGCTGTGGCATAAGATTCTCAGTGGTCTGTATGTTTCTCCCAAGAATACTTATTTCCCTGTATTATTAACACATAATTATGACTGGCTTATGTAAAGCAGAACTGAATAACCCCCATGGCTATAAACTGCTTTGACACAGAGTCCTGCATCAATGCATTTCTGGAGCCAAGCTCAGTCCTTCTACAGAAGGAGGATGAGCAGGAAGAAAAGGGAGTCTTTGTATCTGTTGAGACAGAAAATCATATGCCAGCTCTGACCTAGGACATGGAGCAGCAAGGTGGGTGGGAGGAGCATGCAGGTCTTTCTCAGCAAGGTCTGGAGACCCTTGTTCAGCCAAATCTTGCAGTGGGTTGAGCTTGTGCTCTCTGACCCTCCAGTTAACTGAAGACATGGGGGCTGTCTTCAGCGTAACAGACAGTGACCCTCTGCCATACAGCCAGAATCATGATTTACAGTCTCTGCATGGGCCTATCTCCTTGTGTGGTGGCAATGATCCTTCTCTTCTGCCAGTCAGCCTTCAGGGACATCACTTCCCGGCAGCATCTCCTGATGGAGAGAATTTAAATGCCTGTGCTTGCTGTTCTGAGAGAATTTCAAGCAAAACTCCTTTTCAGGTCCTCTTTAGCCATCTTGGGCCCCTGAGACTTGTGTGAGGTGCTCCATGAAAAATGAAGTGGCCCTCCAAGTGGCCTTTCCTTCCAGCAAACACGCACAGCACCAGACAGATTTCCCCACGTGTATGGGAACCAAATATTGCAAAGGGCAGTATGCACAAACACTGAAGGCAAATAAAGCTAAATGCTTGCATGATGGCAAGGGTTTTGTTAATAAACTTCATTATCTGGCAGCCAATCTTCCCTTCAGTATAGTGCTTGGATGCAGACTGGAGTGGCGTGTCCAGCATTTCTGTATGTGCCTTCACGTGTGGGTTCATGTCAGCCCAACATCTCCCCTTCTTCCCACCCAAGCAGATCACTTTCATGTGAAGTGGGCTGTTATTAACTCTGTGATCAGTTTACACCAGCTTTATCCGGGAAAATCACCAAAGTCAAACACCAAGAAGAAGGGGCTGGCCTTGGAGACCTCTGTCAAAGCTATTTTGAATCACAGAAGCAATTAATTACCATGTGGAATTTGGTAAACTGGCACCTTGGGAGCAGCAAGGGTGTTCTCGACCTCAGTAAATATTTATATGTTCTTTGCCAGCACTTAACGGGGGAGAGGTTATAGGAAATCTAAGGTGGGTGCATAAGTATCTGTAGGAGGAAGACCATCAGGGTCAGGCTATTCTCTTGCCCTTTTCAGCAACACACATGCCAGTGTCCAGCCTTAAGAGAAACATCTGTGCTCACAGAAAGACAGACAGCATTCAGTGCAAACAAGCCACAGAGAAAAGGCATCTTAACTGTGCTGCTCTGGGAGTTATTTTTAGGTGCAGAACTAGGGGTTTGGGTTTTTTTTTTAAATCTCTGTTTTAGACAAAGCAGTTTGCAGTATGATTAAATGCAGTGCCTTGTAAATGCCAAGCTAGTGTTTCTGAATTGGTATGTTGAGTGGAAAAAATAGAGATGATTTTGCTAAACCCACAATGAGCCTATAGGAGCTCCCAAAGCAGCTCTCTAAACTCAGAGATTTTAAGGGTCTCTGGGAAACAATCCTCACAAATTGTGCTGTGGCAGTGTAAGCCAGCCCTGTGGAAGTTGTTTGCAGCATCCCCTCACTGTGAGCTGCTTGCTCTTGGCCCTACTGGCCCTACTGAAGGGCTGGTAGGAAGGGACACAAACCCTGTTAGCTCCTGGCAGTCAAATCTTGCACTGCTGAACCACCTCGAATAGCAATTTGTGCTAAAACAGCTGAGCATGCTGGTCTTGGGTAGCTGATGCTGCTTTCCAGGCTTTGGAGAAATGGTGTTGTGGAGCCAAATTCAGTAGCTCAGTGAGTTTTAGCTCACTGCCAAAACCCCTTGAGTGTGTGTATTCCCCTTTTTTCAGGACCATAATTGGATGCACGTCTAATATACGTGGCTCAAGGGCATATGCCAAGCCCCTGACCATAGGGAATGGGTCATGACCATGTGCATCTGTTTTGCTAAAATTCAGAAAGCCACTGATAAGGGTTGCTTAAAGGTTTTTAAAATCCCTAAAACTGGGCTAAAGTAGCTTCCATGAAGTAGACATGGTAGGCAACACAAAACAAGAAAAGAGGGCAGGGGATCTTGGGGTGAGGGTTAAACAGTGAAGAGTGCAAACCCGAGGAGAGGGAATGTTTAGCATGTTGACATTTTAGAAAGGAAAGGCTGAATCTGGGCAAGTGAGGACATAGAGCTGTCTGCATCTGCCCTGGGTGGAGAGCAGCCAGTGCTCCATGCAGGGTGTGAATCAGGTGACTCCAGCCAGTGAGCTGAGCCGAGTTTTTGGGGGCAGTGTGAGAGAGGACATGTTTGTAACATGTTCTGCTTCATGTAGCTTGTTAAGCCGCCTTTTTTTCCGCCCCTGTGTTTTCTTAAACTTGTGATTGCTTGCAGCCTTCCTTCCCACTCCTGTTTTCTCTGCCTCCCTTGCCTTCTCCCTTTTCCTGTAGCAGATTTGGGTAAGTTGGAGTTGGGTTTGGAACGTAGCGTCGCTCTGCCCACTCAGTTGTGAATAGATCAACTCTACTGTAATTCCTGATCAAATACAGATAGTTTTCCTCTAAGCAAACTACATATTTCCCATTGAAGAACAACGAAGCTGTGTTTTCAGGTACTTAAATGAAAGCTTTTGATCACTAAAAGTATCTTCTGCTCATTTTTTCCCTCTCATTATGACCAGATCATTTCAAAACATCTCATGCTATAAATTTGCTCCTGGGCTGAGCCAGTGACTGAAAAGTTTAATCTGAAAAAAAAACCCACCACACCCTGGTTTCTACTGGGTATGTCTGGTTTGAAAATGGAAAGCTTGAATAGAGAGACTTGCCTCTGTCCTTGCTGCCACGTGCTCCTGAAAGAGTGAATGTTTATGCTGCAAGAGGCTGTTAACCAGCTCTGCTCACCTGATTAAATCCGTGATTGAAGCAAAGCTATTGAAAGTCTGAAATGCAATCCCTTAGAGTTTAAAACCCAAGCTGCTTCTAAAAACAACTCGCTAATCTTTGGTGGTTGGGAGGCTGGGTTTGAGGTGTAGGGCTTTTTTCAGCCCTCAGTGTTAACTGTACCCAGCTGTACTGCTGTGCTGCCCATAATGTCAGTTGGATGTGCTTTTAGTATTATAGTTTTTCTNTTCAGAGCCAAGGAAAAAGTCACTAAAAATATTTTTCTATCCCAGCTGCTGCATCTGGGGAAAGCTGCACTAGGAGGGTGCTCTTTCAAGCCATGTTAGGGGCACCGGGGGGCTGGTAAGCCAAAAGGTCCAGGGCAGTGGGGGGCAGGCACATCAGCCTGTGGCATCTGCCTGCTGACAGAAGTGCCTTTACTTGCAAATGAGGTGTGTGAGGAGAGGAGGAGGCCCCTGTGGAAAGGCATGGGAGGAAAACATGGATGGGGACCTGGGCTTGCACGCTGCTTGGCTGGATTTGTTGCCCTCTCTGCCCCTTGTGCTTTCCATGGAGCGCGGGTTCGGCAGCTGTAGGTGGTGGCCAAGCTGCTCCATGGCAAAAGTGGTTTCTGTGGCTGCTCTGCTGAGGTTCAGTGGCCACCTGAGGTGTGACAAAATCAGCAACCACCCATCAGGGTTGGATTTGTGCAGCCACCCCGAGGTGAAAGGGCCCCTCTGTCATGGCTCAGGGCTCTGCTCACTGTGGTTCCAGGTGTTCACATGCAGAGCTGCCTCTCTTTCCAAATATAAATGGGAAATTCCACTCACTGTCAAAGGCTGTACTTTGTGGGGTCATCAGGAGTGGCTCCTGCGTGGTTGAAACATCCTCATACATGGTGTCATGGCAAGGGAGAAGGTCTCTGGTCAGGGCTTTGCGTTCCCACTCTTCTGGGCAGTATTGGCACTTAAGGAGCAAGTGAATAGTGAGAGCATGCCAAGTTCCATGCCATCTGCAGATAAGCAGCTTATGGAAAGGAGAAATGTGCTTTTCAGAGCATGGTTTGTAAAGGTCCAAGGGCAGAGGTGGTGCTTGGGGTGATGTGTGATGCCTGGGGAAATGCTGGGGGTAAGACACAGAGAGGGACAAGGACACAGCTTCCCTGCCTGTGGGACACCTTAGCTGTTTAAGGACTTCTGCTAACTGGTGCAGAGGCACAAGGTGATGATGAACCTTCCTGGGGCTGTAATTCTCTCAGTGAGTTTGTAATGCTCTTGTTAAGAGCTCTAAGAGCAGGTTGAGCTCCCGCCTGGGGTGGCACATGTTGGAAACCACAGCCAAGGAAGTGGGGTGAGTTTGAGCACCCAGTGGGGATGTAGCCTGTGCTGGGCTGAAGGACTAGATTTATTTTTAAGAAGTCGTTTTACTGGAGGTGTTTTACAAGTACTTTGAAGGCAGCTGAAGTAATTATAACCGAGTCACTGTTACTTGGGTTCCTCCATTCCCAGAGGCATCTTAAAAGCTTCAGTTCTGCTTTGGATGTCCCTCAACACCTTCATCCTTTTGGCTGCTGAGGGAGCTTGTCATTTCTCACTGCTGAGCCCACAGCATGCACACATCTGGCCAGCTGTGCCTCCAGCAATGCTCTGCCTGTTTGACTTTCTAAATTCTTGTTTTGTTCTTTTTCTTTTAACAGATTACAACAGCAGTGACTTAAAAACAGCGTGCAGAAAGCATGAGCTCTACGTTAGCTTCCAGGACTTGGGATGGCAGGTGTGTGATGTTTCTCTCTGGGTAAACTAGACATTTTGTTATGAAATGTTATCTAAACAGTGTCACGGTAATTCCACTCGAGTCTGCCATTATGCTTTAAAATGTCCCTTGTGCCTCCTCACTAAAACCAGTCACAGGGAAGGGCAAATAAATATTGATAGTTGTGACATTTGATAAGATCCAGAGGAAGCTTGATACTTTATGAGATGCAAGTATACAGTCATTCTCTGTCACTCACGGGAGTCACCATATGGGCAAGAGTTTATATCTGTGTACCTCCAATGATAAGCAAAACAATCTGATGTGAAGCAGTGATTTTAACTAATTTTTTTCTTTTAGTGATCAGGCTAATTTTAACATTGGACATTGTTTAAAACCCTCCACCCCCACAATTAGCACTGCCTGCGGTAGGTAGACCGAAGACTGGGTTTAGTTGCAACACCACGAGGCCAGAAAGTTGTTTAGAGTAAATTATTTAGGACCAAGCCATAGTGTGATCAAACATCACATTTCAAAGAATGCCCTCACCTTTTTTTAAAATGTTAATTTTTTTTCATTCTTTCATTCAGCACTTTTGTGAGGAAGGTCCTATTTCTATCAGCTACTGTTTTTATGTGGTTATAATTCAGGATGCCAGGGCTGCCCCTCCTGCTTCTGTAATGCCCAACAAACAAAAGTCATCCCTCAGGTAATGGGACAGCAGCACTTTTTGTAACTTATGTCACTTCCAGCCCACTAGCTTCAACTGTGGCTGCATGCTGTCTCTGTTCTCCATTACTTGTGAGTGGCTTTTCTTATCATTTGTGCAGTGTTTTCACCTTTTCTTTAGCTGACTTGCCCTGCTTCTGGGCAGCAAGCAGGTTCCAGTTGTGAAATTTGTGATCTTGAAGGCACTGCCTCTATGTTTCTAGTTGCAGAAAGGTAAGATGCTTCCAAAGGAAGGCCATAGACTAGCAGGGCTCATTGCAAGAGCTGGAATCGGGTCCTACTTGTTGCAGGGAGATGATCAAAGCAGGGCAGCAGCCCTCTGCAGTTGTCGGGCACTGCCATCTTCAACACATCCACTAATTTTTTTTAGCAGAGCACTTTTCTTATTCTTGAAGCACTTTAAACCACTAATTTAATTACGTGGTCTGTACTCGCTTCTCTGGCAGCAGAGCAATTGTCTTATGAAATGCAGCTTGGTTTACCAGGAGGAAATTATGGGTGGGCTAGTACAGTAAAAGGAAGGGGGGTTTTTTGCTGTGCCCAGATATCCTCATGGTAGCAGCCAAAGAGCAAACTTGGCTGGCAGCAGCACTGGCTGCTCAGACCTGCTGTAGCAAAATTCAAGCAAGCACAGGTAGTTGTTGTCAGGTAAAGGGGAAATTGTCTAAGAATTATATGGATGTGAAGCATACCAGTATGTCCTTCTGCAGGATAACCTGCAGAGCCCAATACCAAGGGAAGCAAAATGTCTCCTGTCACTTGGTGCTGCTTTTAATTTTCCTTTGGCTCTTTTGTGTCAGCAGCAGAGCTGACAGGTGAAGAGTCACCTTCTTCCCTACACTGGGACTCAGATTGCCACCAGGGCCACCTGCTTGCACATGCAGCTCGGGCTGGCTGTCCTGCCCCTTCTTTAGGAGTCTGGCAGATGTAGAGAAGCTTTTACACAGCTAAGACTTCCCAGAGTGGCCTTAGCAGCCTCATGTCCCTGTACGAGAGTGTCTGTAAGGCACCACACCAGTTTTTTATATTCCTGTTGTGGAGCTCCCTGTTTGAATTGTGTCTGTGTGAATGTGTGTACATGATTTTTGACATGAGGGGACATCAGCTGTGGCTGTGACTCAATCTAGGAAAGGTAGTTCAGCCAGAGGGCCTAACCTGCAGGAAATGTTGGAACATAAAGGCCTCCAAACCACAATCCCCACAAGGCAGCCCAGGAAGAGTTTTAGGGATAAAGCTCTCTTAGTTCATTGCAGTACATAGATGTGGACCATTCTTTGGACATTAAAATGCCCTTGGAAAAATGATGGCTTGAAAAAAAAAGCAAAAAAATCACCCAACCAAAAGCCTAACAGTTTCAGTGAAAACACATTTTCACCCTCAAGAAAAAAAAAACAAGTTAGTGGAAAATTTTCAGCTGCTCTTAATTGCATGCAGTTGTCTGTTGAATCACGTTCTGTTTGTTTTCCTAAAAAGGACTGGATAATCGCTCCAAAGGGCTATGCAGCCAACTACTGTGATGGGGAGTGCTCATTCCCACTCAACGCCCATATGAACGCCACCAACCATGCCATTGTACAAACTCTGGTAAGTCTCCAGCCAGCTCAGTGCCAAAGCACCAGGTGAATTGGTAAAGGAGATACCACTTTCTCAGTTGTGTTTTCTTTCTTGGCAATAGGTTCATCTTATGAATCCTGATTACGTTCCCAAACCATGCTGCGCACCTACTAAACTGAATGCCATATCTGTTCTGTACTTTGATGATAACTCTAATGTAATCTTGAAGAAATACAGGAATATGGTAGTAAGAGCTTGTGGATGTCACTGACAAACAGTCTTCACGTGGACTCTGTGACGCTACCTTGAACTGTGATACAACCTTCCCTGCCTTCATGAGCTTGGAGATAAAAACATGCGATGACCCACCTTTCAGAACACCATGTATGTGCCTTGTGGGAGAACAGGGTGTGGGGACCACCCCTTGGGGGGGTTGAGCAAACTGCTGGACTTCTTACAGACTGACCCTGCGCCACAGTGGCTGCTCAGCTCAGCAGCAGCAGTGTGCACACGCATACTTTGTTTGGCTGGGATGGTGTGGATCTCACACAGCAGCTTGGGCTTTATTAGCAGGTGCTTGGACATGTGCTGCAGTTTTACCAGATGGGTAACTCAACACCCAAAGTAAGTGAGGTCCTTTTCACCCTCAAGTGGGGAGGGAAGACAAGGGGGAGAGGAAGAGAAGCTAAAGAAGGTGGTGTTGGCACATCTCTGTCCAGGAGGACCAGTTACTGCACCTAGGCTATTAAGTCTCCTCCTGACAGCTGTCATGACAGTAAGCATCCAAAATTGTGCCAAAGTAAATGCTTCAGTTCTCCTATGCTCCAAGCACTGTTTAACTCTGATCCTGCAAGAATAAGGTGGCTTGGCTGCACCCATGAATTCAGGCAGTGGCTGGTCTTTCCAGTTCACCATCTGACTGAGCAATACAACTTTATACACTTGTTCTTATGCAATTTCCTTCCACTCCCCACACAGAGCTGCCTCATCTACTACCAGTTGCCCAGGAAGGAAGTCAGGACACTTCTAAAGCTGTAATTCAGATGTAAAAGTTCAGGGGCCATTCATTCTCTAGCTGGACAGTTTGTTTACAGGAAGACAGAATGTCAACAACATTGACAACCTTTTCCATTCAACTCACACAACTAACAAACTGGTATAAAGGATATGTGGCGTAGCCATGGTTTGTCTTCTAGCAGAAGCTAACAGCAAATTGTTTTGACCAATATTAAACTTGTATTAAATGCACTTACCTCTATTTGCATTTAAAAGGCTTCTTGTAAATACGAGCTATAATTTATTGCACTTGTCACTGTATATTCATTGTGCTGTATCATTTATAGAAAGACTGCTTTTTTAAAAAGTTTTTATTTAGAAAAATCTCAGTGTAAACAATTGTACCACTTTGATTTTATACAAGAAACTCATGAGATTGTGCTTCACTTAGAAAGTTGTTAAAAACATAATAAAGGCTTCCTGTAAGGCAGAAGTATACACATCGATCCAATACATCTGCCAGTACAACACTTAGCTTTCACTGTGGCTTTTTCACCTTCACACATTTTTAGATTGAACAGAATCAAAAGTTCTGGACAGACAGTGAAGTGAAGTACCAGGAGAAGTTCACTGGTTTAAAAGTTCATAGATGTTTTGCCTTTTTTTTCTTTTTTTTATAAAACAGAAAAACAACCCAACCTACTCCATATGATGGACAAAACCCATCATCTTAACAGATTAGACAAATTAACCTGTAGCTATCCTCATTCCATGAGCTTCTGTATACATGAGACAGCAGAATTCAGTCCTTAGTTTGCTGTTGCCTTTGTATCATGACAGTCTCTGCAGTATAAATTCTTTGGCTTTCGATTAACTCTAACATGGAACATCTTATGCACCAAAGAATAGATTAATATTACAATCCAAGGCACCACAAAGAGCGTGGCCCTAGCATTCAAACTTATCAATGCTTACAGCTTGGAATAAGGTTAAGGCTCAAGAAGAGGGGGGAATTATTTTACACTACTGTAGAACAGCTGAATGGAAAAAAAATATTAAACACTGTACTACATATTGTTCTCTAAGTACTCTGAATAAGGAGCAGGTCAGCACAAAGTTTGGATACAGGCGAGGGTAGGAAATGCATCATCAGCTCTGAAGTCTAACTAATCATTTATCATTAACAGAGCAGGTATAACAGCACCTATTCACTCTGGCTCTATAGAAGTAGAGCATAGTTGCACCTCTGCACCTGGCTGGCAGCAGCCTGTGAAAATCCACCTGACCCATGTACACTGTGGCATCAGTCATGTTCAGGCACATGTTACAGTACCATCACTTTCATTATGGCTAGACCTCCCATGCTGAGAGGATTAACAGGAAACAACCAGCTCACGGTGGCCTGGTATCTTCCAAAGGTGTGTGTGTTTTCAGCCTTTCAGCAGCTATATTAACACAAATAGGGTTTAAGGACAATTGTAGAGGCAAAAGTGACTCAACACAGCTCTAACTTTTGCCTTTCTAGTAATGGTGAGCAGTTTGTAAGGATGACTCTTTAACCAAATCTAACCTGAAGACAAAAATATTCTACTGCTGCCCTTCAGTTGGTTTTCTTAATGTATTTTAGTCTCAAAGGAAACCATTTACACTTCATTGCGGGAACACAGAAATGTAGAAATACTACCAATGCTGAAAATATTCCCAATTTGCACAGTAACTACTTGTTAGTTTTCCTTCACACACAGGGTAGCGTGTCTTTAACACACACACAAGGGGAAGGTACCAATGTTTAGTACATTCAATTTCCTAAAAACAAAGAAACAAAAAAAGCCCCAATCCCCAGCCCCACCCCCCCCAAATACATTATTTGAAAATTAGCAAAGATAGAAATCCCTCAGCCACTGTACAAAGACAGCCAGGGGCAGAGCATCCAGACTTTTATTACAACTCATCCCTTGCCTGACGCAAGACAAAGCTATGCAGTGATTCAAGGTCTCTCGTCCCATTGTGTTCACTGACTTTCTTTCCACCTCGGAAAAGGAGAAGTGTAGGATAACCACGTACCTTCAAAAGACACATACAAAAGAAAAAACTTAATAATGTTCAAACTTGTATGCATCATCCATCTTTACCCAAGTGTGAAAAGCCACTTCACCCCTCTAAGACAATGAACTGTTTTAATTTAAAAAAAAAACAAAACAAAACCACAGCAGAACTTTCAATGCCAGCCTGAAATGTCTGAACATTTTAAGTGAATGGGATAATACATGTTCTTCTAGGTTCCTGAAACAGCAGCTCCAGCTCCCTCTTCAACTCTCTGCCCACCAGCACCAAAAGACTTTATTTTTTTCTAGGAACAGAACTTTGCATCAGATACCACAAGACTGCCTTGGAGCCTTCACAGGGAGAGGCTTCTTAAACCAGGGGCTTCTTCAGCTTTATCCACTCATGAGAATAACCAAGTCTGAACAGTCCAGGAGTGAAATGGTGTCACCAAGTGCTGTTCTGAACTGCCTCTTTTTAGCAACCCAGGAACACAGCTGCACTGTCACCAGGCACCTGGACTACAGCAGCCAGTTTGGCTGCACTCTGGAGCCTCCAACATTTAGCACACAGTACTATCCTGCTCATTTCAGGTCTTTCACACTTACAGAAAATCTGTTGCAGACGCTGCGTTCCACAGTGCAGTCCACTTCTGCTATTTTGACATCAGTCAAACCTGGAAACTGCTCTTTGGCAAGGTTCTCCCAAGTCGGAGCCAAGTTCTTACAGTGACCACACCTAGAAACAAAAGAGGGAGATCTGTTTAGCAGATATACTTTCCAGTTTATCTCCACTGTCTTGCTGTAATTGCTTTAACTAGCTGCCTTTCCTATCCACTAATGATTTGGCCTTCCAATTCCCTTGCACTACTATGTCAGCAAATGAGCTAAGAAAACAAGTGATTTTATTTAAGTTAAGCACTGAAGTCCTTTCTGGCCTTTGTTAGTCTTACTTAGCATGATATTCTAGATTGTCAGTGCATTAACATTTTACTCTACAGAGAAATATGAAGCCAAATAAAGACAAACACAGGGAATATTTAACTGGAACAAAAAAGAGGATCTCTTGGAAACAAACATGCTTTTAGGAAGGCACACAATGTCTGTAGTACAAATTAAGTTTTCAGGTAGCATATGCCAGTTATGCTAAAGCTATATAGCCTGATTTTAATTATTTAAATGATATTTTAATTTCCCTATTAAATTTCTTCCAGTTCCTAATGGCCTCCTTGACCAATGCATAGTAAAGTATTCCTTTTGTTTATATTTTGAACTTGGCTTAGCCAAGTTCCTAATGTGAACTTCTTACTGCTTTCAAGATGAATTCCCAAAGCACTTTGTATTTTAAAGCTTCATTGCTCATTTTGTTCTAACTCAGCTGCCTTAATTGGGTTATTAAAACAGCCCCATAATTGCCTTGAGGCTGGATCAGGGCATTTACAAAAATAATGAAAGATGTCTCAGCAAAAGTTTTCTTAATGCAAGCCAGTGTATATTTAAACCACCTTGTTAATACACAGTGACAGTATAAAAGCATTTCTGACCATGCACAAAAACTACTAGAACAGGGTGATTTTATGCTTACTATGCAAGTTAACATTAATATTTATCCAAAACTAACTGGAAGACAGAACTAGCAAGCAACATAACAGTGTTTGCTGAGCCCTACATCAGTTAATCCATTTGGAAGACAGAAATTCATTTATATGCAGAGCACTACAACTGTATACATAGCCTGACTTTCAGAGCTAAAACTAGGATAACAGCTATATAAATATAGGAAGCATTTTGCTAAATGGTGAACACTGCACCAGGGAGCACACACTGGTTTAAGAACTTGACTCTACATCCTGAACCACCATTTTTTAGCCTGCCATCCAACACTGAGATACAGCAGCATCCCACAAAAATCCCATGAGATGAGGAGATGGTATTATTAGTAAAAGCTAGCCTCAAAATTTTCCAAGAGAAGTTTCTCAGCTAATGAACTCCTTGATACGCCAAAATCCCTCAGTTCAGAAATCAGACCAGCAGCTGCTTTGTGAACTGAATTTACCAGCCAGTTCTGCTGGTGGCACAGCAGCAGCACAGGCACGGATTCAACCTCAGTCCCTCACTGAGCACAGTGGGAGTGATGAAAGAGCAGCAAATGTGAAGGGGTGTGTGCACCGTGGGCAGGGTATTTCTTAACCAAGTGGTGGCAAATACTTGCTCACATCCAAAAGCAGATCTTTCAGATGGAAGAGAGCACAGAAATGCCTCTCAAGCAGCAAACCACACTGTGGTGAAAAGGGTGACAACAGTGGAAAAGACTGAATCATTCAGCTTACATAAAGTGAAACATTCCTGGGTACTTCTTGCCTATCATGCCTACTGGCAGAGTTAAGCTGCAATATCTTAATATGCTAGAGCTCATTTAAATATTGGGTTGCATTTGCTTGTGTTGCTTTGTGATGGGGCCTTTTACCACCCCAAACAAAAGATCTTTTTATATTGTCTATACTGCATTAATGGGATGGCTAATGGTGAAATCAGAGATGTGTTATCTTCCACACAGTGAAATACAGCTTAATTTTAATCTCTTCAGCTACACTGGGCTTCCTTCTGTTGGCTAAAAGACCAGGCAATGGATGAACAAGGTGGCATGCAAGTTTCATTAGATTCAAGGCAGGCAAAAGATGAATTCTATAAACCAGAGAGAGAACTGTGAAACTTTCTTTTTCTCTCAGAAAGTGAATAGTAAGAAAAAGATGGAAATACTTGTTCTACTTGTTTGTAATGCTGAGGTCTTAGCCCACCTGGGGTCTCAGGCTCTGCTGGATATACTAGTAATGGGATGCCAAGTAGGACATTAATTTCCCGCTCCAGGGCCTTCCATGGGGTGTCTACACCCACACCATCTGCACTGGGCACTTCTGCCTTGGGTCACTGTAAGAACATACTACATGAACCTACACTCTTAAGAACATTTTAAAATTGTCACTTGCACAAATTAGTTTTTTAGTAATCATCTGAAGAGTAACAAGCAATTATCAATAGCTCATAGTCTGTATCAAAACTCAGGTACTCAAATGAGGCTTCCAAGAGGCTGACTGTGAAAGGAGGGGGCCCAAAGGCCAGCATGCCTTCCTTTCCCAACACTGGAGATATGCTACCCTCACCTTATTTTAATCAAAGGATAAGAGCATGCTAAGCCTGCAAAGAAAGCTTCGCTCTCCTCCTTCCCCAGCACTACCTTGAGGCTGACACAGTAAAGCCTCTCTGCCAGCCTTTCCACAGAGAGGCATCCCAAGAGAGCTAAAGCAGATTGAGCTTTGCTGCTGTAACTCCTGCCAACACACACATTCTTCAGTTAATTCAAGATCCAGACAACAAATGCAGCCCTACACATAACTCAGAGACCTACGGCAAGTAATGCACTCACAGCTTAGACCAGCAATAATCCTGAACAGCAGCAGGTGCAAACTTCTTACCATGGAGCGTAGAATTTAATAAAGGTGATCCCCCTAGCAATGGTTGCATCAAAGTCTTTTTCAGAGAGAGAGAGCACTGCAGCCTGCTAAAAAAAAAGAAAAAAAAAAAAGGAGAAAAGTCAAACCTTTTTGTATATACAACATTAGCCAATTAAGCTTATACCTACCTAAAAGGGAAACTAATATTAACAAGAGCAGCAGCAGCAGACCTCACTTTTACCTCCTCTCCTAGAGAAATCCATATTTCACACTGAATCTCCTCCATAACTGGAGAAACAAAACCTCCCTGTTTTAAGGGGATTTGCCTGTATCCAGATTTTCAGTTATTAAAAAAAAATCACCTTAATTTTAATACACTGTGTTTCAAGGAACAGCCCTTAGAGGAGCTGGCTTCCAGCACTGAATGGCCATCTGAGATTTTAATGAGGTATTCAAGGCACACTAGTGATGTCTCAACAGCTGTTCTGTCTGCTCTATCCCTGCACTGCATACACAGAGAAAGCTGCTACCAGAAACACAGATTTGCCTGTCAAGAGGACGTCTTAACACCACACTTCTATGGGTGCCAGGTACAATTTTTACTCCTGATAACATCAGGAGCAAGGAAATGATGGGAGGATAGCACTTTGCTTACAGTCTAATATGAGAGCACAGAACCAAAACTTCATTTTTTGTGTGAAACCCTTAAGGGTGGGAGGGATTAAAAACAAATAAATAAATCTCATGCCCTATAAAAGCTTCAACTTCAAATAAAAGCAAAAGAATAAACAAGTTCACAACTGACAGTGTTACCAATTCTGCTTTAAACCCAGAAGTTGTATAAAGCCAAAATGAAATTTGAAACTACGAATTATCCAGCACCTTTAAACATTTATGTAAATAACTCTTAGTTCACAAAATTATTTCATTAAGTTGAAGTGTTATTACCTCTGAAGAATTATTTAGAAACTGTACTTTCTAATTATTTAATAATTACAAATAATAAGTATTCTTCTAGTCTGGATTTCCTTAACTGGATATCTAAAACTGATGTTCCAAACCTAATTTGCAAACTAAGATACGAAATCCAAAAACCCCATAAGTAACATCTACCCCACAATTCACACAGCAAAACAAAGACCAAAGCAATGTGAGTTAGGTAACCAGAAAAATAAATTTATTATCAGATAGCCCAATTTTGTCTTGGTTTCTTGAAAAAAGACATCTTATGCAATCACATCATCTGAGCACCTGCTGGTCACACCACCTTAGTCCATTTGGACCATTTTGAATGATTTTAGCAATGTCTGGCAGAAGAGAAGTCTTATGGACATAAAAGTACAGCTGGCCTATGTGATAAAAGGGGGAATTTATGTAGGGGCTCAACACTGGGACACAGATTTGGGGTTGGAACTCATTGCTCTTGCTGCCTGTGCTACCAGCCGTGGTCAGCTGATGGCAAATGCACTGCGTGTTTGCTGGCTGCATGGGCTGGCCCCTTGTTTCAAAATTCACAAAAACAAAACCAAAGGGGTCTGAAAATGAGTGATCAAACTGCAATGTAAAGTTGTAAGGCCAAGTTGAGCCCTACACTGTGGCTAGTATTATTTGGCAGAAAAATCCCCCCACAACCCTCTCCTGTTTCTGTGTGTGCTGGTGAATGCAATGCGTAAGTGGGAATTTGTGTCACATGTGGTTTGTGTTATTTCTATAAAAATAGACAGCTAATTACTTTCTGCATTGTACTAACACCAGCTTGTTAGGCTCTTCCAAATATGAGGTCAACTAAAAAAAAATAATAAAAATTGAAGGGTATGAAAATTGCAAATCTATGTGATCCATATTACTTGGTAAGCCACTTTATGCAAGATGGGCAACGCTGCTGGGAAAGGTAATATTCTCCTAGGAGAAGCTGCATATAAATTGTAGTTATATTAGGATTATTGATGCTTAATTCCTTAAATTCATTCTACATCACAAGGGAATGTAAATCCCCATCCCTTATTTTCTAGGCAGAAAGTATGTTTTCCACACTTCATGAAAAACTATGCTTGAAAACCATCCCTAATTTCTCAGCCTCACCCATTTTTCATTCATCTCACAAAATGGCAGATGAAAAGCCAAAGGGATTAGAAAAGACAGAAAATCCAACTACATGAAGTACAGCTATGTAAAAGTTATTCCTGCCAATTTCTTGGCAACATTTAAGAACCTGTGGCTCCTATAACCAAGATCAGAGTAAGTGCCCAAACTCAAGGAATTTTCTTGTCACAGGATACATTATCTTACCATACCTAGACTGGCCTTCATCATCTCTGCTTGTTCATTGTTTCTGCAGATAGTTTCTAAGTATATGATGAAATATGTTGTCATACATACCAAGGTGCCAGCAGTTCCACAGCCCCAAAAGACCCCATTTATGCCACTCTACCTAAACAATTTATTGCAACCATAAAAAAAGGAGCCAGATGCATTTTTAGCTTCTCCAATTCATCAGTTTAGTAAAAAGTATCCCTCGGATTTATGATCGGATTCCACTCATTAACTACTAAAAAAATAACCAGGGAAGTATTTGGTACAGTTTACACCCAGAAATTATCAATCTATCAGAGAGAAAAACTCATGGAAGACTCAGGACAGGCTGCTGAAACAGTCTGAACACTTAACATCACTGCAAAGCACTGGAGCACTTACCTCAGCATGGGTGGGTTCTGCAGGGGGCTGTGGGGCTTCAGCAGGTTGAGCTGCTGATGGCTCTTTCCCAGAGCTCTGCAGTTGGGAATCCACATATTCTTTTAAGGAATCGAAGTCCCTCTTCCCTTTGTACTGGTCACCCTACAATTATCAAGTAGTTTGTGCAACTGTGTATATGCAGTTTATCTAGCAAACAAATAATTACCAGAAAAACAATAGACTGTCAAGTGTAAGCACATTAATAATAAATATGAGTAGCTAGTTCTTAAACCTCTCCATGACATCCCATTCGCTCCATGTCTTCAGGTTCTGCCATAGATTCTTCTGTACCCAAAGGGAACAATCTAAAATTTCCATGAAGTGAAAGGTATTTTAGAAATGTAGAAGCAAATTTTTGAAACTTTTGCACTTTGACCTTCTTCTCTCACTCTAGTCAGCTTTTTCAAGGTCGGGCTTTTTTTACCCTAAAGCTACTGCAAGGAACAATAGAACACCCATTGCTGTCCCCAGAAGCCCCAAACAGTAAGGCCATGCACTCTGGGTGAGAGACCACACTTTGACTTAGGTGCTTCCCCATATTTCAGGTAATTTCACAACTCTAGAGAGAAATCAGAGCACTTGTGGGCAGCTTCTAGTCTAAAATTCACTGCTGGCCCTCTCCAAACTGGCTCTTGTGTGATTGCCCTCAGGGCCCCCCGTGAAAATTAATCCTAATTTCTGTCTCTGAGGTACTACATATCCAGTCTGGATAGAATTCTTGAGATGTGGTCCTGTGAGGCACGGGCAATAAGCTGAGGAAGACTCAAGGAACAGCTTAAAATCTTCTATGGACTAGAAGGAAGAAGAGGCAGCTCTGCAACATTTCTGTATCTTTGGAGCTCTTTCGAAACATTTTTCTTTTTCCATTGAAAATGTTACTTGTAACTATTGGCCCTTCCCTTGCACTGGCTCCAAGTGACTAAGGAAATAACATAAGCTGATGTAAGAAGCTGTACCTGCTGGTTTGTGTCCATTTCAGCAGGGCAGGGTCTGTGCCCACTGATTCTTTCCAGGGTTTCTCCCACATCTAACCAAGTGGGATGGTGAGATGCCAGTTATGACAAAGGGCATGATGGCATTATGGACAACAAGGCTGGATGGCTGAAGCAGATTTCCTCCTTACTGAACAGTATCATAGCAGCCAGAATGATTTTCAGGAATTTCTGGGCCAGGTTATTGGAAAGTTGTTGGGGTTGTTTTGTGGTTTTTAAAACACATTGTACCAGCCCATGGAGGAACATGTGACTGTGGTGGAAATCTGTCACCAGGGAATACCACATTGCCAATGGAGAAAAGACATTTTGATGCCAACAGAAATATGTTCTTCAGACTAATGGCTGAGGTTCAGCTTTACCAAATACAACAGCAGGGATTTTTTTCTTTATCTGCACTTGATTCAAATAACTCCAAGGAACTCAAATGTCAAATTATTAGAAAGAGTCAGAAAAATTGATCTGGATTGTCAAGAAAAAGCTAACTTTTCTATATGGAGAGTATGGTTCTGGCAAAGTATCTTGCCATCTGTAGCTATCTGAGAAATAAAAATAAAGCAGATGGAAAACCATTTGGAAAAAACCATCAGAACATTTTCCATTCTTCCAACTCACAAAAGACAAATTCTAAGGTAAAAGTTTAAGGTAACAAGGCCACATACCTCTTATGTGAGTCTGGCTGGGGTTCAAAAATGCAGGTGCTGCTTCATTTAAATTCCCTAGAGTGTCTGATCCTACAGGGATGCTCATTCCACACCTCACCTGCACTGGGATGTACTCACAGCCAGCTTCTCTTCAGAGTGCCAGAAAATTGCCACAAGCAACAGCCACTAAACTGGACTGAGTAGCAAAAAAATTATATCTATGCTACTGTAAATGTTCTAAAAGGAATGCACAACGAGTGGTATAAAAAGCCAACTCTCCCCCAAAACTCAGTAGTTAAGAACTGCAAGTGTAGTCCTGGGTTCTCTTGCAGACCTATTTTTAATACCCATTGAATACATTTAATGAATCTTGAAATTGTGAAATATATTATAAATAACACTTATTTATGTTTATTTACTGCTGTCCATGTGCATGGTACTTATAAATATTTTATTCCCCAAAACTTCAGAATATTGTAATTCTTTGGATTGCTGCAAGGAAAAATGTCAACTGGGCCCACAGGATTCTCACTTGCAGTGTCATATGAAGTGCTCAGATTTATAAGAGGGAAAATTTGCATCTCCAGATATCACTCACCAGATGGACACCACTTACACAGGAGAACCTTGTGATCCACACTGTTAAAATTACACACTTTATTATTATTTCTATTTCAGTTATGGTTTTGTGTTCCATAGCAAGTATTAGGATAAAGCAAACCCAGAATTCTCTCACACAGTAGCATAACTGGAGATACTGCTTACAGATTTATGAACATTATACCAGTTGTTTACAAAACACAAGGAGCAAAAACCTCTCACTTTTATTTGTGGGCAAAGTCTACCTCTTCCAGCAGCTAAGTGAACCTCTAGTATCTTTTCTCTCACAAGCAGACTTTTGTATATGCCCCCTTGATCTTTTTATTCCAGAATGCAAGCACAGTCCAAGTATTATTAAGAAAAAAAATAGTGTGATATTTCGCTGAACTTGCAGACTTACCTTTTCACCATTCCTAAACCAGAGGAGCGTGGGATAACCTCGAACTTGGGTTTCAGAGCAGACTTCATAATGCTGGGTACAGTCAACCTACATTTTGGGAAAAAAAAAACCCACAACTATTCAGTGCCTAAAACAAACATACAACAAGCATCACAGCCTCCCTTGTTTAAAATCTTAGAAAAATACAGGAACAAGCAATACAGGGCTTGGCAAAACTCAATACCAATTACTGTCTTGAGAATGATTATTTATGTCTGCCTTCCAAACACTGCCTTAGTTGTATAATTGGGAGGCTCTGTGTGTGTGTGCTTGATTTATTTCTTTTAAGGAGGGATGGGAAGGGAGGTATAGCTAGAAGGAAGTAGTAGCAATGAAGAACAATGAAGACATAATTAAATATTTCAATTAAAAATACTTGGTATTCTCAGCTAATAAAATTAGTGCATGGACAATGAGACACAAAATACTAATGTGAGAGAGCTTTTAAAGTCAAGACACATTGGCTCACTCATTTTTGAAAGGCTACTTCAGAAGACATGTCAACAACTAGAAAGTTAACTTTACTCCAAGGGAAGCTCCAAGTGAATAGTGACATTCAATTCTAGTATGTCATAAATCAATCTGTAAATTTATTAGTTTGTAATCTTTCCTGAAGCAGAAAATAAAAAAGATAACTGAAGCACTGGAGCCTTTGCTCAACGCAGCACTTGTATTTTGAATTTTACATGAGAAACACTTTGCTCCAGATCACTGAAGATCAATTGCAAAGATTAAACAGTGCTAAGACATTATTCCCCCAGATTAGATGAAGGTCATGGTTCAACCTTCTTAGAAACAGCTGTGTTTCCTGTTTACTTACAGACCTACAATCTCAGCCAAGACATGTTTCAAACAGTTTCACAAGGTATACAGTTACATAAAATTGTCTATGCATCAAGACAAATCTTGGTGGCTGTATTAAATAACAACTCTCAGTAATATGAACTGCAAACATGACAGGCAACTGAATAAGAGAGATTTTGAAAATTTTCTGTTTATTTCTCTTGGGTACCAGAGAATGGTAACTTCAAAAAGATACTTAAGCTAAGAACAGACTTCATAGGACAGCAAACAAGGGTCTCAAAAAGTACAGACAGCATGAAGGGAGAAACAGCTTCTGATGACTTCTCAGAGGGAATCTAATTTTATATCCACCAAGTCTCAAAATTATATCACATATAAAAATGTATGTATGCCTGCTCTAAAGTTCAACTGTGTGGACCTGCTCTGTACATCTACAGTGTACCCAAATTAGCACATTTTCAAAAGCATTAAAAAATAATTAAAACAAAAATAAAAAAAGAAGTCAAGCTTGTCACCCCTAATACAGCTAAAGTGCAATGAGGGAAGAGGCAGGGGAGGCAGCAGAGTCCCTCTGCAGGACTGACAGTGCTGTTGTTATGCAGTCTTTCCAATCAGTGGAACAACTGTAAGAGCTTAAGGACATGAAAGTTGAGCCCAGTGAGATTTCCACTGTTGGCAAATACAGAGGGATTCCCATCATGAGCCACCTGGACTTAGGTATGGGTCAGCAAATAAAGCCAGTAACTACAATGGCCAGACCACCTCCATACCTCTGCACAGAAGTCACTCCACGTACAAGTAACAAGCTCCCATGGTAAATACACCACAGAACCTGGTTATCAACCCTAAGGGAAATAGTAAAGCAGGACAAGGTATCAATTTTTAAGGTGTAAGACCCTCTGGAACCTTTAGAAAGTTTTATGGGAGGAAAGAGGAAAAAAACCCCAAAACAAAGAAATAACTCATAAGGGCTACAGTAGGGCTACAGCTTGCTAAGGAATCCAGTGGTGCAAAGAACAAACTACAAGTCATTTTCCCTCTCAAAATAAATACTGAAGTCTATCAAGTTCTGACAAGGCAAACACAGAATAAAAAGCAAGTCTCAAAATCTTATTCCTTGCACCTGAAGTATTAGAATTATTCCCAGCTCTCTCTGAAATACAGAGCTAGCTGTGTATGTAATAAATCCTTGTTGAAAATGGGATAGTCCTGTCAACTGTGGATGTGTGAGGGAAAAACAGACAACTCCAAATTAAAATAGAAACTATGACTATAACAGGATCCAAGAGGTGACAGAACAATTGCTATTTGCAAATCATAGCACAAAAAGCATGATACTTGGCTGAAACATTCACTGACACAAACCACGTTTTCAGACTAAGAGCACTTCACCTACCTTGCCAATCTTGACAGTTTCTGAATGTTCAAAGGCTTGAGCCAGCTGTTCCCAGGTAGGGGCCAAAGCCTTGCAGTGACCACACCAAGGGGCAAAGAATTTGATGAAGTGATTCCCTTTTAAGTTTAAAAAAAGAATAAAAATAAATTTAACTCATTTGCAATGAACTTGGCTGCAATTAAAGACTAGCTACTAATCTCAGGCTGCAAATTTATCATGGTATTTCCTGAGTTAAAGATAGGAAACACTATGAATCAAAGGCCAGGACAAAATACTTCAGCAATTAGGTTTTCAGTACTGTATGCAGTCCCACAGCATTGCCAAATTTCCTGAAAATCCAAACAGTTTCACAATCTCGAGACAACAAATGAGATATTAAAACTGGTATTTTTAACCTAAGCATTTACCTCAATGTTTAAGTCTATCATGTCAATCAGTTGCCCTGTTACAGAGTACAAAGAACTGCCAAGGAATACACATTTTTAACAGCATAAATAAAAGTATTGAGCTTCAACTTAATGCAGGGGTGTTTCCTAAGAAATGCTTAAGTCTATGAATTACCTAAAAAACTTTGTTCAGTTTTCCATTCTCCTTTTTCTGCCCTGCTCCTTCTATCTCCATGTTTCATTTTACTCAGAATTTGCTGCCTTTAGTAGATTTTTGTGGTGTTCTACACAGAGAAGAGTCTCTGTGCTTGGTTTAAAAGTATAATATTAATTGCAAAGCACCAGAATTTGTAATTTCCTTCAATTAAGATTAATTAATTCAAAATGCTGCACATTCTTGCATGCATCAAGGCAAGGCTCTGTTAAAACAAAATAAAAGAAAAAAGTCAACCTTGCAGGTGTAACTGCTGAGCCTCCTGTTAAATTTAAGCACTGGAACTGAAGTCAAGAGATGACAACAGATTTACAGAGGATCATAAACCTGCTCAACCATCAGCTATGACCATGAGAATGTCTCCTCTGTGAAGACCAATGGATACATTATAAAAATACCACAATATAAATATTAAAACATTTACATATACACTGAACTTTACAATCTGAGAAGACAGTTAAGTTGGTAAATGTTCAGCATCACCCTGACAGCTTAGAGAAAAATACATTAAGAATTTCGATTTAATTCTGTGTTAAGCCCTACAGGCTGCAGAATTTAAGTTTGCTGAACAAAATGCTCCTTTACACTTGAAAATATTTCTAATCAGTTCATGGTTACTTTAAGAAGCTCTAGTATCTACCTTACTGGTGGTATCAGGTGGGCACAGACATTTCATTTAATACAGCCTTTGTTTTTTGGATAACAGAGATAGCAGCATCATCTGTTGGCATGCCAGCCCAAAGTTTGTATTTTATGATTTTGCTCATTCTCTAAAAAACCCATCATGTGAGCTTTGAAATTTCCCATATTAGGTATCCCTCCTGGCAATAGTTTTAAAGCTTCCAGATGAAATATTTTTTAAAATGACCAAACAGGTGAAGTGTTTTGCCCACATTAAATTCTGAAGGAAGGAAGCTGGACAATATCAAAGAAATGGCCAGAACTGGAGTGGGATGGAGGCTCTAAGGAGGAAGCTGGTGGTTTATACTTATCCAGAATAACAGCCTGGGAGGAAGAAAAGGCAGCACCTAGGGAAGGAGGAAACAGGACTTGCAAAAACACACAGTGAGTGGCAAGGCTGTGATTGAGTAAGGAACACAGGAAAAGAGACAGTTCAGTTGAGCAAGCCCCACCAGCTTCTTCCCTGTGATTGGGGCTGTAATTCTACTGCCTTCTGAATACCCCACTGAAAACTTTCTCATGGTCTGCAGTATGTAATTAAACTACTGCAGTTTCACACAGTTCGTAGTTGCATCCTCTTTCACTAGGTATTTTTGGGAAATAAAAGTGGGAAGGAGGTCCCCTAAAAGCTAAGATTCCTTATCCAGACTTTTCACTACTAATGTCTCCATCAGCAAGTTTCTCTTCTTATGAAAAAAACCCAGTTACCTTCTGCTATGTGCATCTTGAAGTTGTCTGCTGAGAGTTCATACATTCCCTGCTTAGGTTCAGGGGCTTTTGGTGGCTCCGCATCAGATTCTGGATCCTATTCACGAGAAAAATTAATTTTTATTTCTCTTGTACAGTAAATACACGGCGTTTGATTCCTGTATCACACCATTCTGTGACAGCGTTGTAGGCTCTATACCCTGAAATTTTAAATTCCTAAAGCAATGTCCTTTTACAGGTTGATTTAGGCATCTAAGGCTTTCTAGCAAACAACTACTTGAAAGCAAAATATGAAGAAGATTGCCACACAGAAAAGAACTATCACAGTCAGTGGAATAACAGCTTTTCACTGTGCTTAGCAGAGTAATTGCTAATGCCAGAAGGAATGCTGGCTACCCAATGGCTCCATGAACACATCAACCATGGGAATAGGACAAACACCTCCTATGTATAACTTACAGCAAACTCACTGGCACTCCAGCAAAAGCAAATGAATTCTTTCTAGACACCAGGGTTAGAGCTGGAAAGAATTTTTTAAGAACCTCAAAGTACATTTCTTGAAATAGTTTAGCATTTAATGTTTAATTATTAAAAACACCATGTTTGTTTAATTATAACCACGTTCTAAATGTGGTTCAGAAATCACTAAAGCTTTATCTTGATTAGAAAGAGCAATCACAAATATAATTTTAGGCAAGGCTTGGCTACTACATGTGAATGCTGCCCCTAAACTCAAGGGTTTTCCTAATGATGGTATTAGCTTATCCTAACCAATTATTTTAAACCTTTCCTTTAGGCCACAACATTAATAGGTAGTAACTGAGCTAAAGATGGTATCCATATTATAAGAGGCAAGTAAGCCCAACACAAAGGCAATTTATAATGTGTTAGAGCTAAACTGCTTTTCTTATTCTAGAAACATTATGGTCTACAGGTGTCAAATGAGCTGACACCAAGAATAGTACACCTTAAAATGTCAAAATTATAAACATTCAAACTGTATTATGTACTGCAGTTTTAAACACAGGAAAGAGAGAGCAGGTCATGGGATGGCAGTTTTAATTACTAGTCTGACTATTGTGTAAGTTGTTTCATATTGATTCTGTGACCTGACTTTTATTCTCAGGAGCAGATTTCCTCCTGGAAAATGAAACCCAACTTAAAGAAGTGATAGATAAGCAAGTCTGCAGAAAAGAGTATTTCCTTTTTCCTTTTCACTTACAGATGGTTCCTCCTTTAGTTTCTCCAACATCCAGTTTTCCAGTGCCTGGAAGTCCCTAGGGCCTTGGTATTTCAGAGGTTCTTGTCCTGGTTTAAGCAGCTTTAGGCTAAGGGATCAAAATGTAGAAAAGAGTGAGGCAAAAGTTTTCACACTGGACACATTCTCAGAGAGCTAATGTGCTTTGCTAATCCACAGCAATGCAGCTCAGGCTGCAGGAACAGATCTCCTACCATTAACATCAGCATCAGGCATCTCCCTCAGCTTAAAAGGTCATGGCTAGAACTTAAGACACTTTGTCATTCCTGTGTAAGCTTTTAAAGGAGATTTTTAAAACAGCAAAAAAGAAATATCATGTTAAAAATCAATGCAGCCTAATGCTACTTTGATTAATAAGCAAGAGCAAATTAAAAATTGAAATATTAAATTCTGTGAATAGTATTTCAGTCTGTCAAAAAGCATCCATTTTGTTTTGTTCATCCCTCTTCATCACCAAAGGAAAAATGTCTAGCCCTTATTTTCCCAGGAATTTCTTTCTTGCTTTTCATTCCCTGACTGCTCTTGGAATGCAGGGCTTTTCATGTGGTATTAAACTGATTAAAAACACAGTGAAAAAGTCAATAGGACAAGTGCCTGAAGGGATTCAGGCTTCATGATTATAACATTTAATAACTGCTACCAAAACTTTTACATAAACTACCTAAAGCTTCTACTATTACATATTTAAGTTAAAATTGGAACTATATTTGAAAAAGGGGTAATATTCAATACTGGCTTAGTCTTATTTTTTAAAGAAAACCAGGGTTTCAATGACTACTGTCACCTAGCCCTGAGTTCCCTTTGCCAAGCTGTTTTTTCTGTTTATTGGAATGTTTCTCTCTCTCTTCTTGTTCCACAGTTGAAAAAAATGAACATATAAAGGTGTTGAAAAAAACACATTATGCAAATACTTTCAAAAGAGATAGGAGCTCCCACTGTCATTTCTATTCAGGATGTTTGTGAATGTCCCTTGTGATGACAGAAAATCAAAACAATAACAAAACAACAAAAATTAAATGGAAGAACATCTAAAACACACCTCAAGGCAATTCTTTTGAAGAGTAACAAAAAAATAAAGCTAAATGTTTAAAAAAGTATCTGCACCTTTATTTTCTTGAAGCAAGGTTTCCTCTGGTTCAGTTGAGAGGGTATTTATTTTGCAACACCAAATAATCCTGAGACAACTGTACTAACGAGTGCAGCGACCTGCTCGGCCAGTTTTACTCTCAGGGGATGAAAAGGGGATGCAGCTTTTCCTTTGACAGGTGTTTGGAAAAGCAGTGTAGGGATCAGCACATCCTGGACTTGCAACAATACTTCTGTGCCTGAGGAAGCTGTGAAATTTCCCTTGCTGGGTGTTTTTAAAAACAGGCTAGTTTAGAACTGACTCAGACAGGAAGAGAATTGATTTCATGAATTCCCCTTCATCTCTATATTTCTATAACTAGCCTTGTTATTTATACTTTTCAAGTAGATGAGAGCAAGCACTAACTATTCCTATACATTCAATGACATTAAAGAGAAGGGAGAGGAAAACCCCACAGTAATTACACATTCATTGATTTTTTTTATTTCTCTGCCACCCTTTCTGTGTCACAAGGAACAGCACCACAATATAATCTATTCAAATATGCAAAGACAACCAATGCTCACTCTTGGAGATATTAAAATGGAGCTGTAACATGGGTTATTCCTTGGTATTTCTAGTGGAACTAAGCCACACACTGCCCTTAAGGACAATTTCTGTCTCAACAAGGACTATGCTATTTATAGCCCTAAACTTCTACTTCATCTGCATCCAAGTGGGTGCAGCCAGGAGTGTATAAAAAGTCCAGGCTGCTGCTGGGGTCGGCAAAAACACTGGACAAAGTGAGCAAAGGGAAGGAAACTGAAAAATACAGGCTGTGCAAGGGCCAGGAATGATTCCATTCTCCACTTATCCACACTAGGATGAGTAATTAATAAAGCAGTTGAAAGGGTCCCATCCATTTTTGCAAGAAGATTTAAAGAAGACACAAGGGGAAAAAAAATCCCTTTGGTGGTTAAAAAGGGAACACACATGTCTAACCCCAAAGCACTGACCTCTCACAGATATTCCAGACCATGTTCTGCCTACCAAAGCTGAGGCAGTAAGGCACACATCCTTTATAACAGGATAAGCATAACAACCTTAACATACAAATTAATTTTTTCTAGATCAATATAAGCAAACTTGCCTAGAGCAAGTCTGTACAACATCACCCCCGAGGGATACTATTAATATATCATTTTATGAGCACCAAGTTGACTCAAAAATCTAAGAGATCACCTATACATTAATCATGGTGTAGCATACTGACAAACTTGTGACAAGTTATTTTTAAAAGTGTCATTACCAGAAACCAGCTCTATCATGCACATCACAGCTGTTGCTTGAGAAAGAGGTACTGCCAGAGAAAAGAACGAGACAATTCTGGACTTCATTTAAACACAGACATTGTCCAAGACATAAAACAGTTTCTTGAAAAACATAAAAGAGTAACGCTAGTATATATCACACACTACTTGGCAACATGGTAAAAAGGCTTAAAATGAATGTATCAGGTCCAAAGTGCTACAAAGAAACCCACCAAAAATATAGCTTAGAAGTGAGCTTCAAGCAACTGGCAGAGGATCATGGAAAACTCAAAACAAAAACCAGGAGCAGACATCCTTTTATACTTACGTAGGGTATCCTCGTACGCCAAATTCAGAGCACAGTGGGACATCCACAGTGCAATCCACTTTAACAACATAGACCTGTGGCTTTTCCATGTTGTTGTATTTATCCCCCAAATCGTTCCAAGTTGGCTGGAGACGCTGACAGTGTCCACACCTGTGAGAAAGGGAATGAGATGCTTTTTAACAGCTGCTCACTTTTAGAGGGGAATGAATCTATGGAAAAGTCGTAGGCAGAAGGGTGATTTCAATAAATTTTAAAATCAGAAGTTAAATCAGAGTCTTCCATACTCAAGCACTGTTGCACTAAGCAACAGCAAATATTATGAAGAATTTCAGCATGCTGCAAACACCTCTTATGTGAAAATGCAACATCTGGTAACTTCTTGCTACTATTCTTTTACACTGCAAATCCCATGAATGCCCCCTGGACTTAGCTAAGGCTATTCATAAAAGCACTATCATTCTTCCAGGTTTCTAGAAAACTCCTGTGAGGCTGTCTAGCCATTTTTTTTTTCTTTTTTTAGTTGCTCCCACTTAAAACACTTTCACTTATACAAATGGTTTTGAGTACACTTGTAGAACAGTTGCCTGAATTCACACCTTTCTGGATATAGTGATATCATTAAGAGAAAAACAAAAATAAAAACAACAAAACAAAACCTTGAGATTTACTTTAAGATAAAGAATGTCAGTCAGACACATGTTCCCACAATGTGGGGGAATATGACCTCCCATGTGATCGTATTCTGAATTTCCATGGTTAAGGGATACAATGTGTTATTAAAATCAAATATTCCTTAAATATTTAACTTTCAACTCTAATCCCTCCATAGTCAACTCTTTCATGGAGCTTGAATTAAGAGGATTTTAGATTCCCTGGTTCCTTCCTGTAGCAGATGAATTGATTCTATACCCTGAATGATTACTGGCTGGTGTTATAGAAAACCAGGTAAGGGAATCTCAGGTAATTAACCCACTGTTCTATAAGCACAACAGAGCTGTCTTGTCCAAACTTAACACTGTGGTCTCTGCTATACACACTCCTTTCCCTTCCTTCGTTGGATTATGTGAGCTAAAACTGAAAGTTAAGCAGGTAAAAAGTTCATATCTGAGTCAGTAATCAACTCGTTAGTCATTCCCAGTTTGAAAAAAAAGTATCAATACTACACAGAAGGAAATACAAGACAAGACAGTCCCCAAAATACTTTTTTCTGAAAGTTATAAGGCATAGCTGAAAAATATAAAGCCAAAGAGATCAAAAGAGATCAAAACCAAAGAGGGCAAGATCATGCAACATCACACAGTAGCAGCCCCATGTACCCACAGAGTCTTTCATTGTTACTACTCTACATTACATCAGTGGGGTTGGAGGAGCTGCCAGTTCCACAGCTGGGCACAGTGGAGACCTGGCCATCAACCATGAGTCCTGCTCTTCCCTCTCCACATGGGCTAGAAAGTGGTAAGCATTCATAATCTCTGTTTACAAACACAAATGAAGATCCAGGAGAAACTAACAAGGCCATAGGAAAGACCCACCAAAACCAACCCAAACAAACAAAGAACCAAAAAAACTAACCCCAAACCCCACTTCTTGTACACCACAAACGTACAGGTGGAAGAATATTATTTGTAAGAGTTTGCAGGCGGGCTGCCCATTTTAATTTTGAGCAACCATGTGCCACAAGTGCTCATACTCAGAGATTATTTTGCTGTGGCAGCACCTACAGAGCACCAGGCTGTTCCACCTCACACTGACAGGTCAGCATTCCTCCCACAGCATCAGCACTTGTCATCTGCAACACTGGGTGGCAGAGTTCCTGGGCCATGACAAGGAGGGACCTACAGGTATATAAGTTGTGTATATATTAAACCTGCAAGATCTGCAGTCAGTGGGGAGCACAGACACTTCTGGAGGCCACCAGTAGAGGTTGAGCTCTGCAGCCAACAAAGGCAGCTCCACAGCAAGACAGAGCACAAATCCTTATCCAATTAAAAACATAGATACATATAATGGTGTAAAGCAGCACAGGACCAGTCTCGCTGACTGGCCAGCTCAG
The DNA here is from genome assembly GCA_013396655.1 of Campylorhamphus procurvoides. Classification (NCBI taxonomy): domain Eukaryota; kingdom Metazoa; phylum Chordata; class Aves; order Passeriformes; family Dendrocolaptidae; genus Campylorhamphus; species Campylorhamphus procurvoides. The sequence continues at coordinate 103,036 of WBMV01002325.1, read as the reverse complement.
GTAAAACCCAGTCAACAGTTCAATTCAACAGCAATGAAGTCTGGTGAGCAAGTCTGTTGCAGCTCAGTGGACTTCCAGAGGTTTACCAAGAAAGAATGTATGTTGAAAAACATCTACAAGAGTCAAAATAGCAAAAATACTCGTTTGAGACTCCTTCCAACTAAGCAACCATAGGAACCTTGTCCCTCTGTAGAAATGCAACTTGAATGGGATACATCAAGAGAGTAGTCTGCCCACTGCTCTGTCCCCAAGTGTAGCTACCAAGAGCAACAGCCTTATGAACAAAAAACCTTAGTGACATTTGATGGCAAATGACTTGGAATGCTCTCCTCTTGGAATATCCTGCAATATTTGAAAGCAATGCAGGACCTCGTGTACCACCATCGCTTGGGAGTGAGGTCCTCAGCAACATCTGTTTCAAGAATATGGAAGAGAAGGGTTACATGGGCTCTAACCCAGCTCTTACTGGTAGCACTGATGGTGCAACATTAGCAGCATCCATATACATCTGAAAGCCAATCCTAGCTGAATGCTGGGCTCTTGGCTGGGCCTCTCCCTTGTAGCTACAGTCTGTGAAAAGCATTAGGAGATCAGCATATTACCTTGAAACGGGGCAAGAGGCTCTAATATAGACCCAGGGCTGTCAGGCTGCCCCCTGACAATAAAACTACTGGTGTGTATAAGCACCTCTCTCAGGCACTTAGATGTTTCTCTTTGTCCTCTTCCTCTTGGACCTGAAACCTGGCCCTGTCAGCAGCCAGGAGTCTAGACCAAAGGCCCTGAAGCCAAAACCCAGAGATCTGGAGGAGATTTGCTGAGAAGAACATCCAGAGAAGGCTCAACAAGTCTGGGAAACAACACAGCTCCTTCACACTTAAGTTGGGCAGAGATCCTCAGCCCTCCCAAGGGTGCAGCATGATCCAAGCTTGGAAGGCCAGCGCTCCCTTTGATGAATACTGAGGGTGTGCAGCACACACTGGACCCTGCAACAGCCCTTTTGGCACAGGGTCTCCTACAAACAGTGCAGCAGGATGAAAAATAACTCATCTGGTTTTAGGGATGCCTGTGAAACAGTCAAGGGCTGGACAGACGCCGATACCATCACTTGAAGGCAGAAGAGAATAGAAGCACTCCTGCTCTGCATGGGCATTTCCCAGCCCTTACACTCTCAGGCCCTTCACCAGCAAGTCAGGTGTCCTCCACTTTTGTGATCTCCAGAGAACAAAGGCATTTTCAAAGTTCTTTGAAGTTTTTACTTAACATTTTCACATGGCATAAATAAGTCAATGTTAGTAACAACAACAACAAAAATAGCTCGTTTGTTTTGAAAGGAAAAGCTTTTCTGCTATTGATTTCAAAGTCTCTCATAATGCCTAAATGGCATCATTTAGCAATGGGTAGCTTTGGATCAAAACATAACTTTTACGCATTGTTCCCTTAACTTTATTTTAGCCAAATTAGAGAAAACCTGGGAGAAAAAAAGAGAAAAGGAAACTCAACCAAACAACAAAACTCCTGTTTACCTCTACTGGATATCAGTAACTCAGATAAAAAAGGGTAGGGGAAGAGGGGAAGAAAAGACAAGAATATGAACAACCATTAGAAACACCCAGAGGTGAGAAGTACTGTCCTCTCNCCCGCCCCGCTGGATCCCCCGCCCCGCTTCCATCCCCCCCGGCCTCCCAAACGCCACGTCAACGCGGGAGGAGGCGGGAGGGCTCCCTGCCGTGCCGAGCCGAGCCGCGCTCCGCCGCTCCGGGGTACCCACCATGGGGCGAAGAACATGACGAAGTGCGGCGCGGCGGCGGCTCCGTGCCGCAGCATCTCCGCGCTGTAGAGGTGCCGCCCGTGCGGGTCCTCCGCAGCATCCTCCGCCTCCGCCGGGCTCGGCTCTGTCTCCGGCTCTGCCCGCCCCGGGTGGCCGCAGAGAACGGGGCCGAGCACGGCCAGGGACAGGACACGCCACCACGCCGGGCCGGAGCGGAGCGGAGCCATGGCAGCGCCGGCAGAGCGAGCGCGCAGAGACACGGGCGGCTGCTCCGCCCCGCTCCGCCTCCATCCATCCTTCATCCCTCCCCTCCCTCCCTTATCCCTCCCTTCTCTCCCCTCCCTCCATCCTTCATCCCTCCCTCCCCTCCATCCTTCATCCCTCCATCCGCGCACCCGCTCTCCCCCTTCCTGGAAGTAAAGAATTTTATGAAAGCCTCTAAATGCTATTTACATAACGCGGGCTGTCTGTTCCTGTGCTATGCATTTATTGGACTGATCGATAAATGCATATGAAAATTTAAAGCTGGGACAAATTTTGTCACATACACATGGGTGTATGTAAAAATCAAGAAAATACAGAATTTTGTAGAAACCCTAAAATATTGTTTATATAACACATGGGATCTATTTCGTATACTACACTTATTAGACTGATCAATAAATTTATATAAAAAAGTTGTGACAAATGTTATACTTTTACACACACATGAGTGTATAAAAATAAAAATATTTTGTAGAAACCCTAAAATATTATTTATATAACACATGGGATCTGTTTTGTATACTATAGTAGACTGGCCAATAAATTTATATAAAAAAGTTGTGACAAATGTTATACTTTTACACACACATGAGTGTATAAAAATAAAAAGAAAATATTTTGTAGAAACCCTAAAATATTATTTATATAACACACTGTATCTACTCTGTATAATATTTATTAGACTGATCAATAAATTTATATAAAATTTAAAGTTTTGCCAAATTTTATATTTTTTTTTGCATACACGTGAGCGTATGTAAAAAATAAAGAAATAAAAAATAAAGAAATGTAAAGAAAATAAAGAATTTCATAGAAACCCTAAAATACTATTTATATAGCACATCTATTTTATACTATACATTTATTAGACTGATCGATTAATTTATATAAAAATTTAAAATGGTTACAGATTTTTTTTTTTTTACATTTTTTACACTCCCTTCTGGAAATAAAGAATTTTGTTGAAACCCTACAATATTATTTATATAACACATGGTATCTATTTTATATTATACATTTATTAAACTGATCAATACATTTATATGAAAATTTAAAATGGCGGCAGATTTTATATATTTTTTACACTTCGTCCTGCAAATAACGAATTTTATAAGAGCTTTAAAGTATTATTTATAGAACATATTCTATTTTTATATTATTTATTAAATAGTTAGATGTATAAATTTATATAAATATTTAAAATCGTAGCAAATTGTATATTTTTATATACATACTCCTTTCTGGAAATAAATAATTTTATAAAGGCCTTAAAATATTATTTATATGGGAAGAGGTCTCCATCCCTTGGTACTCCTGCCCTGCACTTCTTGCTTGCTTTTGGGGAAGGGTGCTCAAGTCCTAACAGCGCAGCAATAATTAGTAAATAATAATAATTGTAGTAGCAAATAGTTCTAAAAGATAATCAGTGTGAGATAGCTGCAAGCTGATATAACACAGGAGAGGGGGTTGTATTTCACAGAATCACAGAATGGCCTGGGTTTGAAGGGACCTTAAAGATCATCCAGTTGGAAGCTCCTTGCCATGAGGGTTGCTTGAAGTCCTGTCCAACCTGGCCTTGGACATTTCCAGGGATGGGGCACCTACAGTTTCTCTGGGCAATCTGTGCCAGGGCCTCACCAACCTCACAGGAAAGAATTTCTTCCTAATGCCTAATCTAAACCTACTCTCAGTTTAAAGCCATTACCCCTTCTGTTATCACTCCATGTCACTGTAAAATGTCCCTCTCCAGCTCTCTTGCAGGCCCCCTTTAGGTACTTGAGGGTTGCTCAGAGGTGTCCCCAGAGCCTTCTCTTCTCCAGGCTGAAACCCCCAGATCTCCCAGCCTGTCTTCACAGGAGAGGTGCCCCATCCCTCTGATCATCTTTGTGACCCTCCTCTGGGCTCCTTCCAACAGGTCCATGACCTCCTTATGTTGGAGGTCACAGAACACTTCTATAATTCCTTCGATTTTAATTATTTTCAGTTTAGATTTTAACTTCAAGCCCTTGAGTTTGGGAATAGTGAAGTGGATAATAATCAGGGACTCACCTTATTTAGCAGGAAAGTGCATTTTTATGAAGTCAGGAGACTAAATAATTCGTGACGCACACATACACATGACACAAGGCTGACCTTTATACCCACAGAGATGGGGTAAAAGGTGTAATATCAGGGCTTAAAACCAGCAAGACAGGCTCATCCTGGCACTGTTCTGCTCGCTGACAAGCTGCTGCTTGCACTCATGTGCACTAATGTGCCTGGACAGGTAGAGTTCACATCAAACTGCGTCCTCCAGACTCCTTCCTCACATCATCTCCTCTCTGAAAGCTTCACTCTAACATCAGCTTTTCCATGGGATTGACACATAGAAGGACCTGGCTGTGTTGTCCATGTACTCAGAGTGCAACACCCACCTTCCTGGACTGGTTTCTGCATAGAACCTCTGCACACTCTGATCCTTCAGCTCACTTTTATGTCACCTAAAATCTTTTCAAAGGCCATCCTTAGAGCCAACGAGAATCACCTATTGAAAAAAGCCCAAAAATCCAAACCCAAAACCAAACAAAAACAAACAAATGCTCCCCTGAAAAAAACAACAAACAAACCAAAAACCAACCTAAAAATTAAATTAGAGATCTCTTTTCTTCAAAGATTCAATATTAATTTCAAAAGCTGTTATATGGCTCAAAACTAGACTTCCAAATCTCCTTATTATGTAGATGTGAAACAACTATAAAAAGACTCAAACTGCACTTATTGCCAAGCGAGAAAAAAAGAAAAACCTAGAGTTTCCAGAAGAGTTGCTAATTTAAATGTATATCAGTAACCTTAAGCAGTAGCCCTTTCTTTAAAAAAAGTCTCTTTCTGTGGTCTTCAAATTAATTGATTGAATAATCATGAATTAAAAAATAAAGACAATTTCCACTTTTCAGCACATTAAAAAAAAACAACAAACCCTTTAAACAAAAAGGCAGTGTCAGAGGGGGTGAGAATGACTAATTCTCAGACCTTGAAAAACAGTGATCTGATACAACCAGGTGAGCCATCTGACCACAGAAAGTACCTTCTCTCATTAACCATTGGTTTCTTTTCCCCATCAGTTTATTTTGGTCTGCTTTTTCTCTGTACATTTAGCACACTTAAAAATAGACTTTTAAATTAAAGATCCCCCTTCCCTTAATTAAAATAGACTAATTAAAAGCTATTTTGAAATATTTTTTTAATGAATGTGTGAATTTAAGGCTCCCATCTAAGATACATACCACATAGAAAGGACAGAAGTGTAGCATCACTTGCAGTAGAAACATGAGTGTAATAGTTCAACATTCCCAAGATGAATAGGTATGGGTTACAGTAAAGCTCTCATCAATTAGCAAGAAGCACTGCTAGGTCCAAACTGCCAATAAGAATAAATCTGTCTCTGATAATACCTCTTTCCTCTCCACGAAGTGCTAATAAGATTAATACTGCCTGTGTAAGTTAGTGCTTCTTGCTTGCTGATCTGTATCTTGATTAAAATTCAATTACTTTCTCCACCACCTCACTCCAGCTCTCTGCTCCCTCTGCATTTAGAACTGATAAACTTTCTTTTCACATCTCATCCTCCTATTTCCATTAACTGCATTGGGAACACAGCAAGAATGGGGACAAGAACAGCTGAAGAAGCTTTGCACTGTGGGGCAGCTGAGAAGGCACAACCTGGGGCAAATGGTCCCAAGGATAGACATCAACAGGAACAACTTACACTTGCAGCAACTGCTCCTCACTGATCAGTTCACAGCAGCTCATTCTGGGTCACAACAGACATCTAGGGGAAAAAGCATTAAAAAAAATATAATAAAAATAAAGCTACAGGTGGTAGCTGATATTTGCAACAACTGATCTGAATTAACCTCCTAATCAAGAGAAAATTGCCAATACACAGCAAGTAGCCTTGTTTATCAGCAAGAGGGGCTTATGCTTGGATGTCAGCAGTCCCTGCTGATCATGATTCCCAGTGAATCCTACTGCCCCTGTGGATGTACATCATCTACCAAGGTCCTCCATGCTCTCGACCTCCGTTCTGGAAGCACATTTTATCTCAAAATGTTTGCAGAGAAACAGTTCTGATACCCCAAACCTAGCCCACCACCTCTTAACTCCCCATGCAACCAACCAGCTCCCTCCAGGTAAAGAGGCACCAGCTGATTCCTGGTGGATGCTTTGGCCAGCAGGGATGGAACAGGACAAACAAGTTATTCAGTTCTTGTGCTTGGCCAAAGAAAGTCCTTGGTGGGTAGTATGTCCTCAGGGAAGTTGTGCATTGCACAACTCTGATGTAAATGTTTTGTAGGGCCGAGGGTATCTAGGACTGGGAAAGACCTCTTAGTGCATGGATTTTAGTCCTCATTCTGTGATATAATAGCATTGTACAATCCTATTTGCAAACCATCTTAGCTCTATTTTTAAACACATGACAGTTTCGGGGTTTTTTTGCCTACACCACTCTGAAAGTTAGTTCCTCTTCTAGGATTATGAACTTTTTTCATAGTCAGACTATATTTATTTATAGCTCATTCATATCATGGTGTTCCTGTGCCAGCATTGTCCTTCAAATGAAATACTCTCTTCCCCTCTGACAGTATTTAGAGGTAGCAGTGGCATCCTTTCTCAGCTTTTGTTCTGCTAGACTAAACAAGCCAACAGCTCCCATTCATGCCTGAGTACCATCCCACAAATCTGCTGCATAAACCAGACAGGCAAATAAAAACAATCATTCATCTTCTCATCCATTCCCACACAGCCAAGCAGCAAAAGTGTTCTACCACCTTTACATCTCAGTTGTTTTACCCCCCAACATTAAAGGCATCTCTAAAGCAGGATTAACATCTAATCTAAGAGTTTGGTTATTTCACAGATGTTTCCTTTTCCATTCATGTCACAGACAACTACTTCCCTTCTCTGACTGTGACCTGGAGAGGTGATATTATGTATGCATTCAGTTTGTCTGTGTTTTTTTTTGAAATGTGATTTGCTTTCTGGCAACCAAAGCAACCTACAGCAAGAGACTGCCCTGCTTTGTAGAGTCCAGCAACAAGTGCACTGACCCATACAGACTCCTGTGCCACGTTTCTTCTCTTCTATATTACTCCAGTAAGAGAGGACTATTTGCAGGTGGGGAAAATGACCCCTCAGAAGCAGCTTTGTTGCTCTATTTTCCTCTGCTTCCCATTTCTCATTGAATTTTCCCCCTGTTTCAAAGACTTTGCTAGAGCCAGGCTCATTTTCTTAAGAGCTTCCTGTTTCTGACACGTATTTTACAACAGCAGCTGAAGTTGTGTAACCAGAGCATGTCAATGTCTGGGAGCAGTGAGGGAAAACAAAAAGCTTCTCAAGACCTTCAGGGAAGAAATACCAGGGATATCATCCAGCCCAGTTAAGAATCACTTGAGCAGGAAAAGCTGAGACTCTACATTTAATATTTTAAGACCTTCATTGTCCATGTTGAGCTTTGCTGCCTTCTGCAATTTAGAAACGTTTTACCTAAATCTTTTTCATCCTGTGATGGCAGTGTGTTCGCACTTTGCAATGCTGAGTTTTTGACAGAATAAAAATGGAGTTTCAGAAGTTATGGCCCTCATAAAAATTGCCCTGTTCTGTTCCCTTCCTTCAGATAGCAACAAGCCTACATAGTTGACTTATTGTACTGGGTTTGGTTGAGATGGAATTTTCTTCATATAGGCTATTTAGAAAGAACAGAGAGGAAAAACGAGGAGTGGATGTCACCCTCCATGTCCATGACCAGCTGTAGAACATGGAGCTCCTCCTGAGGATGGATGAAGAGTCAACAAAGGGTTTATGTGTGAGGATAAAAGGGCAGGCAGGGACAGGTGACATTATAGTGAGAGTCTGCTACAGGCCACCCAACCAGGAGAACAGAGTGAATGAGGCCCTGTATGGACAGCTAGGAGCTAGGAGCAACCTCATATTCAGGTTCATGGGAACTTCAACAGCACCAACATCTATTGGAGTGACAACACAGGAGGGCACAGGCAAACCAGGAGGTTCCTGGAATGTGCTGATAACAGAAGCACCAACAAGGAGAGGTGCTATGTTGGTTCTCACCAACAAGGAGGGGTTGGTGGGGAATGTGAAGCTCAAGGGCTGCCTGGGTTGAAATGGTGGAGTTCCTTAGAGCAGCAAGGAGGGTGCACAGCAAGCTCACTACCCTGGCCTTCAGGAGAGCAGATTTTGGCCTCTTCAGGGCTCTGCTTGGTGTTGTACCATGGGATAAAAACCCTGTAAGGAAGAGAGGCCCCATAAAGGTGGTTAACATTCAGGGATCACCTCCTCCAAGCTGAGGTGTGATGCATCCCACAAAAGAGGAAGTCAGGCAAAGGCACTAGAGACCTGCATGGATGAGAACAAGAAGCTCCTGGACAAACTAAAACACAAAAAGAAAGCCTCCAGAGAGTGGAAGCAGGGACAGGTAGCCTGGGAGGAGTACAGGAAATTTTCCAAGCTGTCAGGGATCAGTTTAGGAAAAGTAAAGACATGAAAGAAATAAATTTGTCCAGGGACATCAAAGGCAACAACAACAAAAAAAGCTTCTCTAGGTATGTTGGTGATAAAAGGAACCTAGGGAAAACATGGGACTTTTTCATAAGGAAATAGGAGGCAGACATGGTTACCTGGGATGTGAAGAAGGCTGAGTTAGTTGATGTCATTTTTGCCTTGGTCCTCACTTACAAGTGGTCCAGTCACACCACACAAGTCACAGAAGGCAAAGGCAGGGATGGAGAGAATGTAGAACTGCCTGCTCAGGGAGGTCAGGTTCAGTCCGCTGGCCCCAGTGAACAGGGGGATATAACACACCACATAATATTGTGCTCATCAATAAAAGCTGGAAGAAGGAGAAGAGGGAAGTTCAGAGTTATGGCATTTGTCTCCCCAAGTCACCATTACACAAGATGTAGCACAACCTTTTTGGAGGTGGCTGAACACTTTTCTGTCAATTGTAAGCAGTGAATGAATTCCTTTTTTTGCTTTGCTTGTACACACATATTTTGCTTTACATATTAAACTGTCTTTATCTCAACGCATGAGTTTTCTCACTTCAAGCATTCTGATTTTCTCTCCCATCCCATTCTGTACTGAGACTCTTTTGATTTAATGTTGTTCATAGTAATTTGCAGGTATTCAGTGTAGGTCAGTGAATGCTAGTAGACTTCAAGATATCAGGCAAAACCTGGAAAATCAGAACACATTTCACTACATATTGTATGAAGTAATAACATACAAAATAAAGGAAAAAATCAGTTTTACTATAGGCTACCAAAACCCACTGGGTCATTTTAGTGCTGCCATTTGTATAAGCCCTGATTTTGGTTTCCATGATTTACAGCAAACACCAGTTATTTTAGTGTATCATTTGTATCTTGTGTATATCATTTAACTTCCATGCAAACACAGTTTTCTCATTTACATTTCACTATTAACTCTACCTATAATCCACACAAAAAAAAAAAGATTAAAAAAAAAAAAGACAAGCACATATGTACAACCCCCTAAGAGACTTTTAAACCCCAGAATAGAGCATGTTGTATTTTGACAGCTGTCCTTTGAATCCCAAACTATAACCCCTCAGGGGACATGGCATTATGCAATTTCAGTGACAGCCCAATTGTCATTCAGCTAGAAAGAAGGATATTGTGATCTCAGTGGAAAAGAAAAGCGATACTGCCATCTGTAAGCTTATAGCCCTTTTTCTTCGGTAATTTGTACCTCTCATGAAGGGTTAGGAGTGGAAATTACTACAAGCTGTTGAGTAAAATGACATCATTTTGCCACCCACAAAATGTTACGAGTTCGTCAGCCTAGCAAATGGCACAGCAGTGAGGAAAGAGCAGCCTCGTGGCAAGTGAGGGCTCTTTTTCTCTGGAGGAAATGGATTCTCATTGTGTCAGCCGACCACTGTCTCTGTGGGGCTCTGACCACCGTGCCCACAAACCCCCAGGTTCAATAGCTGCTCTCTCCACTGTCTGCAGGAAAGGGATCTGTAACTGCTGGGAATGCTGCTCCCTCCGTGGTCCTCTGATTCTTATGGTTCAGTCAAATGAAACAGAATTTTGTTTTCAGGCAATTTACTCTGAATTGTAAGTCACTATGTGGCGAAATTAATAAGCGGGCAAATTCACTTGTGCAATTAGATGTTATTAGAAAGAATAGGATAATATAGATTGAAGACTTCATGGATCATAAAGAAAGAATTTCCTGCTATTAATTCTGCAGCTGCTTTAATGTATTCCTCTTAATGATGGAATACTGAAGGCTATTTTTTTCCATGGTCGAATTCTCTTCCATTACACTGCACACACCCTGTTAAGTAACCTGCAGCTGCTTTTATCTGCCACAACGAATCCTGGTCCATTGTGATATTTGACACATTACAGAGCCCCTGTGATTTCTCCACATACCCTAAATAAAACCGAGCTGAAGCTCAAGAAACAGTCTGCAGGCATGAGGACAATTTTAAAATATCCTGAGGTATCCAGAAGGTGAATGAAGATTAGGAAAAAAGAAACCAAAAAGCACTTATGTAGACGTTACTCACTCATAGTTTTTGGCCAGCTCTTCATGCTGTAAAGCAAGAAAACTGGTTTTAATTATTTTTTAATCAGCACTTTCTCCCTGATCTGCCCTGCACCCTTCTGATGGCTCATGACCAGCATACTCCAATATCCACCCAAAGAAACATCAGACTCTGATGTGACTCTGTCAAGGCCAGCTGCAATTGAGGGGACCAAAAAGAGCAATTTTTTTTCCCCTTGGTTTTTCTCTTCTGAACTGCAACACCACCTCTCTTTGGTAAAGAAGACCCACAGCTATGAAGGACTGTAATTTTAACTGACAGGGTTGCCATTACTTAATGGGGTTTTTTTTAACACTTCCCGTATGTCACATACTCTAATTTGGATGTTTTGGAGCACTAATGAACTTCTTTTCCCTGTAACAGCTGATGTCAAAAGCAGTACTTATGGTTTCACAGAAGAGAAGAGGAATGTAGAGAGATTTTAAAAGAATAAAACAAATAGCCAACCTTTTAAATGGGGGCTAGCTGATTAGGATTTAAACACAAATGCATTTCTTACGTGTGCTTCACTCCCTTCTAATTTGCTCTTCTTAAGAGCAGCTGTAAACTACTCTGGCTGGGAGATCCCACCTGAGTGCTGGGTCAGTCGGGGACCACAGAGCACCCTGCTCTGCAAAATGTTACATACCAGGGAGCAATCAGTCTGCAGTGACAGGAGCTCTCAGAAGGGGCTGTGGATACTTCTACCATTCTGTTGATCATTTTATTCATGGGAAGTAAGGCCAAGGTCATCAAAGTGGCAAATATTACAGAGTTTGCTAATTTCTTGGTAAGATGGATGCTTCATGAAAGTTAAATAAAAAGTTGTGTGCTTTAAAACAAGTGGTCATTACCTAGAGAGTAAAGAATGGTGTTCAGGAGGCAAGAGGTTCATGAAGTGCTCAGGAAGCATTTGATGACACAGTGAGAGGGCCAAAGAGAGAACATGGTGGGACTTTTCCCTACAAACCAAGGAAAGAGAAGGTGCAGCACCCATGGACAAAACAGACAGGAAAAGAGAAATAATAAGGTCATTAAGCTTAAGAAAAAACAAATCTTCAAACATGATGAAGTCATCAAGGAAGCCAAACCTCACAGAGAAACATGCCATCACTGCCCTGAACACAGAGAGATGTCTATGAACTCTTTGGAAATGGATATAAGTGTATCTCTGAAGAAAGAGAAAACATGAGAAGGCTGCAAATACCAGTGATTAGATCTAATTGATTTGGGTAGACAGTGTTTTAGGAAAAATAGCTCTTTCTACCTCACCCTTAGTGATCTGTTCTGCTTTGTGGAGTAAGAAATCAAAGCATGATGCAAGTTAAGCACTGTCTTCAACAAATTTATTACTACTACCCCTTCACTAGATGGGAAGAGGGTCTGTGGTAGGATCTTTGAAGGGTTTTTTTATGCCTGTAACCAGTGCAGTTTCGTCAGTTTTTCTGTCATTCTTCTTAAGTGTTCAAATTGTTTCTAACCAGAAACTTCTGTTTAGGGAGCATTAGCTGTGTCCTTGCTATTTCAGTTTGCTCTAAACTGCCTTATCTATCAGGGATTTTGGAATCATCATTCTTAATGAGAAAAGTTGCTTTTTTTGTGCACAGAATTTAATCTCATCTCATGAAACACGATCATGTTTCTTGTGCATTTAGTTTGCTAGAAATGTATCAGGTCACGATATTTCTGATCTAATCCTTGGGTAAATACAACTAAATCAGTGACTGTAGCTTTAGGCATTCAGCCAGGGAGAAATTAATTTTCTGTGCCGATGTTCTCAATGAAAAGCTGAGGTACCGCAAGCAGTTTAACAAAACTAAACATGCTAGTTTTCTTGTGAAAGTTTAGTCTATGTGATAAAAACCAAACCCTTCCTTGATTGCCATCTTGCCAAGATATATAGACTGTGCCAACTACAAGAAAGTATTAAATATTTTTCCTTGGTGTGAGCTTGAACACAATTAGTTAAAGCTCTGCATGTAGAAAAATTAAAATATTATAATTACACAGTTACAGTTCTATACATTTTGAACAACTTAGATTTTATAGAAACTTATGCAATCAAACGCACACAAAGGCCACTGCTCTAAAATTGCATAGTTAGCTTCTCTTTGTCTTCCCACTTAAATCCATATCAATGAATTCTTCCTCGAGAGAGATGAGAAATACTCTGAAAATCAAGGAAAGGCAATCAGTTACCCACATGGTTGGATGTTGTCACTGAGGGACATCAATTCCAGTGCAGCATCCTGCAGGAAAACAGCAGTAGCTTGCAAAGAGGCCAGAGCAACAGAAGTTACTGATGGCTCAAAACATCAGTTTAACCTTCTTCCTTCTCATGCAGAACAACATGCCATTTGACCATGAAGCAAGGAGGTACCAAGGGTAGCTTAGGAACCCACCAAAACTCCTGTTTTCTTGAAGCCCAGTCTTAACTGGGGGCCACTGTCAGTTCCTCATGCTCTGTTGAGGGTCATAAGATTCCTTTCAAGGACAGTCAGGCACCAGCAAACTCCAAAGCTTCATTCTCTACAAACCTTCCAGGTAAATAAAGTGCCTTTTTTCCCCACCTATTCTGCTTGAAAGGAGGGAAGGGGAGAATTTTGCTCTGTTTTTACAAAAGTCACAATTAATTTATCCTCGCATATTGCTTACTGAACTTGCATTATTTATACCAATCAACGATTTCAAGTACTCAAAACCAGCAATTGCCTCAAGGTCTGACTTTCTCTTCTACTACAGAACTACCAACCTCTGCAAACACCAGAAATTTGCTTTTCATGTGGAGTCCCTGATGGCAAACAGATCATATCACTAAGCTAACACAACGTGGGCATTGAACAGCCATTCCTGCTGGCACGGGGCACATGAGGAAGCACAAATGAGGTGTGCATCTTCCCCTACAGAAAAAAAAGAAAGGTACCTCTACTCTCCCACCAGCAAGATGCCCTGCAAAATGGGTATATTTTTTTTAACCAAATTACAAAGTTGTCTTTGAGAAATATTAAATTCTTTTGGAAAGACTGAGTTTGAGTCGCTATTTCAGTGTTTTACACTGTGCTTTACAAACATTAGGGCAATAACAGGCAAGGGCTAAGCGTGTTTTGGATGATATGGGGCAGGAGAGAGAGGAAACCCAGGGTTAAAATGCAGCCCTTGTTCACTCGAGATTTAGTCGGTGTGACACCAGGTTCAGATATAATGAATCCATTCTAAATATTTTTCATATGAATTCTAGTGTAAACTTGAAATAAGCAAAGGACAGGACTGTGTCTCCTGCCTACAGAATCCCCAATGTACTTCAATGTATTGTGGTGAAAACAACCCTGAAGAAGTGATAAATATTTGTCATTAAGGCTTACATGCCAAGGAATATTTCTACTTAGAGATTCACGTGGTGGACTGTCTTTTCTTGGGAGTATATAGCTAGTTCTAGGACCTGAAGAAGCTTACAGAAAAAAAAGGACAGACTTTGAATTAGCCATGTTAAAAATGACAGGGCATAAAAGAATCCACAAAACCACCTTTTCCCTTGTGTGAATGAGATGGATCTGGTTTTTCTGCCTGGAAAAACCATTTTGACCATAGTATCAGAAGAGAAAGACATTTCAGCTGTACTTTGAGCCATCCATCCCATGTGTTTACAGGCTCTGGATCCTGTTTGACACAGAACAGATCCTCCTTGAGGGGCAGCACCTATGACACAGGTGCTTGTTTCATCCACCGAGATGTGGTCCTGGCTAAGGTTTCTTTCTCTGTTATCTCAAAGTGGGGGCAATCTGAGGTTCTCTAGATAAGGCCGTGTAAATAAAGCTTGTTTGGAATTGGAAGTTATTTTTTAATGGAAGATCCTGCTTTTAAAGGGGATCTTTTACTGGCAGCACATGACTGACAGGCAGCTGGCTCGAGCCTCTGGCTCTCTCAGAGGATGGGCACTGTCTGCACAAGCCTAGCTCAGTCACCATCAGCCAAAGTATCCAAACCAGAGGCTCCAGTGCTACCAGATTTGATGAGGCACAATGAAGTCAAAACCTTTCTCATGAGCTGCTGTACAGTGACAAGTCTGTACTTTTGCTTGTCTGAAAAGAAATTTAGACTCAACCCACATGAGTGACGTGAGGTTCAGTTTTTGAATGCTTGCAAAGTACTTTAGAATAAAGATATAAATAGCAAATATGTTTTGCTGAGCACTTCAGCATATTATTAACTTTTGCTTTCTTCTTTTAAATTTGTTTGTTGTTCCTTATGTTTAGTCAAACTACTGTGAGATTACAGCTGTTAAACAGCTCAACTTGGACATCCCTACCGTGTAGGGAAAGAAGAAAGCATGGATTTTTATGCTGTCATTATGAGAAATCATGCTCAAAAATAAGCTTTGTAGTACCTGCTATTACTATTAACATGTCTTGTCTCGATGACATCTGGCTTGGGACCTCTGTTTGTGGATAAAGTTCAGGTAGCAGAAGAAGGAAATGAAGTTCCTTGATAAAGCTCCCTAAGTCAACACACATCATCAGATTTACTGCAGTGAGTCACCCTCCCAAGCCTTTGCATGCTCAACACCTGACGGTGAAAGGAGGCTTCACATTTCAGGTACTTTAACACAGCAACTACTCCTCTTGGACTGCAGCTACAATAATTACTATTGATTGGAAACCGAGTCATAAATTTGAGATATTCAAGCATCTGCAAGGTTGGAGGGCACACCAAGGGCTTTGTGTCACTCCCACCTTTAGAGGTACCATGCTGCCTCTAGTTGCTTTTATCTTCAGCAGTTGTCCAAAATGAGACACTGCAAAGAAGGAGGTGGGGATTTACAAGCCACATTACCTGTCACATTTCTCATAATGACATGCCTGGAGTCCCACTGAAGCAAATGACTCTGGGGTGTAAACTATTTATTTTAAAACAGTGCATGTTTATAACTATTACACTATTACAAACTGTAGTGCAAAGGAATAAGCAACACAAAAATGGGTAGCTGGGATGTGTTAGGATTGCCATGCTTCCAGATGGGACTTTTAAATTAATGGCCAGGAAAAAAAGAATTCTAAGATGGTAAAAGTTGCAATTGGCACAAACGTTCTTAAAGTAGTGAAGAGTAGAGCAGATCACACGGAGCTTCAATCAGCTGGTTATAAGTTAATTAAAATGTTTTAGACAGGTGCGTGTATTTAAATTAATGGGGTATTTTTAATTATCAGGCACCTGAGGAATATCTCATTTAATAGACTTCAGCAGAATACTGCTTCAGCTATATTGATGTATATCCCAATATTTAAGTAACTATATAGGTATATAAGTATATAGAGATATGTTAATATTCAAGAGGGCAAAGCACTGGCCACAAAAGTTAATTTCCATAAAGGATAAAACTAAATATTAAAAGTCTTTCTTACAATTATTTTTAATCTTTAGCATATTTTCAGGTGCTAGTTAATGAAAGCTGCTTCAAGAATTGGAAAAATTATTCTCTCCCTTTATGCTCTGGGAAAGTGAGGCAAAGGATCACAGACACTGAACTCCAAGCAATGTTCGTGAAGAACACCCGCAGAAAAATCAAAGTAGCATTTTCTCCCTTACTCCTCAAGGGAACAGACTTATTCCCTTCTACCCCACAAGACAGCCTGGGAGGAGCATGCAACCCTCACCTATCCACAATAGGCATTTTCGAGACAGCCCTGCAAATGCAGTCCTGATATCAGGAATCTCATCTCTTCAGAGGTGAGGGAGGTGTTTGAGGATTGTATCTCTCCTCCTTGCATGCTCATGTACCACAGGAAGTGCTTACAGCCAATATCAGAAATGTAACTATGACAGTGGCCTCTCACATCTCCTCAGGGCACCAGGTTACACATTTCTGGAAACAACATAGGCAGTTTATTCTTGTGTGAGCCCTGCCAAAGTCAGTGGCAATAACTAAACACCTTTTAACTCTCTAAAACAGTATCCTTCCTAATGCCGGACCACTCATGGGGTTTGAATTGGAGTCTTCCCCAAACTAAAGGCAAAGCTCTGTGAAATGAGGCCAAATTCAAGGTGATGTTTCTGGAGCTTCCAGCCACCACCTTCTGAACCATCTCTCCTAATCAAACTGTCATCCCACACGTGGCTTTCTTTTGCTGGGGGCTGTCCAGGTGCTGTGCATGCACCACATCACAAATTCTGGGAAAGCCTTTGGTGTCCTTTTAATTAAGAAAGAAAATTGCATTTTCATGAGTGCGTTTAATTACTAATAGCAGGGTATTGTCCACATGCAGCTCAGAGTAGCTGTACTTGTTGAAAAGTTAAGTAATCTCTTAGATCTCTAGGTTTCCCATCTGTTTGGAACTTTTTGAGGGACAGATTCTACTAAAACCTACAGACCTGGACTAAATTAGAGAAGTCCTCAACTTGACCTGTCACCAGAAGAAGGGTTATTTGCCTTTGCCACTTTCAAATGCTATTTTGAACAACACCATGTGCTCTCTCTCAGCCAGCCTGTTCAGGGCTCTTTGCTCCTCACTCTCAGAAATGCCTACAGGTGCATTAGCCCACAGTCTGCAGATTAACACACTGGGGAGGGGAGAAAAACCACAAACAGCTGTGTCTGCAGTGTAGAAAGGAAGTGATGTGGCAGCTGTGTTACCCAAATTCTAAGGTCCTTTACTCTCTAAAAAAATAGGCAATTATCTGGTGTAGTTAGCAGATACATGTTTTGGGTGTTGTCTTAGCTTATTTGTGGTGAGAACAGGTGTGAGGAAAGATGAGCTGGCTGCTTAGAGTCCTCTGAGCCATTGTGGCTGCTGTACATGTGGAAGAAACTCTCAGAGAAGAAGCTGAGGGTCCCAGTGGAAGGTTCACTAGTGGCATCAAAACTGAAAGACTGGGATGCTGCCAGTGTTAGTAGTGATAGGAAAAGTACATCGAGCTCTTCATAGATCCAGGGTGAATATAGCACAGTCATCTGTGAGAAGATAAAAGGTTCTATTGGCTGCTAAACACATCCTGAGGGTATAAATGGAGATATTATAAGCATTTTGGAGCTCCAAGCATGCTTCTACATAGTCAGAGTCCTGCTGCACCTAAGGTAGCCATACATTTTGATGTCTTTGTAAACAGATATTTATGACAACACTCCCTTGTGATCTCATGAGAAGGTGTTTAACTTCCTCACTTCCTGCATTTGTCTTGGGAGTACAATGTGGTCCATGTTCTTCATTTGTATTTTGCTACCGATAAGACAAGAAATCTACAACACTTTAAAGAATTAGATAACATCCATCTAAGATGGAGAACCATGTTCCAGCTTCCTCCAATTCCTGTGAAAACCCCTGGAATCTGAATGAAAAGTAGAATTGAATCTTAGGCAAAGTTCATATGACACCACAGAAAGGAAGCTTAAGGAGATATTAGGTGGGAAGGAAAGAGGCACAGCAAAAACTCCACAGACGAGTTGAATCAATAGCACATCACTAAAATAAAAGTAGTTGTTTTACATCAAATGACAAACAAATTGCAACACTGCCAAGGCTTGAATGACTGAATGCTAAGAAATACATGAGGTGAGATTACGGGCTGAGCATCCCAATACCTTAAGGGGAATGAATACTAATGGATTTTTAAAGCCATTAAAGTTGGCTACATGCTAACTCTGGGTTAACACTGGGAACAAAGAGACACTCAACCACCACTTACCTGGCTGAGGAAAGTAGGAAGTCATGAAGGTCTAAGCAGGTCCTGGCCCCACCACTCCTTCTCTCTGCTCCTCCCTTTCCTTTTGTGCTGGCACAGCTGTGCATCCCTTCATCTGACAGAGCCCATTGGGGCACTAATCCTGCTGGCAAAGCCCCAGCACAAGGGAAGGGCACCACAGAAAGAAGTAGTTGCAGGTGGGGGTGGCTGCTGATCTCCACCAGAAGTCCTGGCAGCCCATGGAGCATCTCTGCTGTGCCTGCCAGTGACTTGCAAGGTTGCTCTGCCTTGGTCTGCCCCATCATTTAGGTGTCCCAAATGCTCTTTCATGGCATGGAAGTCTCCTTTGTCAGGAACAGGGGTCTCACAATGAAGTAGCTGAATTCATTCACAGGACACTGGATGTGTTGATTTCTTCCAAGAGCCATTGTGTTTAGTAAAGACAATAGTTGTTTTAAGCTTGTTCATTTTTTATTTTGCCTTGTGATCTAACTTAGCTTTTTTTCTTTCCTTCTCTGGCACCTGGCACTACACTAGCTATTAGTTATTTATAGGGCAAGTAAAAATTGGCTAAACTATTAAAAAAAAAAAAAGAAAAAAAAGCAGCGATGGGAAAGGTGTGGTCTCTTCCTCTAGTGCTAACAGTCAGCTTTAGATGTGATAGGATAAAATGGGAGTGAGAAGACAGGAGGCTGAGCTCATGGACAAAGATTACAGCATAAGTACATTTTGGATGTTCAAATTTTATAATAATATTGTTGATTCACAGGAAGTCATTATTTTCCCACCCTGAACTCATACCTCAGAAATCAGTAACTTCCTCATGTCTTGGTCTAGTGGTTAGGAAAAAAAATTATTGCAAGCCATCTTCACATTGTTTTTGACCCCATCCTTTCTGTTATCAAACAAAAATAACATTAATGGTTCAGTAAAGCCTAACTTTAGAATTCAAAATGCCAGGAAATTTAAAGTTTAAAAATCAGCAGTAATTTTGTGTCCTTGTGTTGAAGAAACAAGAGCCCTAAATTGGATATGATACTGCATAGAAGACAGCTCTGGCAACTGACGTGAGAAGTAGCATGATCAAATAAATAAAAGTGGAGTTTGAATTAAATATTTGTTTTAGGGGGGAAGAGAAGCGTGTGCCTCTGTGACACTTGCAAAGAGTATGTTGCAAGAGCTAAAGAGCAACACACGGTACAACAAAGGCTCAAATGAGAGGTTTGGAGGAAGTTACAGAAAAGAGAGCTCTGCAGAAAAAGAAGTGCAAGGATCTCAATACAATCCAGTTGTATAGACAGGGAAGAGGAAATAATAACAAAACCCAATCCTTACCAAGGCAGTCTAGAAGGATGGTTTCTGACACTGAATCAGGTTAAGAAGCAAAGTTGACTTAAGGCATATAAAAGATGCAGAACAAAATAACAGGCTCCAATTTCTCCTTAATCTGAAGTGAGTTTAGCACTATGAAGTGAGCCTTTAGTGGACAAACCATAACATACCATTTCCCACTGCTGCCCACTCTAAACCCCCTAACATGCTATATTCTTTTGTTAAATTAAACATATTGAGTCATATTTCGTTAGTCATGATTAGTTTTGTGTCACATTGAAATTTATCCTTATGGGTGTTTCAATTAGATTCAACAGGTATCTTTAGTAAGATACCTGCTTTGTCCAAAAAACCATGCAAATATCAGCTGTACAGCTGTAACTTAGACTTATCACCTATGTGAAGTCTGAGTTTGACTAGATGGCAGAAAGACCTTCCCTCAGAGAGAACTGTGATGCAGTCACAAGGTCAAACTTTGACATAGTTTTTATAAGAGAATTTGCCTCAGGTGTTCCCTTTTTTGTTTTTTTTTACTGTTGAGCAAAATCCAGATCAAACACAGCAGCATTGATATGAACAAGTGATCATTATTTATAGGCAAAATAAGCCTGGAGAGAAACAGGTTGAACTGTCAGATACAGACTGTTGTGAGCTCGTTTCACATCACCCAAAATACAGGGTCTGACTCAGTCACTTCTCAAACCACAGCACTTCACCTGAGAAGACCTTACCCAGCTCAAGGATGTGTGTGCATTTTGTGAGCAATACTTATCTCAACACTGAATTGTCTTCAGGGCTTTGTCACTGTGGCTTTGGCACCTGAAAAAAGCCTGCTGCATTAGGCTGATACTATTAGTAGACTACTTAAAATAACTGGCTGGCTATCCCTGAGTGTTCCATTAACTGTGGGTGCCTGCCTCTTCCTTCTTCTCCTCCTCCTCCAGCAGGTAAAGCCTGCAAAGCACACCTGGCACTGGTGGCATCCTGCTGTTTATCTGTGGCAGGCAAGCAGCAACCCCTGTGCTTCCAGAGCTTCAGCCTCTCCCTGCACTGGTGATAAGTTACTCCTCGAGTCCTTTCTGCCAATTGTTCTTGGCAAAGGGACCAGGGAAGACTATTGTTGTTGCTGGCTGTTATCTCTGCCTCTGACTCCACTTGGCAGAGGTGCAAATCCATTTCTCTGGTGTGGAAACAAGCTGCTGGACTCTGGATGAGCTAACTCATTAATAAACAAAGAGTTACAAAGGAAATGGGGATCAGTCTTAACAAAATAAATGCTTTAGAAGTTTATTGGATGCTAGGGTGTTTGTCCTCCTCAGCATGACACTGCTTTATCTCGGGCCCCAGCCTTCCTATCAGAAAACAGGGAAGTTAGTAGTTTATCAAATTTTAATCAGCTTGAATGTTGATATATTACTTACATAGCATGGAAAGTATTTTCTCTGTTGTCACTGGTGAAAGTGGGTTATTTTTAATTATTAGGTTATATCTGTTTCTATACCTTCCCTGCTTTGTAGAGTATGCCAGTGCTAACTGGGAAACCTTCCATCACCTACTGCTTACCCTATCTCTGTGCAGGAGCCCAAGCCAGCTGCAATGGGGGAAGCTCAAGACTGAAGTATTAAATTCTCATGGAATTCTCTGCTGTGCTGCAGCAAAAGTGTGTGATCAGGTTCAGGAATGAGGGACGGGACTTGGAGGAGGGAGGTTGCAGCTTTTGGCAGAGGGGTTGGTGGTTTGGTTGTTTGTTTGGGTTTTTTTAATAAGTGTATGTTTATATTTTCTCCTTGCCCATAGTTCACTGCTGGCCAGGAGAGATTTCATTTGCATTTGGCCTTAGTGTTTGTCCAGCAATACCTTTATAGGTGTAAAAAGAAAACCTTGCTCAGCTTTCTTGATGCTCCTTATACCACCCCTAAGCACAGCAATCCCAATTTTTTTGTGCCAGTAGTGGGAAAGGCTCATGATTTCCTCATCTGCAAGGTATCCACAGCCTCATGATCATGATCATCCTCTTCTCTCATGGTCAGAAGCCAACCTTGCTGTCCAATAGACACTTCAACAATCAGTCCCCACATAAGCACACAACTGTTCCAGTGGTGTTAAAATAAATCAAGATATATACATTACACTTCAGAAAAGCTAGAAGCAAAACCAGCTGTAGGCAGACATGCTGCTGGACTATTAAACTCCACGTAAAGCAAAGCTGGTTAGATAGAAAGCTTATTTACAGTGAACTTTTAATAAGCAAGAGCAACAAAATATTCCAAGTTTGCCACAGAGAGCAGCCACCTGAACTTTCAATACCTTTGCATGGTAAACTCATTTCAAAGCCCCAAAAATAATTCTAGTGGCATGGATGTATTTGCTCTATGGGGAAAGAATTGAAATTCTTTGTATTTTTATAATAAAAGCACCATATAGTTTCCTTCCATGGCACCTGTCAAAGCCATGCAGGACCAGTGTCACCCTGTCTCCCACAAGGTATTTCTACCAAACAGCACTGCTAGTTCATCCTGCCCAATATTCACTGTGGAAGCTTAAGCCTGGAAATAAACCAAAGATAACCAGCCATGTGCATCCTCCTCCTTTGAAAATTTTGGGGAATGCACATGGATCTTCATCTACCCAGAAAAACTGCAAGGTGCAATAGGAATCTTCAGGGGAAAATAATGCAGCATCATACTTTTGATAAAACATGAGAACTTTTTTTTGTTAATGCATTCCTAGAGTTCCTTAACTGGTCAGAATTACATAGCAATTGTTACATAACATACAGTGTGAAATTGATTGTTTGAAGAACTAAAGTCCATGGAAAGCACATACCTGAAGATAAGTCTCTGATGAGATGCCTTCAGCTGTGTTAGAAAGTGTTGTGCAAAGGGTAAGTATTCAAGAGTTAGGGAAGCTCATAACAAAATTTGCCCAAGAAAGCCAACAGAAAGTTTCCTAAGTGGAGTCCTTCAATGAAGTGTGGACAATTTCCCCAGAAATTTCACCTGCAAAGCAGCTGGTCAATGGCAACCTGTAGTGTGGGCTACAAATTAATTGTGTTATAGAAAACCCCCAATTTCTTTAATCAGTTGTAAAAGTCAAATAGATATAATACATTTTCTTTCTACTCTTCAATAATAAAGAGTTCTGAGTTGATGTATGATCTACTTTACTTCATTGGAGACTGCACATTCCACTTCACACCTCTAAAAGTTTCTCCCTACATACATATTTCTCCAAATGTAATTTGATTTTCACTGTCTTTTTCTTTTCCCTTCTCAGTCATATCTCTTCTGAGATGAAGCAGACTACATTTAGTAGTCCATGTGATTATATACTATGTATCAAGGTATTATATTTTTTTACTGCTCTTTACTCTTTTCTTAATCCCATGTAATTTCCCATATATCTATTTGGTTTTCAGCCAACACTGCATGATGGAAAGATCTTTTCACCCAGTTTCTCACAGCCACATCTGCGTCTTTTCCCCAGCTGGTTTCAGTGAATTAATATCTACTATCTACTATATATAAATAGTCAATATGTGTTTCATAAATCACATTACCCTGCAATTTCAGCTCCATCATTGTGTCAGATTGCCTGATCTTCGTTAGGTCCTTCCACATTTCCTTCATCTCCTTTCTAAATGTGACTGGGTAATTCTTTTGGGGCATGTGTTGATTTTACCATCCCACTGCTTGTGCCTTCCTCCAAATCAAACATTGGACAGCACCAGCACAAACCCTGGGGGAGCTCCACTTAACCTTACATAAACTCTATGAAAAACAACTTGCATCCACCTTTTCCGTTATAAAGTCTTAGACCTTGTACCGTAAAGTAAACCAAACTGACCTTTTCAAGTTAAAGAAAGAAATAAAGAAGGAAAAAAAAAATCATAACTGTGCAACAGCTCATAAAGTCTTGTTGAGGAAAAGCACCCTCAGGGACAAGATTGGTAAAAGATGAATGTTTGAGGTCACAGGGCATCATTGCTCACTAGGAAGCCAAGCACAAAACAGGAATGAGAGGAGGGGAATCACAGAAGGGAACACAACCCTTGGGAAACAACTCTTGAGGGTGAGTCCTACACCAGGCAAGGAGGCCATACATGTTGTCACCACATCACCAACACATGACAGGGTGAAAGAAGGGACTGATCATGGCTGGAAACCTCCTCTCCTGCAAACCCAAAGGCAGCTGTTGTACCCGTTGCCAAGGGTTTATGAAATGCAAAAACCAAGTCATAAAAAAGAGAGGGGGAAAAAGCGTGCTAAAACATGCCAGTCCTCCCAGGTATAATTACAGAAAACAACAACAAAAATAAGGTGGCTTTTGGCACTTTTGGTGTTCTGAGGTGTTTACTGTTTTGAGTCTCGACTGCGGTAATGTGTAGGACGCATAAACTGAAGTTGGCCAAACAGAACGGGCACGCAACCTGCTAATTGGGGAAAGTCTGCCTGAGTGTCCAGCCACTGGTTGACGACACAACAGCCCCCAGAAAGTCAATTTTTAATTTGATATTTTTATTTTTTTAATAATCATTTTAAATGCTGGCTCAACCACCGGTCTAAAAATTAAATGAATACCCATTTGATAGGCAAAAGAAATGTTTTTTTTCTGAATATGTATTAGCTTTCAACCCTTCTCTGTTTATAGCATTTAATAGCAAGAAATACAGGAAAATGATATGGCTGCAAATACTTTCTCTATCTGTGTAGTACTCCTATCTCTACAGTTTTGGTTTTCTCCTTTTCCTTAGTTACAGAGAAGTTACAAAGATCTTAGCAGGATATTGCACTTATCACAAAACACAGTTATTCCACTAACATAGACGGGAAAGAAAGCCCCACGAAAAATAAACCACCAAAAAACCCTCTTACCTTTGGATGCACAATGCAGTTACCTGTTGGCAAGAAGCACAGTTTGAGACCTTTTCTTTACCTTTCTATTTTATAGGAAATAAATTTGGAGCCTTCACGACTCAATTACTTGCACAGTAAGAAAAGGTGACAATCCTGTTTTTTATAGATGTTAAAATAACAAATAATGAATTCCAGTCTTCTCTAATAAATTCCATGTTTTAAAAGAAAATATGAATAATAGCTTGCCTAGGGTTCCCAGATGATTTATCCTAAAATACACCTTGTATCCAAGCAAGCTGACACTTCTTGTGTCATCTTACCTAATCTTTAGGTGTTTACCACTCAGTTCAATTTCTTCTGATCAAAGGGCTTAGCAAATATCAATATAGATATTATAGAATACCAAGACATAGTGACTTTGAATTTGCTCTACTCAACTCTCTGGGACTGGCTTTCCCCTTTTTTCTTCTTTATGATCCTATAATGGAATAAGGGTCTGGTTTTCAGCCCATGTTTTAGCTAATTGCATGGGGCCACAAACACTTTGAATATTAGGTAGGTAAGCTACACACTTGTAATTGTGAAAGGTGGCAACAGAAATAATGTTTCCCATTGTAAATTATCTGACCTTTCAGTTAAACATCTGTTACTGACTTAATGGCCACTAATGGGGTTCTAGTAACAAATCATTTACTGCCTTTTAGTCCTTTAGGATTATATTGCCAGCTCAGCAATGAGCAGAAATCAAGCCAAAGGGGCAGAATTGGTGAAAAGCAGAGCATCAAGTTCTATGGCAGGTTTGAATCCTATCACCAGAGGCTGTTTGAAAAGGGAGGTGAAGCCTGTTGGGCTCTACCAAATTAATTGTGGAAATTATTAGACAGTTGTGGAAATTATTAGCTTATTACTTCTTTATTGTGAGCCAAGAGTAAAGAAAGCAAAATGAAAATAAGAAGTTCATGTTCATATATGCCTGTTTTATGCATCCAGGGCTGTCA
Organism: Campylorhamphus procurvoides; assembly: GCA_013396655.1. Taxonomy (NCBI): domain Eukaryota; kingdom Metazoa; phylum Chordata; class Aves; order Passeriformes; family Dendrocolaptidae; genus Campylorhamphus; species Campylorhamphus procurvoides. The sequence continues at coordinate 77,533 of WBMV01002325.1, read as the reverse complement.
GGTAAGAAAGGAAAGATCTATTTAACAATAAACTATATTTAAACTCTATTATTTTGGGGTTCATGTACAAAGCCACTGTGACATTTTGTGTAAAAGAAGATAGTCTTACTACCTACCCTTTGTAGGTAGTATGAACCAGTCTGGTGTTCACAAAGCACATCATGAGCCATGAAACGTGCTAAAGCTGTTTTTCCTCATTACTGATGAGGTGCCTTCCAATTTTAGATGCTTGAAAAAAGCTAGTTTTGAGTTGTGATGAGCAAATCAAAACTTGGTACCGCAAATAGGATCACAATTTTTGCTATTTCATAAAAGAGAAATAAATAGATAAATTACAAACCTGCAGCAATAGAGTCAATTTGACAAAGATCTAAATAGCAGGGCCATGACAGTTCAGTGGTACAAGAACTGTGATTACATTAATCACATTTCTTCACACAGTTCAGTGTCATTAAAAGCAAGGAACTACTCACTTTTACTCCTGAGAAGTCATGCCTGCTCACAAAAGCTGTAGCTAAATTCAGGCTGCAGTGAAATTAATGTGAGTTTTGCTAAAGGCTTCAACAGGAGCGGGATTCTGTCCTTCTGTTTTCCCTGGCACAAACACAATGTGGAGACATGCAAACCTCTCTGCTGAGTCCAGGTCTTTCTGGCCAAGGGACTCCTTGTAAATGCTGAATGTGCTTCCAGATGTAAAGCACAGACTCTGCAACCTCTGCTGGTGTGTGGCAAGAGCTCCCACACCCCTGGAGCTGGTAGAACTCTGTGGAGTTCTCTCAAAGAAGTAGCAAAAGAAACACATCTCTTAGAAAGTGATATGATGTATACATATATTCTTATTAAATAAGAACTATCTCTTTTCTTAATCAATTAAATGGAATCTATACCTTTCCTATCTAAGAGTGTTGTCTTCAAACTCCCCCCAGATGCAAGAATGAGGGCAAGTTCAATTAACAGCTTCTGGTTTAATTCTCTTTGATTTTTGATCTGCATTGACTGCTGTTTCCTTGCTATGACATCATGAGTTTAATAGTGCAAGGTTCCCTGTGCTACCTTGCTAAAATGCTTCCCTTCGGATCCAAATACACATTCATCAGAAGTATTTTCTATTTGTTTGATTACTAAATACCTAAAGTGAGCTCTTCAAAGATCCAGAGCATCAACTCTTTCCCCAGGAGCAGCACTTCACTTTTATTAATATGCCAATATAATGTCTATCATGCAACCCAAATTGCAATCTCTTCTAAGAACTATTCAAATATAAATTAATGAGTAAGCTGAAGATTACTTTGTCAGAGAACCTGCAAAGGCAGTATTTGAATCCTCTTCCATGTATTTCTTCCTCCATCCTTTGCACTAATAAAACAAACCAAAACATTAATGTGGACAGCAGATGTCATTTCAGAGCAGCAGAAATGGGACCAGGATAATGCTGATACGAATTGTATTCATTGAGACTCATGAGAAAGAGGTAAAGATGCTTTTACATCACTCATTTTTCCCTGCTACAGCACATTTCTCAGACCATGTTACTGGCTTTACTTTGCAGAGGTACAACAGCAAAAAAAAATTCTTTATTATACTCTCCTGTCTCTAAATAAATTTGTTTCAAGCTACTTTGCTGTCAGGTTCCTGTTTCTTCCCTGTGCAATCCATGTGATTGCAAAGGAAAGCCCATTAAGAAAGAAGCCTTGCCTGTCACTGGACAAAGGAGGATGTAAAAGCACTTCATTGTTCCTGCTCTGAAGAAAAAACAATTTGCCACAGCCAGACCCCACTCCCAGCAGTGCCAAGTGCATGGTAATTTATTACCCCTGGATGTCTGATTCCAAGTGAAGGAAACTGGAATGTCATACCTTCATTCATAACACCGTCTCATGGAATTATTTTTTCCGGATTCCTGGGAAGTTGAAATATTTGAGAAGAATATCAGGAACTGTTGTTTTAGCCGGTTTGGTGAGTAGATAATTGCCTTCCAACTCTATTCTTTCAGGAAATGATGTGAGTGTTGCATTGTTCCTACACGGGGGCAGCAATGTTTTTTAACAAGACACATACATACATATTTTTAAAAGAAACAAAACACAATAAAAACATGCAGTCTAAGTCACTGTACTGAACCAGACTTTTTGAATCTGGTGCAGATAAGAGGTTGGCACAGACAACATGTCCACATTTCACATAACTCAGAGCATTCTTTAGGAGGGATGTAAGCAACACTTTTTGTTGAAGGGGAAAAAAAAAGGCATTTCAAACAAAACCTTTTATGATGTGAGACTAAAAAGCTCATTATGTTAAATGATATCAAACATGACCAGAAAAGACCCTAGGGAGAAATTACACTTTCTTTATTGGATTCTGTGGGACAAACCAGCCTGGGAACTTGAAAGCACAGGAAAGGTGCACATGGAAATCACATCATATATGAAGAGCAATTTCTTACCGTGTGAAAATTATTTGGAAATAGTTTTCAGCTTAAGTTTCTCTTTATGGCAGCCTTTCCAAAGAGAGCATACTGAGGCAATGACCTACAGTAGCACTAATACAATAGCTGCTGGATAATCTCCTTGCAGAGGTATGTGGTCTTAGTCCAGTTACGAGTCAACAGGCAAAATGTGATGAGGACTGAAACTTGTAACAACAGGGTCTCCTTCTTGAGCCTCTTTCTTTATTTTCACTGAAGATAATGGCAAAAATTCAATTAAATTGTTGAATTTCAGTTTAAGTTTTGATAAAAGAAAAATTGGACCTGGAAAGGGTATAAAGAGGAGACCACTATTTCTGCTTAAAGGAGAGGCTACAAAGGACAAAGGGGCAACATGCAGAAACTCTGCTATGGCTTTCCACGCTCCAGTTTGATCACCACACACTCCTCTTGGACTTCCATCCTCTAAAAAACTCCTGAAGAAACATACTGCATTTTGTGACTCTGTGCTGATGGTGACCACCTCAGTGGCAAACACCAGCTCTACAACAACCTGATGCAGTGGGTTGCAGTGTCCATTTCCTCCCTAGTTCAACTTCTGGCTAAGAAAAGTCAAAAATTGAACAGCTTTATTACATGAAATTCTATCTACACATGGATGTTTTAAAGGCAACTGCATTTGGTGTACCATCTGCAAGTCACAGCTGCAAGAAAGTTTCAAAACATAATTCACCCTGGTCACCCCACTTTTTCTAAATATGTATATATAGGTTTGATTTTTTGTTTTTGGGGTTTTTTCCACAACCAGAGATGACAGCCAGTGTTTAGGCCCATTACTCCTGGATACATGAATACACAAAAAGTGCTAAAAAAAGGGGGAGAAAGATCCTGTCCTACAACAGCTAGGCGTGCAGGATTTGCATTCTGCACTCGGGGTGCCCTAGACAATGAATTCATCACACTGGCTGATACAATGAGTGTCTCTCACCTTGCCCAGGACATAAACATCAAAGTCCTGTGAGCTCCAAGTGCTTCTTGACTCCACAAAATGCTTCCACTGTTGCAATGTATTGAAGGCTGCTTATTCTAAAAAAAGATTCTTGAATGCTTAAGACTTTGATAGTTTAAAGGACAGTCCCCCCTTGGGATTCCAAAAGCTAACAAGTTGTTTGAAACCAAGCTGCTACCTGTAATTCTACTACACTACTGTAATTCTACTTTACAATTTTCAACATTGTTTGGTAAATAATTTCTAAATTGTGTTCAGTTTTCTTTCAAATCAGTACATTGTAAGGATGCACAGTATTTCCTCTTTATGTAATTCAGCTTAGAAGCTTTCTAGTCGACATAGTAAATATTGGAACATATTTAGAGCCATCTGGAGAGAGGATTTTCAGGAACCGGAGTTTATTTAATGAGGGCTGAAAACATCTGGAAAGGACAAACTTTGGTCCACTCATAAAGGACTTCCTATGACCTCGAGCAATCCGGAACTAAATTTCCCATCTACTGAAAAGTGCTGTGCATATTCTAGAACATGTTGCAGCAAGAGGTGTATTTGCACATCCTAGTTTGGGAGAGCACTGGCTAGATACCACATCGCAAGCTTTGCAAAGCAAGCTTGCCAATTTATCTTACAGTTAATTCAAAGACAGCTAAAAATGCTTACACAGGTCCTGCAATGTTTGCTGCAGCAAGGTCAGAGTTTATTTATTTCCAGATTATGGGATGATGGGACCACATGTCATGAAATGCTAGGTAAATATATAGATTATGTCCACCTCAAAATGTTAGTGATGGGTACCAAGCAGAAGCCATAAATAATGCTTTGGTTCTTACTAAACTCCATGGCATCACATTAAATGCAATGTCTGCTAAAAAACCCAAAAAAAGATGCCAGTTGCAGGTCTCATTGTATTCACCCAGTGAGTCATTAGTGGAGAAGACTGAGGAAAAGTATGGTTTTATTTTAAATTACAGTTTTAAAATACAGCATTGTCCACCCTTCAGTGCAGTTGTCTTGAAAGCTCATACTGAAAGGTTTATCTTTTTCTTCACAGTCTATAAAATGATGTTCAATAAAAACCTGAACCATCCACGGTTTGATTTGGCTCAGATAAAGCATTTAAGGTGGCAAACTGAAAGCCAGGTGGATAGCTCTACATGATTCCTACTTAGGGAGGACAAGTCTGAGTCTGGATTTCCAAACTTACAGCTTTAAGCTCTAGCAGGACCTCTGCAAGCTATTTTATTTCTTTTGCTTACCACTGTGTTGAGTAATTTTGTTCCTCCTTTGCTCATTACTTATAGATGGAACTGCAAAGGTATTGCACACAGTATTGTACACTCTGCAGAACTGGAAGGCATATCTGTGTGGAGTAATATCTTTCTACAAGATTTCTTTCAACCCTTATAAAACTCCCTTTAGTTAATTGCTTCAAAATAGATTTTGATGCTTTTGACTCCTCCCTTCTCTTTGAAACGTCTCTGTTATTTGGAATTCTTGAATAAACTTTGAATAAACTATTTATGGAACTTGTGTTGCTCATTAAAATCCTACTACAGCAGCTGCAATTCCACCTTCTTGTAGATTCTGCTGCATCTTGACACACAGACCAGAAGTCTGATCAACAGCACTGAGTGTGCTGCACCTTTACTACTTCGAGAAGTTCATTTAATAAGCAATTAAAGGAACTGGCTTATTTTAAAAACGTGTGGTAGGATGATTTTGTTCACCAGTTCTATTTGCAGAAGATCCCATTTCGTTACTAAAGCAAAGTCTCTAACAATAAGCATGAACTTTTGACTCAAAGCTTCAGAAAACCTAATCCACTAAAACAAAGAGCAAGGTAGGAATGCAGCTCTTGAAGGTTTTAATCTCTCACGTTGAGTCTAACCTCAGATTATAATAAATCTTACTTAGAACACGTGAGGACTGCAGACAGCATTGTTCAAGTCAGCACACATTACATAAGTAACTTCAAAAGTGACTTGTCCTAAGTTTTTTTGGGGATTAATGGGGCAAAATGCCATTGATAAGCAGTGCCACTTTATATTTAAAAGTATGTGGCTTCATCTACAAACTCAAACCACTCTGTTAACAACTGAACAGCAGCATTTACTTTTCATTTACTTACCTCGTGTAAAACCAGGAGTCCTCCTGTTCCTTCTCCAGCCTGCACTGACACCTGCTGGGGAACACTGGTCAGTCTCAAAATCCACACTCTTGGGACACATAGAGCTTTTCAACTCAGCAGTGAACCATATATGATTTGATTCACTCGCTGATTATGCCATGTATTTGCTATTTAATTTGACTACTGAAAAAAACTACACATTTTTTTGAGGAAAGGTTTAACAAGCTATAAATTACTAGAGAAGATGAGACGTTCCAGTTGTAATTCTGTACTTTTTCTATTAAAAGTATTACCTAGTGTGTCACCAGAGAAAGCAGCAGAGGAAGAGCATATAAACGAGCATTCTCTCTCATTCCTAAGGTTAAAATGTGATAGGCCTTAGATTTAAAACATTCCAAGAAGAACAGCACGTGTTCATTTTTAACATAAGGCAGTTTAAAAAACCCCAAACTCTTAAGTGGCTTCCCAGTTCCTCAAGTTGTTATTACTCCTCAATGCAGCAGCAGCAGATTTCATACAGCAGTTCCAAAGGTATCAGCTTCCTGCTATGTGTTCCTTAGAACAGAATGACTAAGAAAATATTTCAGAAGTTACATGACACCCAGCCCCACTTCCAGTTACAAAGAACAGGTAAACCCACACTTCAGCACAATAAACAGGGCTAATAGTTAAGCAAAAAGTTATATACATGGTCTGGTACAAAGACAGATTGCAAAACTCACTTGTCACACTAGAAGGTAACAATGTTGAGGATCCTCTCCAACTCCTATTGGAATCCAATGGAACCCTAAAGATTTTTAAAACTATGAAATTCAGTCATGTAACATTGCAACTATAAAACACTTCCTTCATGCACCAATGACATATAGCCAGTTTTGAAATCATTCATTTTTCTATTTCTCCAAATGGCAGAGACTATGAATAACAAGAATTTGAATCTTGCAAAGAAAGTCTCACTGTGGAGAACTATTCTGTCCAGACAGACCACACTCCCACCTTGATAAAAAACTGCAGAAGAGAGGAATCTTTTTTTATCAGTCAGATCTGCTCTGTTTTGACATGGTAATAGACACATCAAGTATTGGTTGGGATTTGTTTAAGCATTTAGACAGAAAAAACAGGTTTTCCTGTTATTGTTGGCAAGTTGCTTCAAAGACAATGAAGCATTTCCAAGTACCTCAAAACCTACAGCAAATCATACAAAAAAACGTAAAGGTTACAAAATGAAATACTTCAGCAACAGACAATTTTCACTGTAGTCCACACAATGAATAATGGTGGGCCAAGAGGGAGATACAGACTGAATAAATGTGCTTTTAAATGATCTTCAGTATAAAAGATTTCTCAGCATAAAATGTTCTGAAAGAAGAACACATTTTTAGTGTTAATGCCCAGAGGCTTTTCAAAGAATCAGGAACACACATCTCAGGTGGTTTTGGAAATAGCACTTTATTTTCCAGTGAATATCCAACTTGTAACACTTGCATCCTTTTTTAAGAGCCCTCAAATTGATGAAATATTAGAATCCAGTGCACAGGTAATTAGATATCTAAATCTTAAAAAAATTATCAGTGCAAAAATAAAAATTAATTCAGTATGCAGCTAAATGCATTTTGTTGCAAAGATATTTGGGCTTTGAGCACATACATGTCAAATAACCTGGGAAGAGAAAAGCCACGTTCAATCTGTGATCCAAATAAAATTATTCCACACCCGATTCGTAAGACAGGCAAGAACTAACTTTTTCTTATTAAATGAAAAGTCTGAGCTGGGTTACAACATTCATCATGGGTACATAAGCTGAGAAATACTACAGAAGTCACCTTCTATTCAGATAGGAGCTGCTCTAAAAGAGGCTTTCCTATTTTTCATGTGTGGGATACCTTTGAGACATCTATGTTTTTTCCATCCACAACAGAGAATTCACAACATTCCAACGTGCCCCAGTGTTGGCAAGTCCTCTTTTCAGTCCAGATACACGATGATGATTGATGTAGCTGTTGGGCCTACAGTAGCAGGCAGAGCAGCTTGGCAGGAATTCAGTGTTATTGAAAGAAATCTCAAATACTTATTCCATCTCCTCTCCTAACTTTAATCACACTATCAACGTGCTGCCAGGAACGGAGCCTTGACACCAAGCCATGAGCTTATACAAGCAACCACTGTTGGTACATTAGTGCTGCAATACAGGTAAAGCATAAATTCTGTTTATTTTTACCTGTTTCCATTCTACACTGGACACCAGCTAAATTATGGAAAGGTATTTCCTGTACTAACGGTTAGCTTGCAGCAAATTTCATTAAGGTACTATGTCTCATTTTCCTTGGCTAATGAGCTGATTTAAGTTAACTTCTGTGGTTACACTGCTGTAAACTGCAAGGTTTGAAGAAAAGAAAGCAACACAGGGGTTTCACATACCCCATAAGGGTAACAGTTAGTAAAAAAGCAGATCAGGACTACAGGCATTTAACTACTAACCTGCTCATTTGTTATGCTGATAAAGAAACAAAAATCATACCTTAATTGTTTCATGAAGTTCTGATAAGCTTATCCTAAGTACACTAACAGCATGTCAAATATTTAAGATAAATACTGTACCAGCTACAAAGCTAATACAAGGACCGATATGCTCCTCATTGATTCCTTTTGAGCTTGTTTTGGCTTTGCTTAGAACAGTAAAGCTTAAAAAGAGAGGCCTGAGATATTGGCAGGAAGAAAAAGAAATTGCTGTCCAAGCTTAGCCATTTTTGTGCTAGCAAACCCCATTCAAACTGCAGGTCTTCTTCATAACATTGAACATCCAACCCAAAAGTTTGAATTACAACTCGATTTAAAACTCTGCTGAGATTTTCCACTGCTAAAACTTCAAAGCAAAATATTCCATAAGACAAGTTTATTTTCTTGAAATCTACAAGCAGGATATATAGTTTTCCCAGTGAATTCTCAGCTAACTATAGCTGGAACCTCTTAACCTATTTTTTGGGAAAAGGTTGTGGCTGCATACTGGGATAGTTAATATTACATTAGTCTCTGTTTTCCTAAATGATATGATAAGATATATGATATGATGCTCTGCTGATGGGAGAGAATTCCAGTTTGCAACTCCCTGAGCTGATGTAGTCACATGATTTTCACTTCCACCTTCCAACAAAGAAATACTGGCATTCCACCTGCCCTGAGCCAGGCAAGCATAGATAGGCACTTAAGTTGAAAATATGCAAACCTTTTCTTCCCATACCAAGCCTGTAGAGAAAATTCTCCTTTTTTCTTTTCTCTTTCAGCTTTCCAAAAGGACCTCAGTTGAAGTCAGAATAAGCTGAGTAATGGCACAAATCCGGCATTATTAAAAAAGGTCTTAAAAAGAAGCGTATTTGGCCAGTTCCTTCTCCATCTCAGAGTACTGCTCTTTGAGGCGCTCCATGGCCTTTCTGTGCTCCTCGTCCACCTCTGCACGTTTGTTCTGTTGGTCTCTCATGAATTCCTCCCAGTGGGCGACACACTTCTCTTCACGAGCCATCACCCTGTCTGCCTGAAGCTGAGAGGAGGAAAAAGTGAAGTCTTAACAATCATTTCCATAGTGAAAGGGGTTTAATGAGAGCTATGTATGTTAAAGTATCACAGAAACTGGAAACCCTCAAGAAAACATGTGGAAAGGTAAAACAAAAAAGAAAACATTTACTTCTGTATGGTCAATCCAAAACAAGTGGTAAAATACTATCAATGTGACAGCATTAGCAATGATAGCTTTTCTATGCTATTTTTATAGAATATAACAAGACAGATATTAAATGTTTTGAAACTGGCAGCTAGTGTTTCTGCTTTAGCCAGCTAGCTCTCACTGTGATTAATGTCTTCCTTTATAAATAAGTTATTTTTTCCTTCATACATTCCTACTGCTTGGCTTTTGCTAAGTCTGATTCCTTTCACTCTCTTATCTTGAAAAAAAATTTTAAAATGTCTAGATATCTAGAAAGAGAAATCATACACACATCCAATGAGCATGTCAAAATGCAAGGTACTGCTGTGCATTGCTTGCTGGAGTATTAACAGTCTGGCCTCCTTATATTGTAGGGGAAGAAGCCAAAATAGATCTAGGCAGGTGTTCTTCCATTTGCTTCATCTTCCAGCAAAAGAGAGGATCAATCCTTTTTTTCTTTTACCCCCTCTCCTTTTCAGTCTATACTGAAACTCTACTTCATCTGGACTCACACTCCTCAAAATATGAATAGTTTGCAAGAAACATGGAACTCACATTAATACTTTCTACCTTCATTTTCCATTGCACCATTTCTACCCAAGGGTATAAAATGATTTGCCTGGTAAAACAACCCGGGATCCTCAAGAAAAATAAAATTAAGATGTGCTCACCCAAGCAAGTAAGATTGAGAAGAAATACCATTTAAAAGACATTGAGGATTTGAATACTGTTTTCCCTCTCCCAGCCCAGTCCCAATGTGGAAAACCCCTTGGCAAAAGCTCAGTGCACACCCTTGGCAAAAGCTCAGTGCACACCCTGGGCACTGAAATCAAATTCAAGCCCAGCTGTGGTCAGCAGCACCTCCAGATCACTGGCATTTATGGCTGTCAAGGGGATGTTTGTGTGTGTGACAGTAACAATCTTGAAACCAATACTCCTGTTTGTACCAGATAAATCCCTCTGCTAACAGCAAAAAATAATAAAGTGTGGTCCTTAATGGATGTGTGCCTTAGGATACAGGGCTTTCAATCAGAGTATGTTGCAGTGCAAACCTGCTGCTTAGTAGAGATTAAAGAATCCACACAGGGGAGACCTATGAATGAGCTGTGGAATAATCTTCAGTGGGCACTTAGTCCCTTTAGGAATGACAGAACAATGAGAAAGAAATCTGACCAAAGACAGGTTCCTCCTCCAAGCCACCAGAGACACCATCCCCAGAGCTAAGGTACTAAAAGGCTTCCCTCATCCTAGCCTCTTCTGCTCTCTTGTGACAGCTGCTAAGCCTTTTGCTTGGAAGAATCTTCTGGGAACCCAGGCTCCCACCCAGGGCACACAACTACTTTCATGGACACCTAGGTTCTGCAGCCCAGCTAAAAAGCATAGAGGTTCATGTCTCTCTTGTTATATATGTCCTTGAGAGTCATGAAAAATCTTCAAAATGCAAAGGTTTTCAAGATGTACAGAGACCTTGGCATGGGTTTGTATTGCTTAAGTCAAAAGCCACTTTCAAAGAGCAAAATCAGTTTCCAAAAGTAGCATAATTTGTGATCTGTAGAGGCAATATTGAGTGTATTTTATCCTATCAATTCATAATTTCCAAATTGATAGACTTGGAAAAGCTTTGTTTTCTGGGAAACGAACCAGGTAGAATTTGATAGTGGGCATTCTTTCAATGACACTCACAGAATCACATATTACTTTACACCCTCATCCAACATAATTTCCCTTTTGTTACTTGGCTAGTAGCTGAAAAGAACTGCAAGAAAAAGATAATTAGTAAAGTAAATAATCTTAAAATTCATTCTATTCAGCAGAAATTGAATTGATTTCACTGAGGGCTGCTAATATTATTAGCCTGACACTACATTCTACCAAAATCCCATTATTTTTTCAGAATAAGGGATTTCAGAAAAGTAAGGTAAAAGTGTTTCTCCTCAAGTGGTTACACTACAATGACAACTTTTATCTATAATTTTCAAAGAATGTTACTTGTCACATTAGAAGGTTTCAAGCCAAAAAGTCTTACTATACAAGCTTACGGAAATGCTACAATCTATTCCTCCACTACATAATAAAAAACCAAGAGTGGAAACATGGAGCTAGCACTTTTAAAAAAGAACAGTCACTATTCTTACTGAGCGCTCATTTTATAAGTTATACATTTTTTATTAAAGTTTTACTTCAAACAAACAGTAGCAGAATTGTAAGAATTTCCTATTTAACCTCTCCACCAGTATCTACACTAGTGTTAGACACAAGCAAACTCTGTCAGGGTTCAGCAATGTGCTGTTTGCACATTCCAATGCAACTGGACTGCTCATCTTCATTGATTGCAAAAAGGAAAGAAAAACACAATTATCAGCTTAAATAATCCATTCACAGCCTGTTTTGCTCGATGGCCACAGAAACATCATCAGTTTTTCTGAACTAAATTATTATAAATACCATTTTGCAAGTAAAGAGATAACCCAGGAACACAATAATGAGGCAGTAATGGGAAAACATGAAACTAATTTCTTGTGTAATTTTCCAGCTTTTAGATTCAGAGCACATGTATTTCAAATAAGCAAAGTGTAGCCAACTGAAAAGGTTCCAATGATTCGCATGTTCCTATAATATGGCCCTTCATTAAATAACCCATCCACAAGAGAAAAACACACTTCCTTTTCAACAAGCAATATATATATAATATGGTCAATGTTCTCAGCTAACTAGGAAAGATTTACATTTCCATTCTGGTAGGTTAGTAGGTGTTTTTTGTTCCACATAAAATAAGGGTTTTTTATATTTAAGCTTTCCCTGTATGTGACAAATGTTATAGTCTGAGCTAGAAGGGAAAATAAAGCAAAGGAAATAAATAAAATAGTTTCCATACATCAGGAGATTGCAGGAAGACTTAGCTAGATCCATTAACTTTGCAGTGTGCATTTTATAAGATGTGATTTTATAAGCAGAAATCACCCCAGAAGAAGTTTTACTGCAAGCATATAAGGTACAGAAAAATATGTTTTTAAGTTTTGCTGTACTGAGGCTGATGAAGTTGCTGTGAAGCACAAGACTCCTACTTAGATCACATTATAAATATCCATCCATCCATGCATCTTTTACCTTTCTTGCTTCATATTCTTTCTCTTGGAGTCTGTGCATCGTATCATTGGCAGCTCGCACTGAAATAACAAATTGCAGCACATCAGTCTGCTGTTCTAAATCAAAGAAACTTGCCTGAAAGGGATTTAAAAGACATGAGGCTGTTGCAAATCAAAGATTATATTCCATTGTGTCACTTAACTGCACAGGAGCTGCCATTACTTGCAGAAAATGCTATACACTTCCAACTGTACGTAGGCTTATCACCAAATTCAACCTTTTATGCATTCTAGAAGCCAAAAAGGGCAGCCAAGTCTTCTTGTGCCCACACTCCCTAGTGCTGCTGATGAGCCAGAGTGCACTACTCAGCACCTCAGAAGACATCAAAAAACACTCTCAAGTCAGTAAGTAGAAACAGGTGACAGAGTTGTTTTAGTTGGTTGGGTTTTTTGCTTATTTTTTTCCCCATCAACTGTAAAATGTGATACAGCATAGACTTTACAGGGAGAACATCTTTATGCTGAGCCAGCCTCTTCCCTTAGGAGACTAAGCCTGGGAAAACTTCTCAACAGCAACAGGAGCTGGATTCCTATGCACTTTTCCTCCCTAACTCATTTAACACTTAATTAATGTAGAATTAAATAAGCCAATTTCCCCAAAGCAGTCACTTCTCCCACTAACACAACCTGGCATTGAGAAATACCTTACTTATTTATCATCATCTTGATGCTGGTGTCTTCTCCCACCCTGAGGGCTTCCGGCTAGAGAACTGGTTCACTGCCCATGTAGCTCATGAGATGTTGGGAGCATCATGAATTGGAGCATCTGAGGCTGAGCCTGAACTGCTCACAACCATTAGAAGAGGGTGGCAAGTGACAGTGGCAGCAGACTCCCTATGGCAGGGGACAGAGGCTCGCTCCCTTTCAGCGTGTTTTGTCATCTAGGGAGGTTTGCCAGGAGCTCACATTTTGGATGTTTTAAGCTTGGACTATTACCCCTGCTGCTCTTCCATGCAGACACCAGTGGTACTGCAGGGGTGACCTGAGAAATGTCAGGAATGGCTACAAGGATCTGAGGACAGGGGTCGAAGGTATGGGAGTCCCAGTAATGTTCTCCTCAACCTTCATGCTGAGAGGGACTAGGCAGATTTTTGGGGTTAACATCTGGTTGCAAAGTTGGCGTTGGCAGCAGGGTTTTGGTTTCTATACCCATGAGACCCACTCTGAGCATCAAGAGATGGGATCCACTTGACTAAACAGGGCAAAAGTATCTCTGCCAGCAGGGTGGCCAATCTGGTAGGGACAGCAACTGAAGAACTGGGCTGAGAGGAATCTTAATGAAGTTCAACAAAGGGAAATGGCAAGTACTGCATCTGGGGAGGAACAACCTCAGGCAGCAATACACACTGAGGACCATCAGCACAGGTGGCACCTGAGGTAGTCTGTCCACTTCCAGGCTCCCCATTAAACTAAGGAGATTAATGTACTGGAGTAAGTTCAGCACATGGCCAGAAAGGTGATTAAAGGACCGAAGCATCTTTTGTATGAGGTGAGGCTGAGAGAGCTGGGACTGCTCTGCCTGGAAAAGAGAAGGCCCAGGGGGAATGTGAGTAAATATCTGATTGAATAGAACAAAGATGAAGGAGCCAGACTCTTCACTGGCAGGACAAGAGGCAGTGGGCACAGGATCAAATACAGGGCATTTCAAATGAACACAAGAAAACACTTCTTCTTGAGGGTGGTCAAACACTGGAACAGGTTGTTCAGAAAGGCTTTGGAGTCTCCATCTGTAGAGATATTAAAAATCCAACTGGGCACAGTCCTGGACAACTGGCTCTAGCTGCTGCTGCTTGAGCAGGAAGGAGGTTGGACAACATGACCCCCAGAGGTTCCTTCCCACCTCAACCATTCTGTGATTCTGTTACTAAAGATGTCCTGCACAGTTGACTATCAGAAAGTCAGGAAGCAGCATCAGAGGTTCTCTCCAGTGAAATGGTATTAGAACATATATCTTATTTGAATAACTAAATTTTAAGTTTCCAATATTTCCCCACAATCATTTTTGTGTGTATAGTAACAGGTACCATTTGCTATTTTGCGTATGCCAGATGCCACATAAATAAGTTATAAGAAATTAAATGCTTATACAACATGCCACACATAAAATAAAATGAAATAAATAAAATAAAATAAAACCCACATTGGCATGTTTCAACTGCATAAACTTGGCAGCTAAAGCTATGTACCCACACTCTCTTCAAATCCCTTTTTAAGAAGCCATCCTGCTGAATGAATAAGCAAAAAAAAAGATACTGAAAAATTAGTACAACAAATTTTAAATTTTCTTTTAAAATCTGAGCAATAAAAATACATATTAGATTAGTATAATCATGAAACTAAGATTAGCATACAATTATTACCACTTCCCTATTTGTGACTCAGATAATAATACTACATTTCACAGTTATACAGCAGCAAGTTTTGTTTTAAGTCACGGGGAGCAGTATTATACACTCCTGTGGGAAAATTAAGAATCTTGAAGGACATTTCACAAACCAATAAACAGAAATTTGGTCCATGGCTTTAGTCAACATGGAGCACTATTTCCAAGTGAGTAGCAAAAAAATGAGCTGAAACAGCTACTGCTTTAATCAACAAAAAGCTGTGTGGCTGGACCAATACATATAAAAAATGCCTCTGTTTCCCTTTTAAATTTCACAGAAATAAGAGCAAAGCACATGAACAGCAGAAAATTAACCAAGTATGCTAGTTGTGAATCCAAACTATTTAAATTACTCCTCAAAATGATGCAACAAGAGAAACCAGAAGCCATGTGCTTACATCTCCTGAGTGTTTCATTCAAACTGTCATGCATTGCCTGCTCACACTTAGGAAGAACACGGTCATTTGTTTCAAAGATTGTGTTCTTTAGATTTTCAAGGACTCGCAGTTCTCGGAGGCCACGTTTTTCCTGCCAGAAAAAGGAAAGAAAATCACTTGATAACAAGGAATTCCACTTGACAAAATAAAGATGGTTTCCCAGTTGATAAATTAACAGCTTCATCTCAAAGACTGTACTTAAGAGTTACTCCACTTATTTAGCACAGTTGATAAAATTGTTTTGTGAAAAAAAGTGATGTTCCATCATTCACATTAAAATACAGGAATCCTTTGAATGACCCTTCTGGCCTTTGTGAGAAAAGTCCCTACTAACTAGCTAAAACACCATGTGGGAAAACGTGCTGGTTTGTATAAATTATTTACAGCACATCAAAAACAACCGAGAGCAACAAAACCTGAAACCATTACATTTTTATAACCCAGTTGTTACTGAGAAATAACATAGCAGTGATTCTGCTTACCTGATGTCTGACCTCCCACACTTAGCATGGTAAGAGGTTAAAACAATGCAAGTAAAATTGTTTTAACTGAAGCAAAGCAATGAAGTCAAGACTAAAAAAAACATATAATAGAATTGACTAAAGAGGCAGCCCTTCTTCTGGCTCACTGCTGATCATGATTAATTACAAGAACAACAAGACATTGCCTTATTGTTTACATTTTAAAAAATAATCTATTTTTCTGAAGCTACAGCACTACTTCCACTGAATTTCACCAGTGGTCTCCTTTAGATAACAACTCTAGACAAACAAAAAATAGTGCATCCCATGAAGTGGGCAATTGGAACACCATGCCTGTTTTAAAACTTCAGAAACAGAGGCACAGACAAGTAAAACCACATAATTAAACAGGCTCCAGATATCCTGAAGGCAAATCTACATTCTTTACACACTAGGTGCTAAACATTGAAAGAATAACCATATGGCCTACTACAACCAAAAATACTGATATCTCAAAGTCAGAAGCAAGTGTAGTTTTTGGAAGAAATTCTAAGTTGCAAAAATATAAGAAATCCTCTGCTTTGCTATTTTCCCCTGTAAAAGTATAAACCAGTAGTTAAAATTTCAATAAAAGATCTAGGAATATATTAAATTTGTCTAAGAAACATAACAAGACTTCAGGTGCAATGAGAAAAAGATATGAATTATAAAGATATGAGTTCTAATTTTTTAACTGAGTTTAAAATTTTCCTTCCTATGGAATTCCATGTAAAACTGCCTACTGTATCCTATAGCTTATTTAGGGAAGGCAGAGAAAATAAATAATTTCTTATGATTCTCCAGCCCTTGTGATACAGATCTGATGAGAGTTTATTTCACATGTGCATTCTGCTGAACCAGTAGGGATAAAATAGACTTTCTTCAAATATAAGCTACAATCTGGGATGGGGAGGGGAAAGACATTTTCATGCCATTCAAATCAGGGCTGCAGACTGGAAGTCTGAGGTGTAACTGCATTTTCAGGACTGATTTAAATATTTTTGATTCCACATTCTGGAAGAAGCAAAATCTACTCAGAAACAGTCTTCTGTTGACATAACATTCGACTTTTCTAAACTTTTGCTGCCATCTTGTGGAAACCAAATTATACTTTCTAAGCAAAGTTGTATATAAACACTTTTACACCTTCAGTATTTAAGCCTTATATGTAGCCAATTAGGCATTTAATTTTTAATGACTTTCTTACTTTGTACAAAGTGCTGCTCTTCTTTTCCAGTAATACTACTTTCTTTCATGTAACAAAAATTAAAGCAAAATAAAATTACAACTTGTGCTAGCTGAATCCAGTGAGGCAATAATGCAGTTTCTCAGTCAGATGTAAACCTGTACTGGCCAACAATACTTCCTTTGAACCAACTGGACTTCTCAAAGATGTTAGGATTTCATCATTCTTCAACATCAGCATTCCTGCCAGTCTTTTGCAGGGAAAAAAATTATGTCCCTTTCAGAACTTTTAAAAGAAAAAAGCCTGAATTACCACCTTGTTTACTAAAGATGCAGAATTACAAGTGTGTTATTTCAGGGGGAAAAAAAAAACATGTTAAAATCTGAAGAAACTTATGCACATACTAAGATATCTAAAAAGATGTTAAAACTATGGAAAGTCTAAAACTCGACAGCATCCAGTAAGACAAAAATACTTACTTCAAACTCTTTAACAAAGTAACGTATTTCTCCTTGAATTACTGGCCTGTGATCCAGCAGTCTTGAATAGATTTCCCCAACATCTGGAAAATTAATAAAAGCCAGAATTTTAGTTGTTCTCTTGCTCCCACAATCAGGCTACACGACACAGGTAGCATGAAGAAGGACTACAAAATACAAAGAGCACCAGAACAGCATTTGTTGGGTGACCTGTCTATTCAGCAAGCCCTCAGCTTAGATAAAATGCAACTAATCAGCATTCCAGGTGCCAAAGACACCTTTCTGTGAAGGGGAATGTTCGCCTCTGTGCCTCAGCACCTTTTGTTTCCATCCTCTTCCTCCTCAGTACAGCTTCTGCATCCCATTGCTGGCAGGGATAACAGAACAGAACTAAACACTGCAGCTTATTAGAGATCCACATGGTAAGGCATGGGAGTTTTCTGCATCAAGAGAGAAGCAAAATGCTTACTACACGGGAAAATGTCATTATTTTCTTGTACTCTAGGGCCAAAGACTTGAAATTTAGTCTTGAAAAAGAGTATTTACAACATAAGTACGTGTGAAAAACAGGCTCGTCTGTCACAGAGAAATTACAAACCCTTTAAATTGGAAAGGACAGTGAAAGCACAGCAAATAAAGACAATTTCAAGACATACACAGTGCAGTCCCAACAAGCACTTCGGACTGGCACTGCCATCTAAAGGATGTCGCCCTGCCCCAGCTGTCGGACCTGCCCTGTGTCTCTCCCTCCTATCCACCTGTTTTCCCAACACCTCCATTCCCAACCCGCTGCAGGGCGGTCATTCCAAACCTGGGGAAGGAATTACATGACTTGGGGTGAACAAACCACAGGCTAAAGCACTTGCCATCCCAAACCGGACCAGGATCAAACTGAGGCGACCCCAGGGAAGGTGACAGCCAGCCAGAGCATCCCAGGGTCTGCCACGGACCCTCGGGATGGGGGGATGGATGGATGGATGGATGGATGGGTGGATGGATGGGTGGAGGGATGGATGGGTGGAGGGATGGATGGGTGGAGGGATGGATGGGTGGAGGGATGCAAAGCGGGGCCGCTCCTTACCCTTGATGATGGGCTGAATGGGGGACCCGGCGGCCGGAGCATCCCGCCTCCTGTCGCCGTGCGATGCACGACCGCGATGGGGGGATGAGGGACCACGGCTGGGGGATGCAGGACCACGGCTGGAGGATACGGGACCGCCGTCGGGGGATGCAGGACCGCGGCTGGGGGATGCAGGACCGCGGCTGGGGGATGCAGGACCGCGGTCGGGGGATGCAGGACCGCGGTCGGGGGATGCAGGACCGCGGTCGGGGGATGCGGGGATGGCCCCGCTCATGGTGCTCGGGCAGCGCAGCGGGAGCAGGACGGGGAAAGGAAGAGGGAGAAGGATCGGGGCAGGGATCGAGATCGGGAAAGGGACCAGGATCGGCCCTTCCCGTTTCCGCCAGGCCCCGGTGTGAGATCATCGCAACGCGCCGGGCGCGGTGCCCGCCCCCAAGAACACCGCCTGATCAACGCCCGGCTTTTGGGTGGCGGTGTTTTGGTGGGTTTTGCTTTAGGGGGAACTCAGGGGTGCCCGGGGGAGCTGGGGAAGGGCCCGGAGTGCGTGCCCTGTGAGCGGGCAGGGGTGCTCATCCCGCAGAGGAGGATGCTCGGGGGTGACCGCATCCCTTCCAACCACTCGGGAGGAGGGCACAGCCAGGTGGGGGTCGGGCTCTGCTCACAGGGAACAAGCGACAGGACGAGAAGACACAGCCTTAAGCCCCTCCAGGTTGGACTACAGGATGAATTTCTTCACGGAAAGGGCGATTAAACACTGGATGCGCCGTCCGGGGAGGCGGTGGAGTCACAGTCCATGGAGGGGTTTAAGGAAACAACGTAACACTCGGTGCCTTGGGCTGGGGGATGCTCGGTCACGGCTTGGACTCGATGATCTCGGAGGTCCTTCCCAACCTAACTGATTCTGTGATTCAGATAATTTACTAAGGGACATGCATTCGGCAAACTCAGTTTACTTCTGGGTGTAGCAAACACGAATAGCGACTGCTGAACACATGGGCTACAAAAAAAAACAACCCTAAAATCAACATCACCCCCCTCCCCAAACAAAAAAACCAAACGAGCAGCAGTCTTTACAACTATACAAAGAAATAAAAAGGCAACATTTATGTAAAATCCATATACATTTCTTTTAAAAACATTTGAGAGCACAAGAGAGGCTCCTCAGTAGAAGAGGGAGCTCCTGCAGTAAATCCACCAGAGAGAGATGCAAAGTGGATTGGTGGACTGGAGCATCTCTCTTAGGAATGGGGCTTGTTCAGCCTTGAGAAGAAACAGAGGGGAGTTCATCAATGTTTTTAAGTATCCAAAGGGATGGTGCCAAGAGGATGGCGCCAGGCTGTTAGTGGTGCTGAGCAATAGGACAAGAGGCAATGGACAGAAACTGATGCATAGAAAGTTCCACCTGAATATGAGGAAGAACTTCTTTACTGTGCAAGGTGACCAAGCACTGGATCAGGTTGACCAGAGAGGCTGTGGAGTCTCCCTCAATGGGGATATTCAAGAGTCATCTGGACACAATCCTGTACAATGTGCTCTGGGATGACCCTCTTTGAACAGGGAGGTCCCACTGTGGTCCCTTCCAGCCTGACTCATTCTGTGATTCTGACAGCACCAGGATATTTTCAATATACTTTCACCTGCTGCCTCCCCCTTATAAATTACAGTATATGAACCTCTGCTTGTGACTTTTTTTCTTCATGCCACATAAACTCAGTAACTTTTAGAACAGGTTGATCCTATTTAGGCCATTGCATCTACAGTTTGGTTTTTGTTTTATATATTTTTAAAAAAATTTGCAATACACACCACAGAGTGTCATTGTATGGTCAGTGATGAAAGAATTGGACCACAAATTCTGCTACAGCTGCTGCCGTTTCAGTGTCCTCATCTGGAATACCACAAATTACTAGTTAATTGGTAGAAAACAGGAGTAGAAAATCGTTAGTAGAAAATCAGTTCCTTAGAAATTAGTTCTGCCCGTGCTCTACTCTGCATAGCTTTTATAAGTAGGAACAACTGCATGGCTAAAAAAAAAAGTGACTTTTTAAGGCTATTAAAACAGGCACAAAAAATTATCCTATTAAAAAATTCTGTGTCCCACCATCAAAGCTTGGACACTGCTCATTGAAATTACTATATTTTTTTTTCCAATACCTATAATCCTCTAAACTTGGGGTTAAAAAAGAGTGAATTGGTTTTGTTGAAACAATCTACTCCAAACTATAGTTAGAATCTGTTTAAATAATAAAATGAATCTTACATTGGAAAATGTCCAATACTTCAACTAATTATTCAGTATAAATATATAATCTAAAATAATCTTTCACTCCTTCACTGCTTCATAGTAATTATAATTAATATAATACATACTATATATTATATATAGATTATATATTATATATAATTACAATAATATAATTAGGCAATTAGCAGATATAGAAATTATTTTAAAAAATAGTTCCTTTCCACATTATCTTCCCCCCGCCACAGTAACCACCTCTTGTAACCTATAGATTAGTATTTGTATTTTCCCACTTGAATCCACAGCACATAAGCAATTGACAATCACCATTAAATTACAGTAGTGCTCATATATCAATGATACCTGTAGAATATTCCAGCTGGCTCCATCATCACTAATAATTTGGGGTAGATTTGTTCAAATCTCAGTTTTATCCCTTTCCTGCCTAGCTGCCATCCTTTCATAGTCTCTCAGACAAGTTATTTCCCCCTCTAAGCCCTGTGTTCCAGCTTTTCATTTGTTAAGGAGGAAATCTTGTAGTTAAGGGGCTTTGCAATGACTGCATTTCTAGGAAACAGTTTTTATCTCATGAATAATGTCAGGTTCAGAATTATGGGACTGCAACAAGGGCAAATCCTGTGACAGATAGCTGCATTGGTTTCTAGGACTCCTGTCCTGAAACCATTCCTCCTTTGAATATTATTGCTTCTGTTTGTTTTAAAGAATATGCTTTGTTGCATTTATGCCTGTTTTGTTGGGGATTTTTTGTTTGTTTTTCTTCCCCCCTGCTTCCTTTCCCTGCCCCATCAAGCTTATTTTCAAAACATATTTAACAAAACTAAGGAGGACTTAAAGAGGTGATGGCTATAAAAAGACAATACTTGTGGAGCCCCTGACCTGTCATTTTGTAGAAAGTAGTCATCAAGTCACAAAAATATGGAAATAGCTATGGCTTGGAGCATGAAAATCAACATATGTAGTCATCATGTATTCTTTCGGAAGATAGGCTAAACAACCTCTGTCACTTTTGCCGTGCAATGGAACCCGCTTTCTCTTTTAGGGATCACCCTGCCACGTCCCATTAGCGTTAGCAGCGCTCTGAATTGCAAAAGCTTCAGATGAACGTGCCGCGTCCTGTCATTTCCCCCACAGGCTTGTCTGGCGATGATAATCCACTAAAGTATTATTCCATCCAAGTGGCGGTGTCCGAGTCAAATGCCGGCAATAGGCAGGGAAACCCAAACCTGTTGAGGCAGACATCTGCCCACAGGGGGGGAATCGGAGCGACGGCCCTTAAGAGGGCGAGGCGGGGGCTGGACTTTGCGCCAGCAGAATAAGACCATGGGCTGCACCCGTGATGGGAGACCAAGAGCACGGTCGTGATGGCTGGAAGTTTGCGGGCTGCGATGCCGATGCTGGCCAAAGCAGGCCCGGGGCTGCGCTCTTTGGAGGAGTGCCTTGTCAGATTAGCCACACGGCTACTGGAGTTGATGCTCAACCTGGACGGACAGGCCTGCCAGGCAGAAACTGCTCACGCAGATGATGCCGGGGAGGACAAAAATTATCCACCGCAAGACTAAGAAGACAGATGACACTCAGCAGGAAGAGCAAGCCAAATCTGCAGAATCCACAATGCAGCTGGCTAGCCTGAGGCTACCTGCCTCTTTGAAGAGGAATAGACATCACCTAAGAGCTGTCAAATTGGATCACCAGCCCGAAAATGCTGAAAGAGATTTAGTTCTTCCAACAGAGAAGGGAAAGTTTAATAGATGAAAATCTTCCTAAAGGGGCCAAGGTAGTGTGGGAGGGGAAAGGGGAATCCTTCAGATGCAGCAACAATGAAAAATTACTCACCTCCACCGTGCCTGCAGAGCGAGAGATGGGATGTGTAGCTGTAGTCACTGTCAACTTGGAAAAAAAAGGCCATGCCTGCAGGAATGTGCACAGAACAGCAACAAGTAATGCTTGCAACAGAACCAATCCTCCCCTCCCAAATCTGGGGTATCTTTATGTATCCCCCTGCAGCTGGGTCTGTAAATCCAAGACATGCAGAGGTGGGATACAAAGACCCAGCTTGAATCCAAAAGCTTGGTGCAGTGAGAAGTGCATGATGGCATTTCCCCTCATGTTTCTTTCGCAATAAAATTCAAGGACAGACTAACTTCCATACATAGTACAATTCAATTTTGATAAATCAAAAAAAAAAATAAATTCAGATTACCAAGTGAGTAAGCATGTGCTCAGGTATATGGTGAATATGAAACCTGGTGTTTCCTTCAGGGACAGCAGCAGCGTGATCCAATTATAGATGCAAAGGAGAAATACTGCTCTTAGGGGGAAAACATTAAATGTAGCAATCCATTAAGCAGACGCATTAACACTTTGAAGTTAAAGACTGTGAAATGCACCAAAGATTAAAAGAAGTGATAAGATTAAAAACCAAAAGGGGGGGGGGATCAAACAGGCCTCCTGATTCCTCTTTCTAGCAAAAAAAGGTTAAAAAAAAATTACATACTAGGTTCTGTGTACACATACAATTATAAAATCAATTTATGGACATACCAGGAAAATTTACTTGGAGAAGAGTTTACTCCCACTTCAGCATTCATGTAGCAGACAAGCCACAGATCAGAGAGAATATGAACCAGATTTCTGAATAGAAGAGCTTACACTGAATTTCTTGGTAATGATTTTACAGTTCTATCTATTCCTTTTTTTATCTTTCTCAGCTAATCTCTTTTATGTACTTTGTCCTCTTCTATTCCAATTCAACAGCACTGACAAGCGGATTTTTGATCATCTATTGCCTTTTAATGAAGAGGAGAATAATGACACCCAAGTTCTACTGCTCCTTCATCTGTAATTGTTACTTAGGTGTATTTCATGGACAAAAGCACTTCTGAGTCACATTTTCATATAAAATAGTTAATATAAGGGAATGTCTCATTTGGACTGCAAAGTACATCTATATTAAACTTTACTTGGAGTCTCAGCTCCCTGTAACAACCCAGGATCCACACCCACACCAAAGAGCCTAGATTACTGTTCCATCAGCTATATTGAAATTAATGTAGGTGTGTAAGAGAGAAAGAAACTAATGTTGAAGAATTATTTTATGAAGATACTCTGATGAGCTATAACACCCACTAGTAAGTTTAAGATGTACCTCACAAAAAATAAGCTCCCCATTTCTACACCTCTCTGCTTCCAAAGATTCAGACAGTAGTATGAAACTCCCAGAGGAACGGCTACTTCAATTTAAAAATATTTTGAAGAGAGCAGGATAGGCTATAGAGAAGGATTACAAGATAAAAATGATAAATATGACAACATCACAGGCAAACAGATGTTAGCTAGGAGACTTCATTGTTGAAATTTACACATTCTACACAAACACTGGCAATTCAATAGGTCCAAACTTCTTGAAATTAAGTACTTACTCTGTGTGGCCAGTCAAGAAAGGTAACAAAATGCTTGATTGGACTGTTTTGATTGTTAACCAGAAGTGGTATCTCCTGTTTTTTGTGTGAAAAACTGTGATGCCAACCTGGTAGGTAAATCACTGATGACACAACAGGAACTTGACAGAAAGCATGTTGCACATTTAAACTATCATAAATAATTTTAGTTTTGCTGATGAAAAGTATACTTTGGTTCCATCCAAATGGTCAGATTTTCTTAGTACCCAGGTCTAAACTGGAACTTTTTTTCCCCAGAATAATCTTTTCGAATTTCTCATTCCTATTCATTCTGTTCTAATCCCCTATTAAACCTGGATTTTTCTATGTCACTGTCACTCAATAAGTCTCAGAGCAAGAAGTATTCCTAGAGACTTCAGAAGTCAAACTTAAAAATGAAGTTACACATACAAAGAGAACTAAAAATCATGAGCACATTTCTAACAAATCTGATGTAATACTCGAACAGCTCTTTCAACCCAGCTTGTCTGCAAGCAGTAGTCATCTCTGCATCAAGGGGGAAAAGACAAGTCAAAGTGGTAAGCGTAAGATTTCACTGAACACTTACAATTATCATATTTATTTCACTGTTGAATTCTTCAGTTGCTGAAAGGTTGTCATGCAGCACTATCTCACCATATGGCAACAACCTCAAGTCCCAGAGGCACATACTTAAAAGACCATAACATGTCAGGCCCCTTGAATAAATTAGAACAATTATGCAAAATAATAATACTGCAATGATGAGACACATTAACAAATGAAAGTGTTGCTGCTCATGAAATGCTGTGAAAATAAATTCCACACATCACTGTGGTCATCATCATCATCAAACTGCGAAGCAGCAAAAGTAAAACATCACAGTGCCCTTCAGCAACTGAAGTTTTATGAAAGGAGACAGGACTTGTAGGGGAAGAAAGTATTTTTTACTAATGTTCAGTGAAAGTGCACTAAAATATTATGGAAAAACAGGTGAAAGTAGCTTTAGAAACAGACAAAGATTTACCCATCACACCCTTTATACAGATCACTGAGGTTAATTTGAGCTCACACTACACAATACCTCATCTGTAAAAATTATGAAGCATAATCATAAAAAATGTACCTCATACAGTCTCTGCTACATTTGTGTGACTTTTCACACGTTCTTTTACAGATTTAGTTGTCCTTGATCAAAAGGCATTAGACAGAAAGGGAGATAGGGGAGAAAAATCAATACCATCTGGTTCTCCCAGTCATCTCTCTAAAGGCAAAGTCTCAATTCATTCTTCTTTGCTTTTAACCCTCTATCCCCTTAAGTTTCTCCATGCAGGAGAGAGAAAATTCAAATATGCTCAAGTCACCATATGATAATGACCAAATGCCTTTTAGATAGTAAAGAGTTAAATATTACTAATCCATTTCTAAACATTTCATCTCTCTGCTAGTGAACTCTTTTTTTTAACATTTCAACAGCAAGTAACACTTCTGTTCTACACCAGAGAAAATAAAACTGGCACAAGAGGCTAGGGGATACTGCAGCAGTAGCATGTAGGCAACTGGAGAAATCCCAATACTTGGAAACAGCAGCTGTTTGGGATTTAAAAAAAAAAAGACACTTTGTAGCAGCATCTCTACAAAACTTGCCTGAAAAGATGACAGTATTTTCAGCAATATGTAGCTCTGGTTCCATTTCAGTGGTCTCAGCTGTAACATAAGCTGCTGCTTTCGTGGATAAAGATTTGCACATAGACTCTGCAAAACTTAAACCATTCTCACTTGCAATAGCATGGGTAAAAACAACAAATCTGTAAGATGACTGTGAAAGTGCCCTAAACCCTGACCAATGTGCTGATGATTCCCACCCATGCTGCCCTTCAGAAACAGAAAACAGTTCATTATAGTAGAAGTACAGGTATTCTACACTCTACCTGTCCAAATGTGTGACTCAACAGGAGTGTAATTGTTTTTAAAATCAACTTTAAAACACTCTAGTGAACTTGACAGACCAGCTCATTATCTTAAATTGACTTTTTTGGCTGGTTTCAGCAGGGGGAGGAGTTGGGTAGTTTTTGTTTGTTTTTTTATGTTCTTGAAACTTGCATTTACACTTTTGTAAAAAATGGAAGTGAGGCACACATAAAATCTTTAGGAACACTACCTTTGCTTTCCCCTTTGAAAGAAAATGCTTCTAGTATCAAAACAGTATACCACAAAATGAAGTAGGAAGTGAACTAATCTTTAAAATCTTAATTTTCTTTACTGAAGAAAAACTAGAAAATTTCACAGCCAAATTAAAACTACAGTTTTAAAATAATTTATTCAGTCACATAAATACTTTGCAACATTTGTATGTTCCCTTTTTCACATCCTTGGCACACAATATAGCTCTTAACTTTTACAAAACTAGTGTAAACATCCATGGAAAACAAAATGAAAAAAAAGGGGGATGACATACATAAACCTCAATAAATAGCAAAAGGAGTGAATAATTGAAGGAAAATAACCAATTATTTCCTACAAAGGAACATTCACTTAAAGGAACTTTAATTTTTTAAAAAAATAGTGAATTAAAAACTCAATTTCCATTTTTCTACCATTGCTGCATTTAATCAGATACATGATACAATTCTTTAGTTCAACTTCTTGAATGACCAACAGCAATTCAATGAAATTGTATTATCTGAGGTTTTGGTTCACATACAGAAGGTTACAAAACAATACTTGCTAGTAGTGGCTTTGGACAGTATAACTTCTAAACTCCCAAACCTCCTCCTAACACAACATTAAGATTTTCCTTAATGAGCATTAGTGTATAATCTGTTCTTGATGAAGACGACATTGGACAGATGTTGTCGGACACCTGGGTAATGCTGAATGTGGTTGAACCAACGGGACACGTTCAGGTATTTCTCCTTTTCTTGCACTGTGAGGTCCACCTGCATGGGGAATAAATACAAGGCACCAGTAATAGCAGGCACTGCATCATTAGTGACGTAACATGTGGCAAGGTGAAATAAAAGTGGGTAGTTTTACAAATGATTTAAACTCAAGGAAGTTGTTACAGTCCAGCAGTATTTCATCTTAATTTCACATACCAATATTTAAGCCTAAAATATGTATGTACTCAAATGAACAGACTTGGAGGCAGAATATACATTTCTATGATAAAGAGGGGGAAACAGCTTGCTTGAATTTAATGCATCTATCTATTCATGGGGTCAGCAACATAGTATTTCATGTTAATTTAGCAGTCAGTCTTGTCTCACAGACAAACTGACTACTTTGTGTTTCCAGGTGTATTAGAAGTACAGGAGTAAGTTTTTTTACAGGCAATTTGAGACTGGATAGGTAATTGGAAATTATTGTGTATGACTGTTGCCTGATATGGAATAGTTACTAAGGATCATCTGAATTTAACTGTTCAGATATACTAGTACATATTATTAAGATAGCAATGGCAAGGTTCAAATCACTACAGTAAAACAAACTGCAAATCTGTCCATGCTTCATAAAAATATTCCAAGTACTATCATCTAGTCCTACAGTTTGAGGTCCTATTGGTCACTAAAGTTCTCAGATCAAGAGCACAGCCACTTCCTCATTTCAACCCAGATCTGAACAGCTCCAAGATCTGTCAGGAAGAAGTCTCCAGCTATCACAGCTATTGCAACAGCTCCATGCCACAGGAATTGTGGCTAAGACACATACAGAGCTTCAAGCTTGTCTTTAATCAGAAGACTGGCTCAGATAAAGCCACCTACAGTTTAAAAGTCTTCTAAGCTCAGGTCAGAAGTATCCTCAAAGCTTCACTATAAAGTCTGTTATTACTTCAGAGTCTTTCAAGCCAGCTGCAGAAGAACACTTCCCATCCCATATCTCTTGTATTACTATTCCTTGATTAGCACTTTTATGTCTCCTTAGGCCTCTGTAATCAGGTTAGCTTATCAATTTAGACAATCTCTTTGCTCACATTAACCTACTACAAGCGAATTACAAATGGGGTAGTCCTCAAAAGAGCCTACAAAACCTGCATCAAGAACAAAATGTGATCTTCACATCAACCACCCTATTTTATCTCACCAATACTGATATCAATCAGTGCAGGATTCCCCCCACTTCATTTTCAGGTAGCCAAGTTAGCCATCATGCTTAACTTAAGTCTCAACAATGCCTGCAGTCAATGAAAAAGGGCACATCTGGAGAGAACTGTTTTAACAGACAAATCACTACCTAGACATGCCTAATATTTTTCATGTTTAGATTTCTAAAGCAAATCGAGGTTAATGCCCTCCTCAAAAGCTAAACA
The DNA here is from genome assembly GCA_013396655.1 of Campylorhamphus procurvoides. Lineage (NCBI taxonomy): Eukaryota > Metazoa > Chordata > Aves > Passeriformes > Dendrocolaptidae > Campylorhamphus > Campylorhamphus procurvoides. Next base: position 49,074 of record WBMV01002325.1, on the reverse strand, counting down.
GATGGCATATTCCTGATGCTTTGTTCTACAAATGCTAGATTTTATGGATGCTGCAGGTTCATTGCAAATTTGGTCTTGGGCACAGGACAGCTGGAAACAAATCTGTTTTCAACAAACTTTAGATCACAGGAAGAGCTATACATATTCAATTAGCCATATGAGTGAAAAGTTGCTGTTTAAAACCAAGTCTCATGTTTAATTTCACCTTGTGACACACCACCGTTTCAATTCCAAAAGTTGCCTTTAACATTTACTCCTTCTCCTTGCTGTTCTTTCACACAGCCCAGCACTTGGCTTAGAACTGGGAAGTTTTAAGTGTGTAGCAGCAAAAAGAAAATAAGTATATATACTGGAAGATGAACCAGTGGAAAACTACCGAGGCAGAAGAATTCAAGGAGTTGCAGGAAGGAATTCTAAACCAATGGCACACAGCATTAAAGCTCTATTAGGAAGGTAAGAGCAAAGTAAGGATCTTGTGGCTCCTAAAGCCAAGTAGCTTCTCTTCCTATGGAACTTACATGCCAACAAACACAGCATTAAACAGGTATTTCCACAGCAAGTTCTACAGTTTTGAACTGCCATGAAGCCCAGTTCAGGCAGTATGAGAAAATCTGCTTTGCTTGCTGCTGGCATGGAAATGTAAACACTATTCCTACAGCTGTACAGTCTGATAGAAATGCACAGAAAAAACAATTAAAATCAGCCACATTTTTTCTGATCTAGAAATATAAGAGTTATTGGCATTAGCTGAGTGGAAGAGAATAACACTAATAAGGGAGAAAAAAATTTTACAAAGTGGAAGCTATAAACATGTAACACCTACTGTTTTAAAAATTCCCCAAGTTTCTGCAAATACAGTATATTGAGGACCAAAAAAAAAAACGCAGCACCATTTAAGGGAAGATGCTTTTGATCACCTACAGTGCATTATAATTAATGGCAGTAGGAAGCTGATGCTTGATATGAAGCTGTAGAACCATTTACAAAGTAACACAGAGCGTGAGAAGAACAATGTGTGTACTCCAAGGCCATCTAAGATTACTGAACATGAAGAAAAGTATTTAACTATGAGCAGAAACTAAAATGCTGGCACTGAGTTCCTTAAATTTACAATACCCTTTTTCAAAGTCTTTAATAGGTAAGTACTTGGTTATGAAAATGCTGAATTAAACTTCAGACTTTGCAGCAGATACAGTATTTCCTCCCCATAATGTTACACTGATAATTTTCAATCTTCACATTTCTTCAGTGTAAATCAAAAATAAAAGTCTAGAAAACTAGTCCTCTTTTATTCTGTTAGGGTAGTGAAAAAAGCATCTGAAGGGCAAAACAGACAGCTACTCTAATAATAAACCATTTTTGTACTCTAGGCACAACAAGCAAGATATCTTTACTTATTTACATAATGTACTCTATCAGTGAAATATATTAAAAAGCACTTTGTGGCATGTTCTACTTTTTACTTGGAACATAACTCTTAGGTTAATTGTTTAGAGATCACTTCCATGGCATTTTTTACAACATTTTGTTAGATGGGTATTTTCTGTTCTTCCTCATTAAATTAGATAATTCCCCCAAGTTAAGAAAGGCTGCTGTTCTGCTGTTATAATAATTATTTGCTATTAAAGCAATTATTTTAATAGCAAAGAAGCAGACAGTGAATTTGACAGGCTTTTTTTTTATGTCACAAAAAAAGAAAAAAGAAAAGCCTTGTTCTTCCACCATAAAACTCATAAAGGGGAATCAAGGTGGTCATCATACAATGCAACTCTAAGAATCGCTGCAAGGGCTATAAATACACAAGTTTTAATTATATTTGCTTTCCACAGCATTGGGGATGCAGACATAAACCCCCATTCCCTCATCCTGCGTGTGCATGGGAAGTCTAAGAATACGTGGCTACATCTGAAGCTCTTCAGTATCAAGAAAAGGCTAAGATACTATTAGACTTTGTGAATTTAGCTTTTAGATATGGGAGAAAGAGAAAAAAAAACAACAGCTGGGCGTGTATTTCATGACATACATGTGCTTTCACGTAGTTTTGACTAGTTTACTGATGTTAAAGGAATTAGTTTAAAAGTAACTAAGTTAAAACTGGGTGTTTTTTTGCAATTCAGTTTAAGAACCATTTTTAGGATCATTCTTTAGAAGGAAAGCCTGTTATCTCCATACTGAAATAGGCAGCATATCAGTGAATATTAACAAAAATTCACGGCAATCTGTTTATTACAGGAAATGTTCATTATAGAAAAAATAACTACAAATTAAACTAATACTGCAGTCTCACTGCAGTTCAGTACTAGTGGTTGTTACTCAAGGGGAACAGCTTAGTTTGTTTTGTACTTGACTGTATTCGATTTGACTGCAAAATTTTGACTGAGGCTTCTTCCATTTGCAGATATAAATTTCACCCATAAGTTATTTTCCAGACCTTATTAAAGAAATTTTGAAGTCAGACACAGAGATTTGAGACCACTTCTTTGGTTCTGACAGATATTTTTGAAATATAAAAGCAGATTGATCTTCATATTGATTATTTCTCTTAAAACAGAGTTAGATTTGTGCTGTTCAAAAATACTTAAGAATAAAGCCATCATGAAACTTTTTCTTTATAATTTTAAATTAAAAAAGATATGAAAACAAGTTCATTACCAAGGGGGAATTTAATGCTTAATGATTGCCTGAACTATCCTCAAGCAATGCTTCCAAATTTGTGTTTTCTCTGCAATCTGTGCTTTAACCCCGTAGAACTTCATTGTTCATCACATTTACCCACATATCTATTTAAGTAATTGAAGTGTCTCTAAGACAACAATATTTATATTACATACATAGAGACATCAGTTACCTAGGACAATGTAGATCCCATTGATTGAGAAGGCAGTTACTATCAAGCATTACACTTTTGGGTGTTTGTGACCTGCATTATGATACAGAACAACAATGCATACAATTTAGTTCCTGCCTTATTACTATGAGCGTGTATTTCTAATTGACAGACTCAAAATAGTTCCTGTCTGCAAGAAGCCTAAAACGCTCCCTGTGAATCTGACTCTTGCTGATTAAAACACTAATTCTTTTGCCACAGTATGGATTTTTGAACACATCATACTATTGTCTTATTACGGTAACTAGAAGGGACAGGGAGAATGAAATAAAAGCACACAACTGCAGAATTCAGAGATGTTGCTGTTCACTAGACAAACTCAGCTATTCAGCTCTAATGGATGAGCCTGGACAGTAGAGAATCAGAGTCCAGAACTTCGTGGATAATGGAAAGGGCACAATGAAGAAGGGAGGAATGAATGAATACAAAGACGTGTGATCTATACTCAGAAACACTAAGAAAGAAAGATGATACCACAGGTGAAGAAATGAGCAAGAGGGATGGGTGGTCTTAAAAACCTTTCCAATGAAATGTGCATCAGAAGGATTTTAAAGTTTTACTCCTTGGCTTGCTCAGGGTGATCATGGTATATCAGTAATATTTCCAGTATTCTATTTCTAATGTCTGTAGTCTATCAAAAGCACAAAGATTAGCCTTAAAGGTCATTATCAGCAATATTTTCAAATCAATTTTCTAGACAACTCTATGAACAGCAAGATCTGTGGGTCTCTCCATGACTCCCATTTCTACCTCTTTCCTTAAAGGATTACAGGAAACATTTACTGGTATTTTTGTACAATTTTGCTGAAGCAGTGGTGGATATGACAAACTGCTTCCCTGGACCACATCACACAATGAGATACAGCAGCTTTCCCTGCCTCCCCCATAAAGCTTAGGGCAGAGCAGCAGCTCTGGACAGACTCTCTTCTCATTACAGGAAAAATAAAAATAATTTAAAAAAAAATCACAAGATTCTACAGTTCAAGATTTTACTTAAATGGTTAAGTACTAATATTAATCAACTCTGAAGCCTTCAAAATATATGTAATTCCTAGTTAGTAGCTTCTAGATTTTCCTATTTATTTAGGATAGTCACCCCATTACTTACTCTTTACACCTTTCTGATTCAGAAAATTATATTCCAAGAAATCAAACACTTCAGAAACAGATGCTGTACTATAAACTTGTCCCAAGTAGTGTCTGGATGGTTGCAGGCACCCAGGAGCACCAAGTCATTTGTTTTTACCATCTGTTCTATTTCCCAAAGCAATAACTTGTATCTTTTCTTCTTGATTAGGTAGTCTACTCTAGAGCAAAATCTAAATTTAAAAATGCTTGGATTTTCCCCTAAGTTTTTTTTTTTTTAAAAATCTCATTTGAACTCATACTCTCTTACAGCATATACAGTCACATTTTTAGAAAGTACTTAAGCATTTTTTGTACATCTGCCTGTCATATATGAAAGGTAACTCATTCTGACACTTTAGTCAACACATCTATCCTATTACTTAGGATAATTTACAAGGCAAATATGATTTAACAGAATTAATTCTAAGTGACTTACTCTAGCATGTTTTCATAAACCTTCTGAAATGAAGTTTCCCTTCCCCCTCCTCTGCTTGACACTATCATTTGAACATTTACTCCTGGTACAGTTAAGACAGATAAATTCTCTCTCATTTCTGGTAATATTTCACAACTTGATTCTCCCTCCCCTCTGTCTCCATTTTGAAATGTAGTGTTCTTCCACTCTTCTCCCAGAGCTTTGCTTTTAATTGTATAAAAGTAACCATTCACCCAGTTGACTGAATTCACTGATACTCAGACACGTGTGCATTTGTCAGAGGCATCTTCTTCTAATTAGCCTGCCCCCCATTCCAATTTGCGAATGGAAAATTGATGAATTTCATCTTATCCCAAGAACTTAGTAGACCGTCTCCTTTAAGTCCTTTGCTCTCTTTAGTTGCACCCACTCCAGAGAATGACAATGGCTCATTTACAAATACATTCCAGCCTGAAATGCAAATAACTTACTGCTTTATCTTTAAATTGACACATGGGGTTCAGAATTGAAGGTGCAATGCCCTTGGAGCACTACATAGTAGCCTGAGCTGAGCACAAAGAGTCTCAACATCTTCCCCATTCAGGACAAACCTATTTGGGGTTTTCTTGTGTTGTTTTTTTCTCCTCCTAAGCACCAGTTCCCCCTGTTATTTTCATATCATGTACCTTTATCAAGTCTTATCATTCAAGTCTTGAAACACAAATGACAATTTGTTATGGCTCTAACCTTTTTATATGCATTCATCCCTCAGCAGTTTAATTTACATGCACGTGTATTTCTCTAATACTAACATGGTTAGCACTTTCAGTTCTGACACATCTTTTTAGTTTAATTTATCTGTTTCTCCATGTAATTCTATAAGCAGGCACGTTCCAGACTTGAAAAAAAAAGAGTCCTCAATCCTAATAAAAACAGGCATCATCTTTGCTACATTATACAGTGGAAATGAAAGCATTCTGGACATTATGGGTCTACAGGTAATACACTTCTTTTGACAGATCCATAGCCAAATATTAAAGTAAAAAATAAACAATTTAAAAATCAATTTTATTTTTTTCCTCTTCTGTTCCATAATTGTCATTGATCAATTCAGTAGGTCAACTCCTACAATAATAAAATGCCCTTCAGATAAATAACAATTACAATAGTTATTATATATAACTATAAAAACATATAAAAATAATGCAAGTAATGCTTACCATAATATGATGCAATCCATAATACATCAAAATGTCTGCTAAGGTAAAAATGTTTCCTGCAAGGTAGACTTTATCTTCAAGGTGGGTGTTCAGGTCCTAAAAAGGAAAAAGTCATTATACTGCTGTAGCACTGACTTTGTGAAACAATATACTAAAGGCAATTGTTAAAAATAAAAACTTTCTTTGGAGACCATGCATATAAAATGAATCCCAGCTTTAAATTATCCCAACTCAGCAAATGAGAAAAACAATAAAAAGATTTTAAAAAGTGAGTGACAAGATAATAAGCTAAAATATCATTCTTTGACAACAAGAATTAGGTAAAATTTAAACGCCACTGTCTAAAGAAAGTGCTTTACATCTAGTCAAATTTTTGTATATACACCAGTGTAATTTATTTTAATCTGACTCCACAGAAACACTTTCAAATCTGTCTTTCCCTGGCTTCACATTACTGGAATTCAAAATTGAGAGTTGTGGGTATTTTTGAGAACAAATGACTCAGAAATACTGCTGTTACACATTTAACATCTGATTAGTAGAAAATGCAGTCCTATGACCCAAGGAGAGCTGCTCTTCCAGCAGCAGCTACTCCTGTCCTCCAGGACTCAGTGCAGCTGGTCAGCAAGGTTCTGAACTCCAAATGTGTAAGATCCAGGGAAACACAAAGGGAGAGTGGAGTGGGAGACAAAGGCTTTCAAGCTTAATACAGGGAACTTGACATCCATCAGCTGGTATCACTTGACACCTGTTTTCATTAATGCTGAAATCACTGCTAGCAATTCTTTGTGGCTGCTACCCGAGTCTCTCAAAAGAGAGCACTGCTTCAGCATTTTAAGGCCATGTCTCAACTATTCCATATCGGAGCCTTATAAGGGTGGGTAGTGGAAGGCTTCCATTTAGGTCGAGTAAATAAACATTTCAAATCTGTATTACAATAAGACCCCTTTTCATGGCTTTTCCTATGCAATGATTCTCTGCCAGAAGATGCTCATTGTTGCTCAAGCTTGTCAGTTCTGAGAACACAGACGTCACACATCAACCCTCCCTCTTTACCTGTCCTTCCTTTTCTCCACGTTACCTACTTCTCATCCAATCTATGCATGGTGATATCCTGATCCCAGCATAAGCAAGCTTTAGGTTTGTAATATTCTTTTCAGAAACGTACAAAAACAGTTCCTCAGCTTGTCCTTGGATTTGGAAAGTCCCCTTGTTAGCTGTGAACTACGTTTTTCCCCCTCGGACATCTCCTTAAGCCACTCTCTGCCCCAAAACCAGAGGTAAGCTGCTTAATCATAACTAACATTTTTAAAAATTTTAATTTTTCAGTCTCAATTACAGCACATTCCCAGACAACCTTTTATTAAAAAAAAAAAGTGTAGGGCAAGGAGAAGGGGGTTAATAATTAGTGAATGGTGTAAAAATTATATTTAGCCTCAAACATGCTGCGCTTTTTGTGGTTACATAATTTTACTGATATAGAGATATTCTACAGTGCACATATTAAAAAAACTCAAGACCAAAACACAAAACTGAAATGATGAGACTTTAAGACATCTGACCTTGCATTTGCATTTGACAAGTTTGACTCCATTATGCCACCTTACTATTTCTTTGATAATCTCTTCATGACAGCACTCCTGTACTTCTGTAATATTTAAACATCCTCATGTCTGCTTTGATTTCTTTTATTAGAACAGATCAGGGAAAAATATTAACCCCTGCATAGTTAAAATTCTGTAAGGTCAACTCCCCCTGGCTATGTAGCTTCTTTTCTTTAGACTGGTTTACTGCTTTGTTCATGACAGTTAGTGCTCAAATTACTTTAAACATGTAACTGCAGTTCTGTGGAATTTCCTACACAAAACACAAAGGCAAATGCCATGTTAAGAAGAAAAAACTTGTAGAAAGAAAAAAAAAGAAAACAACCTAGAAATAGGTTTACTAGAAAAAAACCCTCAACATAAAGTCGTCCTGACAGAGATCTCTGATCAGCATTTTTCATTTCAATTAACCAGAAATTCCACATGCATTATAATGAAGAGTAACATCACTGAAATTGTATCTCCCCTCTCTCCTTCTTAGTCTAGGCAATGGAATCAGGGTTTTGTAAAGTGAAAAGCTCATTATCTCTGAAGGTACAATCACCACAGTTATTTCCCTGCTCAAATTTTGGATTTCTGCATCAAAGAAACGACAGCATGCTAATTCTGGGTTTTATATTGCATGTGTACACTCAAAATAGTCATCAATTAAAAAAATCCTAAAACTTTAAAGGCAAGGTAAGCCATTACAGCGTGAACAATTATTTATTCTGGTTCATCAAATTTTATGAAGTCAGTTAAATGCGCAAATTAAAGTTGACAAAAATGGTCTAGTCTTGTATAAATTAGCATTAGTTTACAATTCTGTCTTTGTACTTTCATGTACTTTCCTCCTGTGAAATACAGACAGATATAACTATTTCATTCTGCAAGTCAAGATAATTTAGAAGCACCACAGTCATTTTTTTCCATGTGCGTTAGGCACATTTAGTTAATCCTGCCGCATGGGTTATGCTTCCCATGGATGATTATAATACTGGCTAATAGCCAACTGTGTTAAAACTCATGAAATTCAAGTTTTCTTAAGTGATCATGGTATTAAAGTGATATAGTGGCCCTGTCCTGGAGAGATTAATGAAAATGTGAATACAAAACTTTATTGAATTTCTATTACATGCAGAAAATTCAGGTCTGTTAGCTATCATCTGTAACACTGTCTTTCTTGTACTGAACACCATAATCTTGGAAGTTGCTTATAACTATGTAAACTTACTGTTGCAATCCCTCAGGAAACTCTCAAATTTCAGACAGGTATTTATGGCATAGCTGCAGTATGATGCACTAATACACACTGAACAACTGCAGCAATTCAAATTCCATTTTTAGGAATGAGGGTGAAAAAGGAACAGAAGAAGAGATGCTGCATTATTTATGGACTAACCAATGGATTTTCATTTACATGTTCTTGTTGCCTGTAATCCATTTAATCTATTAAGGCAACTGAATCACTCTCAGTCACCCCAAATTGGAACAGCAGCTTGAATAAGTAACAATTGCTTCTTACCAAGACTCAGTGGCTTACAATGGACCTAATCATTTCTGATTTTGTTTTGGGTGTTTTGTCCGCAACATCCTGCTGGTGTCTGTACTTCCCTTACACACAGAAGCATGTCCTTTCAGTCAGCAAGATTCTTAAGGTCGTTTATGCCCTAAATGCCTTTATGTCTATCACACCATGCAAAGACAAAAAACTGAGCACTCTCAAATGCCTCAGGAAAGCCCCTGACAATGCAGAATCCAAGGAAGGGTTTCTGCAGCCATCTCCAAGAACAGCAGAACTGCACTGTTGGTGCATAGGCATGTTTTTAATTCTCATGCAAGAATCTTCCATCTAACTGGCTAACTACGAGCTAGACCTGGCCTGGAAGAATATTATATTTAACATACTCAGTTGAATAATTAAATAAAAAAAAATATTGCTCCAATAATCAAAATTTAATCCTTCAACCTGTAAGCATGCGAAAATATCCTGGTGCTAAGAGAGAGAAAAGTGAATACAGAGCTGAAGTTTAAAAGATGCTTGCTGGACAAGCTTGCCAGTGCAGGTAGGCATCCCATTTAGAACTCTGTCAAAAACCAGTGTACAAGAACTGTGGGTTAACTGCATGGACAGAGCATGGATTAACCTGCTTCTGTATCTGTGGAAACAGTAATTTTTTAAGCAAGTGCATTAAGAAAGCTTCAACCCCTATCTATTCAGATTTCTAACTGTATTTCATGCTTACAGCTGGACAGCACAGGAGATTGGGACAAAGCTGGCAGAAATCATGGAACACTCTTCTGCATGAGACACAAAGTAGTACACTACAATTCTTGGTTATAATTATCCTTCAGTGACCAGAGGTTTCTACATTTCTGTGGATGCTTTTTATGAATTCAAATACAAGCTCCCAATTATTCATCAGATGCTGAATGTGCCTGAAGACAGGGTGGGAGGCGGAAAAATGCTAAAGTTTTAAATGCTTAAAATTGACAAAAATACCTAAAATCTCCTGAACAGAATTCATTAACATCTAAGTAGACATTTTATGTCACAAGTGTTTCACAAAGGTTCTCAATTCATTCCCTGAGGAGTACAAAAATACTAGTTATCAAGCACAATGACTCAGGAATTTTCAGATTTTTTCTCCCTATGCATCTTAATTTATCACTAAGCAAACATCAAAGAACAAAGGAAAAAACTTTCTTTTTCATAGGATAAGAGAGTAAACATAAGGCATTGAATATTATGCTATCACTGCTACTGACATTCACCCCTATGCATCTGCTATAGAACAGTCAGCAGTACTGCTCTCATTTATGTTGTCCAGTAGAGAATCACAAACCAAAATTAGACAAAACTCCCCAAGCCCTTTTATTGGCTCACTCTGAACACTACGGCATTTGCTCTGAAGGAATATAAAATCCCCAGTTGAGATGGTCTGTTTCGCCATTGTTTTCATGCCAAGTAACAGCTTCAGGCAACACATTGGTAAGCACAACTTAAGAACCTCTTTTCCTAGGGCCAACAGATCCTTCCTGTTCAAATTAACAAACATTAAACCAGTTATTTACCGACATTTTGTAGAACCACATCACCTCAGTTAAGGGTTAAACAGAGGCAGCCTAAAGTTTATAGCAGAAGCAACTGAACTGTTTTTGGCGCAGCTTATTACAAATTGTGGCTCTAGGCTGCAACTGTCCCAAGACTGCCATTGTGTATTCCAGACATGTTGTAAAACTACAGCCTCAGACTTCCCTCCCTATTTTAGTTTTTCTTTTTTTTCCCCACCCATACTCCCTTTTGGCATAGTATATTTTAATGGTAGGCTGCCTCTTTTTCTGATTAATCGTGGTGGCAAGAGAACAAATTAAAAAAAAATCCTTAATTGTTGTACTATGAAATTATTAGAGCTGGAACAATTCCACAGCAGCCCTGCGTTAAAATAAATTCTAGTTATTCAAGACTTGCTAAGAAAAAAAAACACAGGAAAACTTTAAGATGGTAATAATCTATTAGACTGTATTTAAAGGCAGAGATTCTCCTTCAAGTGACACTGATTGTTTCTCAGTAAGAAATGTTGCTTTCCTTGGAAACACTTGATTTATCTACATATTTGTATTTCAGTATATTGTCTTTTCTACACAAACAGTGCTGCTAAGGCTAAAACTGAAGAGAGATACCAGTTCCAGCACAAAATTGCCATATCACTGCATCTGTTTTTAATACTCAACTGCAGTTCTGCAAATTCCTTGCATGTATGTGCTGACAATGCAGATATCATCACCGAAGCCATCCAGAGCAGATGTATTTTGTTATAAGAAGACAGAAAAGTTGCTTTTCATTTTTATATCTTAGAAGGGAAAGAAAGGAAAATAACAGTTATCTATTGTCATATGGTCTTCTCACAGTTCAGGAGAAGAAAAAGCATCACAAGTTTGTTCAAAAAAATGACTGAAACTGTATGATACTTGTTGTAAAAGCTTTTAAAATAAATAAGTAGGTAACACAGACCTCCAAGGGCCACCTAGTCATACCACAGCTAAACCTGAAGTTAAACCCTGATTAGTCAATGCCTACTTCAATCAAGTTCTGAAAATCCCAAAGGGGTTTCCATGTGATATCTGTAGAGTGAACCGTGACTGTGAAGGTTTGATAGCATTTACACACACAAAATAAGAGCAGAGATGTTACAAAAAGAGAGGCAATGTAAACAAACTCATAATTAACCAACGGAAGATACTCCCCAGACAGAATGAAATTAAGATGGCTCAGATTATCTGGGGGGCAATGAGAGAAATGGTTCTTCGGGACATTCACCAAGTTGGTAAAGCAGGCATGACATTCCAAGTCCTCAAGATGGCTGTCAGCTTGCAAAGGACAACAGATAATAACAAAGTTTTGCCTTGCATCATTTTAAGATGCAAACCAAAGTCAAACTAAAGTCAACCAAAGCTACTTCTAAACCCAGACTCACTAGTAGGACTGAGCAGTATAACTTTCCATCTAAAACATACTTTCAAAGTTAAAAAATAACCACTTGAAAAACTGTTTGATTTTCACTCCTGTTTTATACGTCCTGAGTAAACAGAGCCCTTAGCACTTAGCAGTGTAAAGCAAATTTTCTCTTCAAGTTGTTCCCATAAGATTGCAAAAACACTAATTACCAGTCACAAGGAGTAAGAAGATAAGTAGAGTAAGTTTTGCTATCTACTCCTTGCCATCTGGCTGCTCAAATAACAGGGTGACCCTAGAGATTTTCTTTTCTGCTTCCACCTGTTCAAGAGGAAGTAAGCCTCAGACTGCAGGAAAAGTTTAATAACAGCACACCAAGCAAGGTCTCCATACAAAGTAACTCCACGTAAAGGGCAGTTTTGTACAGGTTCCTTTATGATTTCGCTTTTCACACACAATTCTGTCCAATAACTCCTTCTGGCATCGATGCCAGTTACCACAACACATGGTATGGCCTGTATTCCATCATTACCAAATCAATGAGAATAGCTCTTAATCAGAGAAGTGTTGCCTTGAAATACAACACCTATTTGTTTATAACCAAGGGCTTATGAAGACACTGAGACACTGGTGTCTTACACAGGCAGCTGAACAATCTCTAAACTATGTGGAATGCCCTGCTCTGCTTCATACATTTTACAGTTTTAGCTGTTCTCCCTCCTGTTTCAGGTCACTAAAAGTGAAAAGCATCCAGCAGAATAAAAGCCAATACTTAATGATACTGTCCAGCTTTTAGTGTTTGCCCAGTTTTATTAACTGAACGTTCATACACTCATTGGCACTGTAACCTTCTTCCAGATCTAGTCACTCCAAAATTCAGTGGCAAGGTAGTTAGGTATTCCTTACCTTCAGAATTATTCTAGTATCTTCCTTACTAGAGCCTCCATTGACTCGAGTCACTCTGTATTCCAACCACTGCTGGACTACAGCTTTCTCCTCTGCAGTATTTCCAAGCAGCTGGTCCTTCTTAGCTTGCCTGACCAGGTGGGCAGCAATGGTCATTAACCCTGTGAGCCCAGGACCGTTGTTGGTTTGGAGAACAGGAACCTGGAAGGGGAAAAAAAAAAGAGTAAGATTAAATAGCTAATTAAAAAAAGCAGTCTCTATGTGAATAGCTATATTTTTTACAGTCCCTCAAAAGCACATTTAAAGCAATGCATCAGAATTTAGAAGCAGTCATAGTGAAGGTAGTTCCGTCAAAACCAAGTGTATGTTTCCTTCTCACTCTTTGGGGTGGTTTATTTTCAATTCTTACAGAAGAAGAATGTGAACAAACCAGGACATCTTTAGCTCCAATAAATGAAATTCTGACCATATTAGCCAGAAACAGTATTGCTTGTTCTAACACTGACAGAGAACTTATTAACTGATTGTTAACTTATTCTCAAATTCAGGACTCTTACTGAAGACTATTAAGTGATAGGCATCCAGCTTCTCTCTGGTCAAGCAGGCTGCAGTAACCAAACCTATTGAAGTGCTTATTCATTCTTACTGTGCCATTCCCAAACGCCCTGACAGAAGGCAGCAGCTCCCTGGTCCTGGGAGGACAACCCAACACACCTCTACCTTTAACCCTGTCTTTGACAGTGACAGCACCACGTGTCAAACTGTGGGAAAGGAAACTGAATCACTCAGTCAAAAAATGAGGTGAATTCATCAAAACTCACTGCAACAAACTGAAGTCCATTCAGTCACTTATGATATCAAAGGATAGAAACTCATTAAAATGAAACTTTTTCTTATAAAATATCTGACCTCACAAAGGAGTCTTTTATGTTCAGATTTATTTAATCTCAGTTCCAAGTTGAAAGCATAGTATTATTTTTACAGTTGCATCAAGAATCTTTGACTACTAATACAGTTTTTTTTCTACAGAACACGCAGCCAGAAAAGCTTCTGACAGATCCAATTACTTGCTATTTTCAGCCTTATGCAAATAGCACTAAAATGTGGGTCAGGTTGTTAATTAAGGCAGCTTTTGCAACTGAAAAATAGACACAGATATTCAGGACTCTAATCATAAATAGCCAATTAAAAAACCAAACCATAAGGCAACTGCACAACTTCTTTTCTCCAGCGACCTTCTCCAGGAGGGTGCATCATGCAAAAATTTATGACACTCTCAGCCCCATTATTACATTTTTCACACCTTGGGTGCCTCTTAAACCATGGAACTTGAGGTTTCCATACAAACCTCAAAACATTAGGACATCCAGAACCAGAGAATCACCAAAGTTGGAAAAGATCTTCCAGGTCATCAGGTGCAACCCAGCAGTGCCACTGCAACCTCTAATCCACATCACCCAGTGCCAGATCCAGATGCCTCTTAAAGACCTCCAGAGATGGTGACTCCACCACCAACCTGGGCAACTTATTCCTATGCCTGACCACCCTAACAGCGAAAAATTGTTTTCTAGGATCCAATCTGAATCTCCCTGTCTCATTTTAAGGCCATTTCCCCATGTCCTCTCATAGGCCCCCACTTCACCACAGCCTCCTTTTTGGTAGGAGCACTTTATAAGCACAAAATATTAGAGAGCGAAGTATTTAAGAGCAACAGGTCCTCGCTACAGACACACTCCCGACATGAAAACAGCATAATTTTTTCCCCCCATGTCAGCACAAACATCAGGAAAAGGCAGAGAAAAGAACAGCTATACAAGGACAAACACATCTCGGGAAGGCGTCCCTTCCCTCACACGCGATGCCCTCTCTCCACGGACAGAGGGATGAGGTTTCCAGAGCCCACACGGCAGCGCGGCCGTGCAAACACCCACAACACACGGCGGGGGTGGAGGACGCACAGCTGACACGCCTGGGCTGCTAATTTGCGGTCGCACCGGTGCTGGGCGGGGATGGCCGGGGAGGCGTGAGGGGAAGCGCTGAGGGAAGGACCCGCAGGGAAGGGAGGGAAGGGAGGCCAGGGAACACCACCCCGCGTGCCGCCNNNGGGACCCCCCCCCCCCGGCCCGCCGCCGCCGCCGCCACGCCCCCGGCCCCGGCCCCGGCCCCGGCCCCGGCCCCCCCTCGCTCCCTTCACCTTCCGCTGCCCCTGGACGCCGTACTTGTTCCCGCCCGGCAGCCCCAGCAGCCGCTCCAGCAGCTCCAGCTCCGCCGCGCCCGGCGCCGCCATGTTGCAACGCGCCGCACGCGGGGCGGCAACAACACGCCACCCCATTGGCCGACAGAGCGGCCGCAAGAAGCGTCGAGGCCATTGGCCCACGGAGGAGCCGGCCAGCCAATCAGAAGCCAGAAGGGGCGTCGTGGTGTGCAGCCCTTCGGGGGACGGGAGTAGAGAAGAGGGGTCGGGGCGTCGCATGCGCAGTCGCGCAAACAACGGGCGCCAAACCACGCCCCTGGGCGGGGCCTCACCAAAGGGCGTGGCCTGTGAGCGGGCGTGGTTTATCTGAGGGAGGGGGCGTGGCCTCCCCTCAGTCCCGGCGCGGCCGGGACAGCGGAAGAGTTAGGCCTTCGCGCTCTGTCAGCATCGCGAAATCCATTAGGTTGGAAAACATACTTGTGAACATCACCGAGTCCAACCTACGGCCCAACACCGCCGTGCCCAGCCGGACCATGGCGCTCAGCGTGTTTCCATGAACGCCTCAAGGCGCGGTGGCTCCACCGCCCTGCCTGGGCCCTGCGTTCCGATGTTTTAATTCCTGTTTCTGTGGAAAAGTTCTAATGCCCGGCCTGAACATCCCATGGCCTCTTGTGTTATCATTGCCTGGGAGAAGAGGCCCCCACGCAGTTATCTCCACCCTCCCGACAGGGAGGGATGAGCTCCCCCCTGAGCATCCTTTCCTCCAGCTGCCCCACATAGGATTTCTCCTCCAGACCCTTCACCAGCCCCATTGCCCTTCTCTGGAAACACTCCAGCTTTGTGTCCCATCTTCCCAGCCTTTGGATGGGAATCCATGGGTGGCTCCATGCCACGTAAGGAGCTGCCCTGATGTGCAATGCCCTCAGGAAACCCACAAGGACCACAAAATCCAGGGGTTCTCAGGAACCAGAGCTAATGCACTGCTTTTTATCCACCCCTTCACCATCCCTGGTGAATCTCGAACTTGTCGTCCAAGTGTAGCTGAACGCTTGGCAGGGAAGAGAAAGTTTTTGGTAGAGCTACGTCACCAGGGATCTTGTGAAACTCAGGAAGATCAGACAGAACCAAAGCTGCTACCCAAGGGCATCAAAGGCAGGGGAGGGATAGAAATAGGGTTAATAAAATCATGTTAATCACCACTGTTAATGGTAGTAGTGAAATTAAGAGATAAACACCCCAAAATCTCTGCTGGCTGTGAAATAGCCTGATTTAACTGCATTTTTGTATATTTGAGGTTTGATGAAGACACAATTTAATCACCTTTCCAGGGGAAGATATCCTGCTGCAGATGTCATACTTCCATGTCTGATCATAAATGTTAGGAATTAAAACAATTTTACATTGGCAGGTGTATTTGTTCAGAGTATCAAAATGCAATTCTTGATAGACTATTAAATACCAAACTAACATTTTTTACTGTAAAGAACAAGCTAGTGATGTCCTGCCACTGACAATTCTACAATACAGACTCAGGGCTATCGCTGCCTTAGTCACCCCAAATAAGATGATTCTGACAAATGTCCTGTTTCTTCAGTGAAAACACTTTATCTTGATAAAAGTGGCATTTAGATTTGTACCTTCTGTTGCACAAAAAGTCTGAAAGTGAACACTCATCCTTCCTCTGGCTGCCAAGCAAATGTAGGATTGTGAATGGAGTTTTTAAGCTTTTGTAGGACTTTATATGATCTTTTATATTAACATGTGCAAAGTACTTAAAAAAATTTGTTCTGCCTTGAAAATGGCGTTGCTCTTTGCAAAGTTTTTTAATTCTTCAGCTCTTTTCCCTCAGCAACATTTTGAAATGCTAGTGTTCCAGCAGTGTTCTAGTAGTGTTCCAGCTGTGTGATATCAATGAATGATGTCAAATTGTACAGAAAGCTTTCATTTTCAGTGGAGAAATTGAAAGAAATGTTTTGCCGATTTCTTTAAAAAGTAGTTGATTGTTTCATTATTGAGCGATTTTACTTTCAGAAAAGGCCCATCTAGAGCGGGATGTTTACCTACATTTACAGGTTATTTTATATATTTGTAATTTTTAAATGCTTTGGGACCTAGAAGGTTCAACTTAACAGTTTGAAATATTAGTATCAATGGATTGAAATATCAATTGGAATAAAACAGTTACAATTTCAGCCAGATGAAAATCTAAAGGGTATGGCTGTTTATGAGTTTTGTTTGGGTTTTTCCCCCCCTTTAGGACTTTCCTCCCACTTCAAAGTTTGAAAGACCTTGGAAAGGGAGACTTTATAAATTAGGTGGAGGAGATGAACTGCTTATGGTTGTGCAGCAGTTTTCCCTTGGTACCACCGTTTAGAAGTGTCTCTCTCCCTTTCCTTTTCCGTGCACAGTTCTCCCCTCGTTCCATTAGGTGGAGCTTTGTGATTGAGGCTGCAGAAGGAACTTGCTTCCAAAATAATTCACCACGGAATGGCTGGGGGAGGAGGTGAAGGAAGCCTTCTTTGCTTAGAGGTATCACTGTCCTATACACAAGCTCGATACACAAAAATCTGAATCAAGGCCCTCGCATACAAGGAAAATAAATTGAAAAATCGATTCTGTCAAACGGGTCCTGCTCTAATCTGCTGTTGTCATAGTCAAGTTTCAAATCTAAAATACCTTAGGTTATAAATTAAATGTCAAATATAATTAATTTGGCACTTGAAACATGAAGTGGATGACTGTCCTTTAGAGAAAGCCTGACAGCTTTATGTATGTCACATCGGTATCTGTTAAAACGAGCTTTACATGCCAGAAGATCCTTGTGTGAATCATATTGCTGTGAGCTGTACCAGAATTTTGTCGATGGAATAAGTCTCAGAACAGTTTTCTCCTTAATTGTCTGAAGCTTTTGCAAGACAATATAATCAATTGTCATCTGCCTCACATGTGCAGAATAATGGTCTTATCATACATCAAATAAGCAATTTATTTCTTATTCATTACTGCAGAAGTTATTGTTGAATATTTACATACAAATCTGTATTTTATACAAATGGAGAATGTTTTCTGCCCTGTGCCTTGAACCCACTGCAGTTACAATTTGAATCCAGTTTTCCTTCCATCTTCTTGACTTCAGCAACATCAGCTGTGTTGCTGCAGTGTCCTTCCTCAGGGTGGCCCAGGCTATCATTGTGTGGACCACTCCTTCCTCAGCCCACTGTCCCTGCACATGGAGACTCCCTTTTGCACACCCTCCTCCCTTTACCACCCAGAAGCAAAGTGGTCTGTCTTCACTTTTTGCATTTTGTGTCCTTGATTTGCACAATGAACTACACTGGCCTTAACATTTATCCAGTCACAGATGTCTCTGAGGAAGTGGAGGAGGCAGGTTTGCCCAATGGACACTTTTACACAGTTGTTGAAATAAAAATGCCAATATACCATGTTATTTCCCACTAACAGAACCAATTGGGCCTTCCTAATCCAAACCTCATAGAAATTCCCCAAGCAAAGGTTTAATAGCAGGGTGCTGCAGCAAGGTTTCGTGATGAATTTTTAAATGCGTGTAACAAACTGGCTAAATGGTTGTGTATGATACCCTTTAGACTGCCTGATCTACAGTCTGTGTGATCAGTCTATTCATTTAGCTTAAGAGCAAACAAAAAATAATAAAAATAAAGAGAGGTTGCTGCTGTTATTCCACTCATTGAAATGAGGGTAATGTGGGCAGTGCAGCCAAACTAAAGATCCAGATTTGTTCCTGGTTCCTGCAGTCATTGAATGAGGCAAAGATGAAACTGACTCTTTTTTTTTTCTTTTTTCTTTTTTTCCCCAAGTGCTCTTGGAAAATTGAACACATGAAATGAATGATTCTTGTAACAGCCATCTCTCCTCTGCTTCAGCTTTCCTTTTCTTCTGCTCAACCCATGCTCTGTAACAGAAACACGAGCCCCAGGTCCATGTTGAAATTTAACCATTCTTGTATGTGTCAGGCAGAAAACAACTCCCAAGCAGTATTTTTAACTTAAGAGGCATGACATTTTTTCTTTTTGTCTCCTTTCCACTAGGTTACAGTAACAAAAGGACTTCTAGTTAGAAGACTTTCTGCAGGCAATGTCTCAGAGAGGTTTCTGTCCCAGCAGCTGATTTTAGCCCAAGTGCATATTGAAGGAAACAGGGAAGGGAAAGTTGCCATGATATTAATGCTGTGATAGTGCACCACCAAGAGTAGGGCAAAGGACACTTTTCATACTTCTGAGGAGACTGATCTCTTGCACATGTATGTCTTAATTTAGCAACAGAATGCATATGTTTATATTCTCTGCAGTTGAGCAACAACAGGATTCATCAGTGACCATAATAAAATTGACTTGTTTCTTTTTCACTTCTATTCCGTGGAAGATGACTGTGAGTCATGGTGCTGCCTGGGCACTACAGTGATTTAAGGTCATCATCTTAGTTGCAAGGCAGGGCCAGATCCACAGGCAGGATGGTTGCATTGCTGCACTGCTGCATGAAAGCTGATTAGCCCATGTAGGAGATAATTAGCCCCACACTGCTGTGCCTCTTTTTAAAGTATTTCCACACCTGACTCACTTGTTCATAGCTCAGAGTTCCCTGGACTTTATGTCTTATAGGCAGGTCTGCATTTGGATCTCAAAAACTTCATGACTCAGTTTTGAAATTAAACAAGTGCTGAATATGGGTGACAGTCTGGGTTTGATAATTCCAGAATAATTTTGACTATTTTCCATGGATTTGGAGGCCAGTCAACAGAGTGTGTATGTATTCTTATACATGTATAAAAAAATGCATCACTGATATTCCTTTCAATGTGGTTTGGTTTTTTTTAATAGAAAGCTCAGGTAACTTCATTGTTCAATAAGAAATGAGTCAGCTCTTAGGCACTGATTATCACAAATTTGATTTCCCCAAGACAAGGAAATATGGACCTGCATGGAAAATTTACTAAGACATCTGTAGAGACATGTTCTACTCTCAGCGCCATCCTCATTTCTTTAGTCAAATTTGCTATCCTTTATTACTCATTTGCCTTCCAAATTAGTAGATGTCATTACAGAAAAACAGCCAGCATTGATGGGCGAGTGGAAATTAAGACTTACAAAAAATGGCTGATTGGCACAAAAGGGAACAAGCTGGTGTCTGACACACCAACCTGAGCAGGAGGGTTTGGTGTGACAGAGGATCATTGGTTTGTTCAGCAGTTGTGCATATGTAGCACAAGCAGTTCTGCTCCTGGCAGCTAAACAGATGAACCTGCTTTTAAAAGTAGTATACCTAGAATGCTACACCTAGTTTATCATGTGTGAACCTGGTCCTTCTGGTTGTTGAAAATATAATCTGCTGCTTTTACAGCTAAGTAAGTGCTGGGTTTAGTCTGCTGTGTTTTTGAGAACATGATTGCTCTGACTGAACTACTGATGAAAAGAAGCTGTTTTTAGTGGGTTTGCCCTATTTACAAATCCAGGAATGAAAAGGCTAAGCTATTTCAGCATATGCTATCGGTAACATGCCATGTTAGACCAGACAAATTCTGTTCTTTGTTCTCCAGCTATCGCTGTTCTGAGCTGGAAATATGTCCTGAACATACACTAGATGGCAGGCGGGTCAGGTGGCTGGAAGGAAGCCTTGCCCGTTCATCACACAGCCGTCTCTCCTGCCTCCAAAAGATCAATCGGCCTTCCTCAGGCCTGTACAAAAGCAGATTTGGCTCGCTGTACTGGATAAGAGTATGCAGTCAGCAGACTAGAAGCTGATCTAGCCCTCTGCCCACAAGATGCCTGGCCACGTTGTTTCTGACAGATTTGCTTTTGCCTTTTAGCCGACAAGGAGAAGATGCCTGATCAGTAACAGCTCGATCAGTAGCAGCTGTTGCTGAGAATAAGGCTTGTGTTAGAGAAGTGGATGTGTTAAGGAAGCGCTGTCAGCACCTGAGGCAGGCTCTGATGGCTTGTCTTCAGCTGTAGACTCCTGTATTTGCCCTGCAGGAGACGATGGCAGCTTGTCGCAAATTTTTCGTAGCAGAACATCTTTCCAATGCTCTGTGATGCCCCAGGATGAAAGATGCCCTCAACGTTGCCCTTAAAGTGGAGATCTCATTGCAATGCCAGTATGTACAGCCTTGAATACATCAATGCTTCCTGCAGGATCCTGTGGGAGCTGTCGTGACACAAGGTCAAATTCAGCCCTCACGTAAACTGGTGTGGTGCTTGCTTGACCCACAGCTCTGTCAGTGTAAGAGAAATGCTGTCAGCTTTCACCTCTCCTGATGTCCTTGAGGAAAGGATGGATTTGAAAGGAGATGTCATATCACTATCAGATTATGCTAATGTCATAGGTGAGTCTCACAGGGCTCTGAGAATAAACCACATTTTAAAAATAGTCCTTTCTTTAGTTTGTTGGGGTTTTTTTTCCATTAGTGATAGTTGTAGGAAAGCCATGAGTGGTCATCAATTGCTTTTTTCTTTCTCAAACAAAAAGTTGAGTTGCAATCAGATGCATTTAGGATTCCTGCTGTGGTGTGGGAATTCCAGAACTGGTGCACCTCTTCTTATTTTAATTATGAAGTATTCTTCAGATTTTATGGGCACAGCTACTCTACAGTCAGCCTCATGCTAATGGAATTGCTAGCACAAATAAAACAAGTCTGTACTAAGGATCTTAAGGAGTTTGTTTTATCTGTTGAAGGGCTAGAGCACCTCCATAGAAGCAAAATGGGTTTTGTTGCCAGTTAATCTAAACCTATCCAGCACATTTCTAGGTAACAAATGGTGGAAAAAATGCTTTTGTCTAGACTTTTCTCTAAGCTACTGCTTCTCGTGGCTCTGTATCAGTTGAGAATTACAGGGAAGCAAATGTTTGTGTAGTTTCAGTTGCCTTACCTACTGAATCACTGAAATTGTTGGGACTCCTGAGAAGAGCAACAGGAAAATCTCTGTTTGAATAAACTTCCACTATTGTATCTTTTTTTAGAGAACACAGTAGTTAAATCAGTAATAAAAAGAGGAATCAGGCTTCCATTGTTGCTAATCTAATCATTTGACACTTCCTAAAGTATCTGTACATTTTCTCTAATAGGACAGGAATGATCAAATGCTATACACATTTTTATTTTCATCTTTTTGAGTCAATGAGGAACCACTCACAAAAAGGGACCACTCACTAGAAAGCGTTGCAAAAAATGAGAAAAAAGCCATGGAAACGTGACAGAGTGGAAAGGCATTTAATGTATTTACGCAGACATGAACTTTCAGAGGTTTATCTGCAGGAAAGCCCCTTGAAGCTGGTTTTGCTACTGAAAGGGAATGTTATAGTCCTTCATTTGTTCTTTTCTTCTCTTTATCCAGTCTCTTTCAATGTTTAATTGCCGAGACCTACATCTAAAAAGTGAACAAACATATCCAAAATAAAAAATTGGAATTAAAGCAGTACATTGTATAAGTTTTTAATGCATTTTTTTTTCCATGAAAGCAACTTTCTTAAAGGTAAAATGTGTTTGGAATATATGTTATAGACAACACAAACCCTGTCTACAAGAGGTTTCCTTTGTGAGAAGAAATTTAGCTTTTGGCAAGTGTGTTTGTTAGACATTAGCACATACAGCACCCAAAGGAAAATCTATATTAGCATGGGGATGTCAGATGATACTCTGCCTCTAAGACACATGATGCTCGACCCAGGACTGCAGCAAGGAATGACACACAAAGCTTACGAGTTTAAGAGCTTCAGGTTATGTTGCAGCACAACCCATGGGTTTGATAATGGATCTAACAGAAGAAAACAAGGTTGCAAATAGAAGATTTTCCTGTCTTCCAGCACCTCTGCAAAATGACACATTTCCTCCTTTTCCCAGGGGTTAGGGTGTTGTTTTTTAAAAAAAATATTTTTTTTCTCATGAACTGTCCTCCTTTTCCCCATTGCTCCTTGCAGAGATCTTCAGTCTTGCTTCCTCTCCTCATGCATAACTTGTCGAAGCCATACATGGCAAGACAGACTTTTTATTTAATAGACTCCTTATTTGCTGTTGTTTTGGAAAGCATTTTGTGGAGGTGAGGAGTGAGGCTTATGTGATGATGAGAATTTGAACTGATTACAGCAAGGAAGTACAATGAAAAGGAAGAAGGTTATGATTATAAGCTGCTGGAATGTTGTTCGACACATCCATGACATCGTGAAAAATCTGGTTTAGAATTATTTGAGCCCACAGTCTGAGGAACCATAATTGGGTTTTTCTTTGCAGAAGTTCACCGAGATTTAGACAATGGTTTATAAAATTTACAGAGAGATCAAAATAGCTTGAAATTCAGACTGATTTTCTTTTTTTTTTTTTTTGTGGTGTGGGAAAAATGAATAAACCCTCAAAACACTTTCATTTAAGGCCAGTTCCTGCCAGCAAGGGAAATTTAATCCACTCAAGCCACCAAATCATTGAGTACATTTATTCATTAAAGTAATCAATCAGTGGAAATAGGTTTTTCTTTTTATATATTAAATGGCAAAAATGATGAGTTCATAAAAATGTCAAGAAATTTTCATCTCTGCTATCTCTTTTCTTAGGTCAGCTGTCTTCAAATGTATTATCCCATTTGTGGGAATCTTACTTATTCTGTCTTCCTTGTAGAAAGCTGAGCATTGAGTATTACACAGAGATTAAAATTGAGTAGAAACTGTAGAAAATGTCAAACATAGCAGAAATCATGACACTTGCTCTTTCGACTAGTCACAAAAGCATCAACAGTTGTTAATTTTTGAAGCTAGTACTCTGGCAGTGTTACATTAATACATCAGTCACAGCAACTTCTTGTTTACATTTTTGCTAGCATCTACAAGTTTGTCAAGATCTATCATCTTTTTCCCTTATGCAGTTGCCTTCTTTTATTTTGACAAATGGATCCTTGCCAAGAAGTTATGTATGTGCCTTGCACATCATCATTTGGAAGCAGGAGACAGCATGGGGATTATCATTTTTCTCTACCATTTATAATGCAGGCTGCTTCTTTGAGGTCTCTTAGTGGAAAAGACCAGGTGAAGAAAAACATCAACTGTGCATTTGCCACAGGAAATAAAATGACATGCATTGTTTGTCTGATGTTCTCTAAACCTAGAAACTGAGCTCCTTTTAGTTTGGGGCAGACGAAGTGCCTCACAGGTTCGTCTGTGAGCTCTTATTCATTTAGGAAAAGAGGAATATAAAGGGACCAACTGTGTCATGAAATTCGGTGTTGTACATCTGCAAACAGTCCTGTAGTTTAGATTAACCCATATTTATAACACACCTTTGAAGACCTTTGAATGAAAGACTTTACAATTGTTATAATGATTCTAAACCTCAAGAACGTGGCCACAGGTAAGGGAGAGATGAAATAAATAAAACATCATATTTTGGATCAAGTAGCAATTTCTTAGGTGATGTTTCTAGGCCTTCCCAGGAAGTTATGGGACCACAGGCCATGCCCTAATCTACAGAGGAGGAAGGATATTCCCAGCTAAATTCATGAAATAAAATTCTGTCCTGAAATTTGTTGTTTGTTACTATTGAGTCTGGTGACAGGTTTAACCCTGAGAGTGTGAAAAAGACATGCTGATCTTCCTCAATAGTGTCAGGAATATCTACCACCTCCCCCAGCACTGCAGCTCCATCTGTGGCCAATTGACAGAGAAATTGATTGACAGCAGCCCTGAAGTATGCACTAATTAAATATATCATAAGTAGGTTGCAGTGATCACAAATCAGCTTGACCCAAAAAAATTTGGTTCCCAGACGTCTGCAAGATTTTCTGTTTAGCTTTGTAATATGGTCAGGGTCCAGAAGCAGTCTCTGTAAATAACAAGGGCCTCTTTGATGCCAGTTCTTACTCCTCCCAGTGTGAAAGTTGACCAACAAATACCCTTGGAGCAAGAGGACTCCAAAGGGCAGCCAAAGGCCTGACTGTGTGGGGAAATCAGCGTGGGGTAAGGTAAGATGAAAGCTGATGGTACAGTAGCTGTCTGTGCTCATTCTTCACAGGGAGAGTGGTGAGCCCTCAGGGTGTGCTCAGATGGCCTCTGCCAGCGCTCACTGAGCTAGTTTGAGGGGTCGCTGTCCCTGGGTATCTGCTTTGTCCATTTGCTGGAGATTATGGCCCCTATTCCAGCAGAGATGGAAAGGGGAGCATGGCCACCCCTCCACCATCCTCCTTCACAGCCTGCTGTGTTCCTCGAAATTAGCCATGGAGATTGATTTGCGTTAATGAGCTGAGCTGGTGTTGATGGAGTCTGAAGAACTGAACCACATTTTAGTTTTCTGCCCCAGCTAAGGGAAGAAAACTGCTGTCAGAAGAATGGGGCAGGTGCCATAATGACAGAAAAGTTTCAGAAGCAACTCTTTGTGAATGGATTGGAATAAGATACCATATATTTCATTATTAAAAGCATCTACATGGGGAATCTGGGCAGAATAGCTAGTGACTTGTGTGTTTTCAGATTCCATAGCTGTGTATGTATGATCTTGCACTAACTTCTTTGGCACATCAACAAAAAACCTGCAAATTTCAGTTATTCGAAGACATTCTTGGACAGAGCAACTCCATATTGTTTCCTTATTTCACTAGAACTCATCAGTCCTCCTATTCTTGATGATATTAAACAGAGCAGAACTTTGCCTGAATAAGGGTGCACCACTACAATGCAGCTGTCATCCCTAAATGGGATAACAAACCCCTTTCAGATCCTGCTGATCATTTCCTTACATGCCTACTGCATGCACTGCAAAAATCCCTTTTTCTTGAGATTTTGCTGTGGGTCTATGAGTCTTCATGCATATCTCTTTAGGATTGGGCTGCATCCTCTTTCCACGAAGATACAGCATTTAGGTAAAGAGGGCAAAGAGGCTGAGGTAAAATCTTAAAGATTATCCGTGTAACTTGGAGATTGTGTTAGCGTGTAATGATTTGTCAAACACTCAGCAGAGAGTTAACAGAATATCTTTAATTGTTTTGTATTTTTTAAGGAATTCAGGTATCTTAAAAGTATCTAGAAAATAGTTATGTGTCAAGCTACTGTAGACTGGGTTCACGACCTTAACATCTTAGCTCATGGTCTCGAAATAATCAGTCTTTACTACTCATCAGAAGTCTCTACAGATGAATGATAATTAACAATATTGTGAATATCACTTCATACTTCCAAACTAAGCTTATCTTCTGATCATTGGCAAAACCATTTTGGAATAAATGAGCTATACACAGGAAAATTTGCTATATATCCCATGTGATTTAGCTGAGGTGGTTGGAACATGGTGCTAATAACGTCAAGATTGCAGGTTTGAACCGTGTATGGGCCATTCACTTCAGAGCTTGACTTGATGACCCTTCAGGGTCCCTTCCAACTCAGAATATTCTGTAATTCTGTAATCTCTCTGGCTGTAACACATATTTCTTCTCTTTATCCAAATCTTTGACTCTGTGTAAATGAACATACTCACTGGCAGGAACAATTCGTGAGGTTGAATCCAACAACATACCATGCAACAAATACTAAGCTTTTCTGCTGTAGCAACCTCACCAGCACTGAAACTTTCCTGGCAAAGTTTCATCTGCACTCAGCTAGGCTTAGTCAAGGTGGAAGATTTCAGGAACTTCATATNCAAAGTTTCATCTGCACTCAGCTAGGCTTAATCAAGGTGGAAGAGTTCAGGAACTTCAGGCATAACTTTTCCAACAGGTTTCCTTATGTAAAAAAAAGTACCTTGCCCTAATATAAATTGTTTTATGTACACCATGAATTGTTACCTTGAAAGGCAGCTGGGTTAATATTAGTAATAAAGAGGAGAAACATGAAGACCTGCAGCTTCCCTCAGGTTCTTCCATGCACAATTGCTGGTACTGAAGAGAAGGTATTTGCCATTCTGCCTGTACAAGGGCTTTACTATAATGGAGGCACCCAACTCTACTGGCCATGGCAGGGTTGTTTTCCATCCTCCACTGATCCCAAAAACTCAGTTCCAACACATCAAGTTGGTGTTTGTTTGAGAAGCAAGCATATGAGAGTCATTGGGGAAGGAAGTAACTCTGGATTTTCAGAATGTTTTGTTTATTTCTATTCCACAGCTTGTCTTGCTTCTACAGGGTTTTATAACATCTGGATTTTATACAGGCAATGGAGCACATGTTGGTTCTGTCCTATGCTCTCTGCCCTGGAGCAACAACAAGTGCTGCTGGTTAAAAGGCTCTTATTTTGTGGGTCTGCCAAAGAGGGAATGCAAGTGGAAAACAGGGGGAAGAAAATCATCAGCATTGCTGAAAAACACTCCTTTCCTATTCCAACACTTGGACTTGAGTTTTCTTCTTAAAATCACTACATTGACTAGACATGCTTAGTGATTCACACAAAATTCCACAAAAACACACCACTCCGGACCCAGATGGACTTCCACTCTTGACAGGGAGAGTTTTGCCACCACTCCAAATGAGAACACTTGGGATAAGCCTTCTGCAGTCACTGATTCCTTTTCTCTTCCTGTGTTCATTCATACGATAGCAAAACCACACTAAAACAGAAGAGAAGGAATACTTAGAGCAGTTTGAGGAAACGCAGGGCAGGTCCTCAGGTAATTAAATTAGCCCAGTTCTGAAGCAATACCAATTTTTCCTCTTCAAGACTCAGGCTGACAGCGTTTGAACACATCACTGTTCCACAGGCTGCTGCTCAATCTGTACATCTGGGTGGGAGAGAAATCAGAAGATAAATGCAGTCCTGAGGCAACACTTCAGAAGTGTTACAGAAGACCGGCTGCATTTTGTGGGAAAAAATGTAAATTATTTTCAGAGTGAATTTAGTTCATTTTTTACAACTAACCTTTAAAGAGATGTGCAGCTGCAGCTGGACAGTTCTTTTACTAGTTAAACTGTACAGTTGTGGTGAGGGTCCAGTCACTTGGAGGGCTTTGCAAGTGCAGCTGGTCGGTCTCTGCAGCCACACCTAAGTCATACCAGCTTCCACCCACCTGCTTAACCTCACAGATGAAAGGCCATTCAGCTGGTCTGATACCTCACTTATGCACGTGTGTTTACAGGCTACAAGTAATTTACACATTTTAAAACTAAACAAAATGAAAGCCAGCATGAAATGGGGATGTGTAGTGTGAAGGATACAAGCATATTGGAGGTAAAGCCTGGTTTCCAGGGACTACTGACAATTGCCTCATGCCATAAGGAGAGGCACCACTTCTCCATAATAGATGGAGCCAATTATATCAGTGTCTTGACAGAGAGGGGGGCGAAATCTTTTTGCTGACCCTGACACACAACAAACTTGCACCCCGAAGCCTGATGCTAATTAGTTTTTCAGGTTTTTTACTGAAAGGCTGTTAAGTAATAAAATAGTTTCTCCTTAAGACCAATGCAATTTCATTTACCAGTATGCCATTTGATGTATTTCTCTTAGTTTGTTTCAGTATCAACTTAAATACCTGTACCTTCCCTCCTGAAGATGTGGAATTGCAAAGTGACAAGCCCAGTTAGTGGGAGCTGAGTGTCAGTAATACCTCCAGGGATTAAGGGGACAGAATATTTATAAGTAATTTAACATTTTAGAGTACTTTTCATTAAAAAAATGAAATCTGACAGTTAGGTAATAATATAAACCCCACTAAATAATACAGTATTATACGGTCATGTTTGCATAATATGTTTTGCCCACTCGCCATGCAGAGAAAAAAGGTTAAGCATTTGATTTTGCTCTGAACTTCATGCTTTTGATAAATTTAAGACTATTGTTGTGTTAAAGCCATTTTGTGTCCTCAGTGGGAGTTAAGGCAGGATTGAAGTAAGAATGGGAGCAGTCATTTGACCACT
The DNA here is from genome assembly GCA_013396655.1 of Campylorhamphus procurvoides. Lineage (NCBI taxonomy): Eukaryota > Metazoa > Chordata > Aves > Passeriformes > Dendrocolaptidae > Campylorhamphus > Campylorhamphus procurvoides. The sequence goes on along the minus strand of WBMV01002325.1, from coordinate 20,432 downwards.
CTCAAATCGTACTGTCTAACATCTGAGAAGGATCAGGAAGACAATCCTTAGCCCTGAGCATTATATACAAATGAAATAGGGGTTATCTGGGGGCAGCATAATTCATTAAATGTTCCTTCTAAATGTAAAACACCAAATTCCCTCGGCACAGTCAGCCTTTCTAACTGCAGTCTAGTTGTGAGATAAAAAATGGTATTGCAGTAAGAGTAAACTGAAATTCAGAAAAGCCCAGAACTTCACTGTTAAAGTTCATTCTATTTTCTCATTGCATCTTGTAACAAAGAGCTGGAAAAAAAACTTTACAGTCTTTTGAAAAAGTGACAGATTTTGGAAGATGGGACTAGATTCTTAGCTGGTGTCAATCAGGAAATTTACATTAACTGTAATCTAATTACCCTATAGTTGTATTAGCTGAGAATCTGATCCAAAAGCTGTAACAGTCAGAAAAGCATCCCTGTATAGCTTCGTCTTCCCCATGTACATCTGTCTTTTTATTCAGGCCAGGGCTGGGAAGAATTTCAAACCAATATTCTGATTAGATTTTTATGAAGATTGGATAGAATTACATTGGGACAGAAAAACAGCTTATTTCAAGGGAAGGTGTAAGGCAATCAGACCAAATTTCAAAGAAATTTCATGCCTATAATTGTACTGTAAGACATGTAAATCACTGCATTACAGACTGTGTTTTCTTATCATTGATATATTTATCCTTGCATCAAACCTGCTTATGAAACAAGGAAGGACTAGTTGTCCAGTCTGGTCAAACAGGACACAACAAGGTAAGTAAGTGATTTGCCTAAGGCTACACAGGAAAGGTGTATCAGAAGAGGGTGAGTCTTTCTCATGCTGGCCTAGTGCCCCAGTCCCCAGACCACTTCTGCCTGCCTAGTTCACCTTCTGTTATTTAATTAATACAGGCTCTATTGATAATCTTTGGAAAGTCAGTTATTTATACTCCTGCTTAATCAACACAGAAAAGTGGAGATGTCTGTCTTGCAAGCTGACAGATGGAGGGTGCTGTATAAAGGCAATTGATTTTACATTTGCTGTTCCCACACCATTAACAGGAAACCATCCCCATAACCAGGAGGTTTCAAAGATGCTCCCTTGGCTCCACCAGCACTGCCCAGCACCCTGCATGTGTTCTGTGTCATGAGAGACAGAGACAGTCAAGTAGCAATGCCCCAAGTGTGCTCACAAAGCTGGGATGAAGCCTCAGTGTCTGAATGAAGGTGCTGCTGACCTCAGTGGATGAGTTATGATGATGAGTTACACTTGGCTTTCACTATAAATTGCCAGCAAATATGAGGGGAAGTTAAAGAAGTCTTGGACAACAGCTTTGTGGGAATTGCCCTAACCGAGACTGCCTAAGTACTTGTGGAGAGAAAGGAATGGAAAAAGCTTAAAGAGAACAGAAACATTTGTTTCCTTTTTTTAATCATAATTGTGTTTTAAAATTTCCTCATGGAAACACTGCTGAATCACGTATTTGAAAAATAAACTTTCTGCCTGTTCAGCCTCTCCCAGAGTAGGTCAGTCCTGATTCAAGGTCCATTTGTACTTCTTTGTGTTTGTGTCAAACTTTACCAAGAGATTTGGAAACTCTAATTGAAATGCACATTTGGGTTCCCCTAAAACTCAAGATTACATTTTAATAGATATTTTTAAGTCCTTTAAGTAGAGTATAAACTAATAATGATGTTACAAATGGTTACTAGAGAGAGATTTGGTTCCTTTTCAATCTATTGTTGACCCTGCAACATTGGAAAGGGGGCAGTGGAAGAAATAGGTGAATCTGACCACTTACTGGCTTTTTATTGCCTTCATATCATGAGATAAGATATAGGCAAAAGTGTCTTTTTGTGAGTGATTCCTTTTTTATTCAAAATCTGGGAGGGCTTACCTTAAAAATATATGATGCTATCGAGTTCAGCAAGCTGCATGATTTATTAAATCGGGCTCACCATTTCTTCCTGTCAGTTATATGTGATCAGTTATTGCAAGTGCCTATCACTCATTATATATTTATTTATTGGAATTTAGAGACAGTCCTCTAAAGGACTTTCACACATGGGCATTAAGGCCTAATACTCAGGAAGTGGTTTTCAGCCAGCCAACAAAATATATATTTTGGGACATATTATCAGTTACTAGAAATCCTGTAGCCTCCTGCTTCCCACTTACCTCAACTCTGGGCATCTGGCCTGTTATCACTGACCTTGTAGCTTTTTGGTGCAGTTTTGCTCTGGCACAGTGCAGTGATGCTGAGGCATTTTCCCAGGAAAAAATACAAAAATGTTATACACCATCTCACGTCAGGTATTCTGTACCTCAAATTGGTGGAACAAAGCATGTTATTTCCACTTAGTGGGAAGAAACCAGCATTGTTATTTCTACTGCTCTAGTGTCAGGGCTTTTTATTTCCACTGCAGTGATTGTACAGGCTCTCATAACCAATAAGCCAACATCCAACCCTGACAAAAAAAACAACAAAAAAAGCCTTGCCTGGTCTGAAGCACATTAGAGCACACAAAAGAAAACTGACTCCTGGCTGCAGCTAGAATGGAAATGCCCACTCGCCTGTTAGCAGTGGTGGAATTTGACTTAAAAATTACATTTTTCTGTCACATGGGCAACTTCTGGATTGTTTCTGGTTCTCCAGGTGGTGCAAGCAGGAAAAACAAAACAGCAAGCCGAGGGCATGTATAGATTCCTAACTTCTAAAAGGGAGAAGGAAATATGTTCTACTTGATTTTGGTTGTGTAAAAGAAATGCAGTTCAGGTTTAAAGCTTCTGGACTCAAGTGGTCAGATACAAAGGACCCAGATATACCACATGTAATGGAAAAAAACCCAAAACATATCTCTGTATAGCACCATAAGTTTTAAGAGAATTTCCTCTGAATAAGTGCCACAGAACCACTTCTCAAATTTTTCTTCAGTGAGAAGCAGCTTGTGGGTGAAAATGTGGCTCCCTGGAAACTTTGTCACAGAGTTGAACTAGTTTACTGTGAACACTGGCTGTGTCCCATTCCCATCTTGCTCTTCTCACTTGTTAACCTGAACTGCCCTCGGTCCCAGCCCTCGGAGTGACCTTTTCTTACAGCACAGCTTGGTGCTCTGACCTACTCCAGCTCCCAAGAACAGGCCTTCTGTTTCACAGCATGTGAACCTGGACCAGGAAAAGATGGGTTAGGTTTTACGAGGCTTGTGGACTACAGAGACATTGCCCCTGAACACACAGAAAGCTGGATTCTTGGGTTAGTGGAAATCTACATCACCTCATGGATGTAAATGGAACAAGATGCATTTATTTCAGCTGAGTGTACAGTCTGTGGATTCTGGGGTTACACAGGTTTTATTTGCTGCAGTGAGAAACAAAATATCTTGAGTTTTTTCCTTATCAGTGGAAAGAAAAAGGCCTTTATTGTCCACGAAACTGAGCTTCACTCATATTTATATGGCTTTAGTAACATTGATATATTTTTAAATGATGGAAACTTCATGAGGGAAACTAAAAGGTGAAAATGATGATTCTGTTATTTGCAAACATAATGATTTGCAAACATAATGTTCAGCAAATTAGCACAAAATGTGTGCATAAATATGAAAATGAGCTCTGTGACAAATTATCACCTTTCACCTTGAACTGTGTATGTAAATGTTTTTTTCAGAATTGTTTTTCCATGAAGCTGTGCTTACCCTGAACTGTGATTGAGAATTCACAATATAAAAATACAATCCATACAATTTTGTAAAACAAAGAAATTCTTATGACATTGATTTACTTCACAGAGAATTTTACTGAGAATTATTTCAAGCCACCACAGCCCCTTAAATTTGATGCTGACACCATCATAAGGTGCATGATGCTTATATTACTAAATGTTGGGGACAGTTTCAAAAACTCTGCCTGTGGAAAAGTCTAAAATTAATTTTTACCCATAATAAAGTTTACTCCAGTACCAGTGAACATCTGCCCAGCTGCTGCCATGCATCCCTACACGGTGACAATGGAGACGTGGCCATCCTGAGCCCTATTTCTCAGAGGGGATGAGCATGGGCAGCTGGAGGAGATCTCGGTGCGCTCGGATCCAGCACTTGGGTGTGTCCCAGGGAGCACAGGCAGTGCCAGAGGGCGGGATGATGCTCAGCATCCTCCCTCTGGAAGCCCAGCCCGGCAGAGCTGTGGATGCTGTTCCCGCTGGGGCACTGGCGCCGCACGGTCTCTCCGGCACCGGCTGAGGTCACTGTGGCTCCGCACCTCCCGTTGCTTTTGGAGCAGCTTTTTTTGCTGCTGGAAGAAAGGATACGGCAATGCATTTCTCTATTTTTAACCCTCAAGCGCATATAGTTTCTAAAAATGGGGACTAACTGATGGTTGTAATTTTGATGGAGATTTACCTGTAGGCAAGACGGCAATCAAACCCACACTATTAACGGAAGGCTGATTGAGTTAATGAATATAATTGTCAACTCTACAAACTGATTCAGTCTGTCTAACGATCTATCAGTTTGTCTTTCCTCTTGCAGTTGTCCCCATTGTATCTTGCTGTATAGAGGCTGTAGGTGAATACCTAAAATCCCCATAAATAGAGAATTTTTGAGTGAGGAATGATGGATGCTTGGGAAAGAAGAGGGGATCTGCTATACCAGGTGACTGAATTTATCAGTGTTCAATTAAACACAGTAAATTTGGGCTAGGGAGCTGAACCAGTAGGTAGTATTAACCTTTGTTTTTATCATACAGATAGTCTGTATGAAATTCAGGTCTTTTGCTCATTGGACTGAGCCTGCAAAGGGCACATCCTGAACTTAAATGACTTAGATGAAATAGTGTACTGCTGCTCTAAAGTAACAATAAAATCTTGTGGCGAATAAGGAAGGGATAAGGAGATGGGAGGAAACATAAAACATGTCTTCTGTGTCTTAGAACTTCATTCTTGGTAATCCTGCAGACCACCAATCTAAACTGACACCACAAACCCAGCATTGGATCTTCAGTTTTCCCTCCATACAAGGAACCCCAAGGGCCTGTAGAGAAAGACCTTCTATCCTCCCCATCCTTCCCAGAAAGAATATATTAGAAGATGAAGACTAAACCACTGAATAGTCAGAAAAGCACAGTTCACAGCTCAGGCCAAGGACAAATCCAGCTCAGAAGAGCCCTCTCCAGCTCAGACAGCCCTTCTAGGAGCAGTTACCATAAATGACCTTTTCCAGAAGTATTAGAAGAAGCTTATATTCTGCTTCTGAAGGAGGCAAGCATATTCTGCCTCCTTACCAGAGCGTGACACCAGTCCTCAGAGCTGCCCTCACTGAAGAGGTGAGGGCCAGATTAGAGCAAGAAAATTATTTGCCTTTCCCGAATTCACACACAAATAAGATTACACTACATGGCTGTGAAGAACACTGTAAAGTAGCAGCAGATTGAACTAATAATAGATACCTTTTAGAGTGGAAAGAACCTGTGTGTTTGCTAGGAATTCACTTCTGAACTCTATCAGTGAAAGCAAGGAGCAGGAACCCACAGGGAGGGATCAGAATTATTCCCCAGGGCAAGGAGCTGCTGTCTTTGAAGCAAAATAAGAAATGTCCTTCAAGTGCTCCAAGCGAATGATCAGATGGAATCAGATTTGCCTCAGCTGTATTTGTCTGTTTGTAAGTGAGGGTCTTAGGCCACTCATGGCAGGGATACAGTCAAGCCTAGATAGTCCATAGTTCTGTTTTAACAGAGGACATGAGGCTGTGGCATTGGCCTCCTCCTCTACTTTAACTCATGGAAAGAAACACAAATATAGTTGCAATTATTAGCCTAGGGATGCACTCAGTGATGCATTGCCTCACTGAGGGGCAAAGGGGCACATACTTGCATAATTATAAAAAAGAAGTGTGGAGACTTCGGTAAAATCTCTTAATAAAGAGGTGACCAGCTTTTCTGAAATCCATCTCATATAGCTGTATGTAGGTAATGCTGTGTTTTGCCACCTTCCTTTCATCTACAAGTCTTTTTCAACACATACATGATAACACAATACCTCTCTGTGTTCTGACATGAATCTGTGTTCTTAAGGCCTTGCATGTAGCAGATGGGGAAAGATTTATAACCCATTTGCTCATGTGTCAGCTATTCCTTTAGTAGCTCTCACATATTACTAGTTTTATTTAATAGAAGAGTATTTTACATATCCTGACATGCAACATCACAAACCTCTTTTCAGCATAAAGAATCCTTCCCCTCCCAAATTTTCTTATGCTGTATCCCTGTGTCTGTGTCACAGCTAATAGCTGCTTAATACATACTGTCTGTATAACTGTGAGTTTATGCTCAGGCTAGTTGGATTAGACAGTGGGTTCCAGAGACTACACTGCCATTGAATACACTTGCTTCAAATGTAACATGAAGTTTAATCAATAAAAATAACAACAATAAATTTGTCTCATTCTGCTCCTCTTATGCTGTAGAAATGCCTGAACACAGATGGATTTCAGCTGTTCCTCAAGAGATATCTTTGTCGTTTATTGAGCACTTTGTGCTTCACAAGAATCCCTATTATGATGTCAAAACTTAAATTTGCCTTGCCCCAATGCTCTTGAAATGCCTCGCCACCTGATGAAAAAGGGAGCATCATTTGGTGCTTGCATGTGGGTATCACTGAAATCAACAGTGCCAATAATCTATTTGCATATGCAAACACTGAAATCCCCTGAATAAAGGGAAAAAATACAATTTAGAAAATGTGAAAGGCTTCTACTTAAAAGATCAGAGTGGAACTGTTTGTTAGAAACTTCGGTGAATGAGTCAATATCTTTTGCTCAAAAATGAAATGTTAGCTAAAAGTTGAATTAACTGAGTAAGCCAACTAATTGAGGTTTTAGTCATGACTGGTAAAAAATAATAGATTAGTTCGTTGGGTTTTTTTATTTTTTTATTTTATTTTTTATGCATATAAAACTGTCTCTAAATGACAATTTTTAAAAGGAGGTGAGAAGAAAGCAGGGATTTTATGTTCACTGCTCAGGTCCTGTCTTGCCTGCCTGCCTGCCTGCGGGAACCAAAAAATATTTAAATTATAACATTGGAAGACTAAAGAGCAAAAATGTCACTTGTTTAGAAGAGGAAGTGTTTTGAGCTTTGACTGTTTTGATTTTTTCATTTTGTTTAATTTTAGTGGCTAAAAAGCATTTGGAAAGAGGATGTTTTTACTTAAAATTCAACATCCATAATACTTACATTACAGTGCAAAAGCTGCACTAGATGAGTGATATCTTGGCAGATGTCCCAGATGCTTAAGCTGGGCAGGATTTTACCCATTATTTTTAAAGCAAACAAGTATAGGGAAAAAAAACAAACAGAAGAAAAAAGATTCACTTTTTTCATTGCAATAAAAAAGTAAAAAAGGACATCAGGTTAACTTTTAAAAAAATATAAATCTTTGACACATCAGCCTTTCACAGCAGGGTCTCTGACTGACCACTGGGTCAGGTTTGTTTTGTGAAAATACCTGCCCTAAATATAACTCAGATATAAAAGGGGCTTTGGATGGTGGTGGTAATTGGCTTTTTTTGACTTAGTAGTTTGACAGAGACTTAGCCCCCATTTTACCTGAAGGATTTACTAAAATTTGCAGTCTGAATCAGACACGTGGATGAACACATGGCAGACATTCTCACTGGAAATGGCAAGAACCTTTCCTTTTATTTTTATAGTGATTTTTATGCAGTAAGACCATTATCTCAGCACTGACAGAATGATATAAACTGTAAAATATCTTCTTTGAGACATTTAAACCTTTGCAGGATAAAATGCTAGTAACTGTGATATTAATTAAGAAATAATCCTGCACAACAGTCGAAGATCTTTATAAGTGAAAGGAGTTTCTCCATTTTTAATATTTTTAAATCTGTAGTAGGCATAGGATAATGTTCTTAATTTGTTACTTTTTAGCAGAAGATCAAAGCGCATTATAAATTTAACCTTGATTTGAACAATACATTTCCTTCACATTCTCCAGGCCTGAGGTTTTTTGAAATCATCAGCAACCTTTGGATGGGTGTGTAAAGCAATATATGCTCCCTCTGTGGCCAAAAAGTAATATAAGTAAATTTCCATGGTTGAGGACTTCAGTGTAAACATTTTTAATCCTAAACTGCAGTGTAAAATGATCGGCTTAGCTTTGCAAATGTGCTCAGGTAGTATGAAGATGGGCAAAGCGTGACAACTGCACTCAGGAGGTCGCGTGAAGAGAAGAACGATCAGCACACGGGTGACTGCTTTAACTTGTAGTTCCTCACTCTTCAGCAGTTCTGGGATCAGCTTTACCCAGAACAATTCCCTCTTCTCAGCCATGCCAGGGCACGTATTCAGGGAGCTGTTTATTCACATACTTATTCCATGTCCCTGGAGCTGATCTTATTGATTACACACATACTTAAACATTCCTAACTTTAGCAGCTTTGTTAAACTGGGGATTAACTCACAGTCCATCTCAGTTTTGTGCAATAAAGAGATACATGGAAAAGGGAACAAAAGGATATATGAACTTAAAATAGACTTTAGACAGATGTGAGGCATTCAAGCACACTATTGAATCTAGCCCATAACATTAAAACTGCTTTTCTTCCAAAACATGGGCAAACCCATTAATCACTAAGGGCAGTAGTAACAGTGGCAGTCCGTGGCACACTTTGGTAGTGAGAGAAAAGCAGGCTGTGTAAATGCAAGAGTTTCTTCAACACTACACACTAATTTAGCATAACTTGGTTTAGAAGGCTAAAAGGTGCATTTTTGGAACAGCTGGTAAGCATGGTATAGAATGGATTCTGATTCATATTATGCCAGTTTCTCTGTTTTTTTTTTCTGACTTTTGGTTTTTTTTGTTTGTTTTTATTTTAAAATAAATAATTTGTCTGAAAAAGATGAATTTCATCATACTATTCCCATGCATATTTTTTTAAACTTTGTGATGATGCACAAGTTAACATCATGTGAAATCCCCTAATACTCTTCATAGCAATGTTTCAGTTTAGTAATAAAGAGAAGAAAAGTACTCATTTGGAAACAGAAAAATGAGCAGATGGATAAAACTACAAATATTATTTTTTAATCTAATTAATTACAGAAGCAGAAAGATTCTCACAGTACCAGAATTTGCAAATGCTGAGGCTGATCTCTGTGCTTCAGAGTACAGCCCTCAGAATGGGCTCCTTTGGACTAAATGAATCCACAGGATGGACAGAGAAACAGTTTATTTCTCTAAAAGTTGTTTTCTGAATAAAAACCCAGCTCCTTATTTTTGGCGACAGCCTCCAACCAACCTTTAAAACACAGCTGTTTTCCATTCTCACTTCTCTCATATTTTTTTCTGTTTTATTTTTTTATTTTTTATGATTATTATTTCTTTTTGTTTGCAAACACTCATTCTGACCTCGCAGGATTTACTCATATCCTGCAGTGGGACAGTAAACCCCTGAGATGTACAGGTCTACAGCAACCTGTTATGTCCCATTTTACAGCTGTGGGAAAGTGATTCTCAGGGAAGGGAAAATGACTTGTCTAAAATCACACAGCGAGATTAATGATAGAGCCAAGCATTGAACATTTAGGCTGTGGTCAGATGATCACTAAGATTGGATTTATGCATTACTGGATCACCTGGCAATACAAATTTGGTGCAGACAGGCATGCATTCCTGTTGAATTATTCACAGCACATCAGATAGTGCTTATGTCAGCTGGTGCCCTGAGATAGCCCAGGGTTCAGTGTATCCCATATGCCATTCATGTAGTTTGGGATGCTGGCCTGTTGCACTGAGGGAGGAAAGTTTGCTTCTGCTTCTGAGGCTGTTACCACAGGAACAACCCTAGAAAGTCACTGTGTCCCAAGGAAGGCATTGTTTGAATGTCACAGTGTGTCAGGGCATCACAGTTTCCAGGATGCAGTAGGTGGCAACATGGATCTGTTGCTGGTTATGCCACTGAAAGTGTCCATTTTCTGCTCGAGGCTGGTGATAGAGAAGTGTAGATGTGATGCCCAGAGAAGGGTGTTTCATCCTGGGCTGCATGAGCAGGGAATGGGGAACAGAGGACAGAACTAATTGTTTTGCCAGACCTTTTCTCCTTGCTGATAAAACTGAGCACAGTAAGGGCAAGGAATTGTTCCCATTCCCTAAGGCATCTGGGTCTGTGAGAAGAGCTGTGAGTACCAGCAGAGGCTTATACTTTAAATATGGGAAGAATCAGAATATGAGACCTTTAGAAAGGGAATGTTCCCAAATATCAGCTTGTAGATGTTTCTCAGGAAGGTGCCCACCTAACCAGCAGTGCTTACTGAACACTGAGGAGAAAGGGAGTTTAGGTGTCTATGAAGTGGCAGCTCTTGACTCCGAACATTTGGGTCCAAATCAGTGTGGGGCTTAAAAGGCATTAAGACAGTGCTGAAATTCAGGATGCTCTCTGGAAGGGCCCCAGCTCGTGATCTGAGTGTGACATGCAGAATTCAGAGTGAAAGTTGCTAAACTGAGTATGTATCCTCTCCCTCTGTCCTGTGACTTGTCCTGATTGTTTATCAACATCTTGGGTCACTGCAACATTGTGCTGGGGTTATCTTCAGCTGGTTTCAGAGACCTCATAGAAGGTTGTACTGTTCAGCTGATGCCCTGGAGACAGGACAGTCTGCTGTCATGGTCAACCACTCATGTAATTTCATGCTTCCAAAAATATCCCATGCCACACTTACTTCTGAGAATCCTACTGCACAGTGTTTGCATCTATTTGGGGTTGTCTTTCCAGGGTCTGTCTACTGAAAACTTTAAGCATGCAAATTCTTAATGATCTGCTGGGCTGGGCCCTGGCTTGGAGTCATTTCAGGTGGGAAGGGAGGAAGCTCCAGCTGTTGGCATTGATGTGTCCAACTGCTCGAGGGAAAAAACGAGGTGATGGGGCTCAACAAAAATAAGATCCTCATCTGTGGCACGTCCTAGAAGAGAGTATGGGAGGTCATAAATTGGGAAAGTGAGGTCATGCTGATGGCTAGTGTAATGGTGGAAAAAAGGGGCACTGGTAAGGAAAGCATCAAGCATCAATAAATTTCCAGAGAGATGGAACAAGATACAGATTCAGCCTGCTTATGACTTCAAAGTGCAGAGAAGAGGATGTAAGGAAAAAGGGAGTAGTAAATGCTCTAAAGACTAAGGAGGGATCTCTAATGAAGTATGGTGATCAGCTAATACCCAGTTAAACTATACAGTCTGATAAGTTACAGTTCCAATTTCTTTTAAAATGAATGCCAATGATTTATACTTTTGATCACTTTATTTCTGATTTGGATTTAGGCGCTGTAAAACTGAAATGACTATAGTATCTAAACATCTCCTTGTATTCTCTACATATCTAGGTCAGACAGTTCCAGGGCTTCACCAACCTCATAAAAGATCTCATAGGATATGCTGAGTTGGAAGGGACACATCAGGATCATTGGGTCCAACTCCTGGCCCAGTGCAGGACAACCTAAGAATCACACCATGTGCCTGAGAGCATTGTCCAAACATTTTTTGAACTCTATCAGGCTTGGTGCAGTGATCACTTCCTTGAGGAGCCTGTTCCAGTGCCCAGACACTGTCTGGGTGAAAAACCTTTTCCTGATATTAAACCTAAACCTCTTCTGAATCAGCTTCATGCTGTTCCCTTGAGTCCTGCCTGTCACTGGTCATGAGAGTGAAGAGATTGGTACCTCCCCCTCCCTTTTTCCTGACAAGGAAATTACAAACTACAATGAGGTCTCCTCTCAGTCTGTTCTTCTCCAGGCTGAACAGACCAAGTGACCCCAGCTGCTCCTCATAAGGCTTCTCCTCCTTTTACCGTCCCTGTTGCCCTCCTTTGAACACTCTCTAACAGCTTAACATCTTTCTTATATTGCANGCCCTCCTTTGGACGCTCTCTAACAGCTTAATATCTTTCTTATATTGCAGTACCCAAAACTGCCCACAATATTCCAGTTGAGGTCACCCCAGTGCAGAGCAGAGCAGGACAATCCTCTCCCTCTCCTGGCTAGTGATGCTTTGCCTGATGCCCCCCAGGGCAGCATTGGCCCTCCTGGCTGCCAGGGCTGACTCATATTCAACTTGCCTTTGAAGAGGACCCCCAAGTCCCTTTCCATGGATTTTCAGCCTCTCATTCCCCAGTCTATACACAATCAGAGTTGCCCTGTGCCAGGTACAGAACCTGGAATAATTTCTTCCTTACATCTAATCTAAACTGATCCCCTTGTAGTTTAAAACCACTAGTTTTTGTTCTGTTGGAACAGACCCTACTAAAATGTCTGTCTCTGTGTTCCTTATAAGCCCCCTTTATATGTTGAAAGTCCAAAATAAGATCTGCCTGGAACCTTCTTTTCTCCAGTCTGAACAAACTCAGCCTCTCCTCATGGGACATGAAGGCGACTTGAGGAAACCTCTCTGATTAGACTTTGAATCTTTAGGATTTACATAATCTGTTCTGGTGGCTTAACTGTGGGTTGGTTAACCACCGGCTGAAAGATGGTAAATGACAACTGAGGGCAGTAATGAATTGTTGGAGGTTGTAATATCTTGAAGGCTCCAATTACTGCCATCGTGACTCTGTGACTGTGCCCAGAGCCACAGTGTGGGAGTGACTTGACTCTGCCAGTGACTAAGCAATTAGCCCCAAAGGCAACGTGGCACATTTCTCTGTGCCTCCACTTCCCATCTGCAGAGGCAGAACAGTGCTGTGCATTCACTTTCACTTAGCACATTCTGCTTTGACACTAAGTGTGAGGATTCAACTTTAAACACAAATTCCTGAAATGCATCGTAAGGGAACGAGGCATCTACTCAAATATAACTAAAATGGTAGTTAGAAATTGCTGGAGATGAGCCCATGTCCTTGCAGTAACAGCAGTTACACTTCATCTCCTTCATATTCTCTTTTTCATATAGAGAGATCAGAAAGACCTTATTTCCCCGTATTAAGATCATATGGCAAACCTTTTCTTGGAGCAAAATGCCTGCTAAAACATTTTGGTTTATGTAAAGGCACAAAGTGGTATTACCTATGGGGCTTCGGGCTGCAAGGGCCTCCAGGCAAAATACTCTACATGCTGAAGAGGAAATGCAGTTACTGAAGTCAAGTTTATGTTTTTTAACCTATTTTTCTTGAGATAACTTTGTCAGATTGTCAAACAAACTCTCCAAAGGGATTTGAGTCACAACCACATTAAACTGGAATCCAATCTTGTTATGCTGGCCTCAGCGAGTGGATATTCCCTCTGAGCAAGCCTGCACTGTATTAAGCTGCCTTCTGTTTCTTCAACCTAAGCTGTGAATGTATAATCATATTTCCTTTTGAAAATGACTTGTTTTTCTTCATTACAGAAACAGGATTGATTTTCCTACAGAGTGTTACACTTGTCGAAACAGCTATAATCAAATTTTAGTGTAATGTCCCTACACGAGTAATTCTCACAATTAAAACTGTAGCCATTCTGGATACCTGTTGGGTTGGATTCTAACCTTCAGATGTATCAGAACAGGTCCACTGAGAACATGGGCCAAATCCACAGCCTGTGCAAATCAAGGTCACTGGAGCTGCATCTGTGGACACTACCTGTGGTTATAACTAACTACCTTCAATGAAGTAAACAGACTCACTCAAAAATACTAGTATGACAAAAGGAAAAAAATAGCACTAATACTTCAAAATAAATTACCTTTCACATTGGCAAGTGACAGAAGCTACATAACTTTTAAAATTTTCTCATGTTCCAAACCTTCCCTCATGTAACCCTGAATAAAATTAAGGGAAGTTGGATACAAGGATAGCATTGTTTCAGGAGTTAGCCCAGGAGAGGCTTCAGTGGCCCAAGAACTCCCTTGACAAGCCATGGTGAGAGCACACTAGCTTAATAGGCTGTATTTTGGGTGATCAACCCTTAATTTAATTTAATTTAATGAAGACATTTATGTCAGTCTTGAAGAAAGCATGGGCTAAGACTGCATCCCTTTTTATGTGTGACTCTCAAGCACTGCTTTTGCTGCCTCCTCAGCAAGTCCATGATTTCTTCCCAAAATCTTGCAATGTCTGTTTACATGGGATATGGAGTGCAAGGTCTAGAAAACGTCCACTTTTGAAAAAACCAAACAACAAACACCAAAATATCTAAGAATACTTTTTCTAGGGATTTGCTTTTTCCTAAGTTTCTTTGCCTCCATTGTTATCTGTTCCTTTGGAGGCTTTTTTTCTTTCTTTGTCTTCCTTCATCAAAAAAGTCCCAAGTGAACAGACTTTGGTTCAAAGACATATTTTCTGGACTACTGAAGAAGTTCCCCTTAACAAACCTGTCCCTGAATATCTGCAAGACAGAAATTAAAATCAAACCCAGCCAGGAGGTGAGCAATACCACCATCCTGTGATATAGCTGAAATGTTCCTGCAGGTCAATCTCCAGACTTCCAGTAATCATTTATAATTCTAGTAAGGGTGGGCCAACCTGTTCAAATTCACCTCTCCTGGATAACAAGTGTGAGAGAAGGCAAATGTGGCTGCCATCCCAAATGTGTCATGGCCTTCCAGTGCACTGGTCACCAACAAGGGAGCCACAACCCTCCTTAAATGGACTGATGCTCACTCTCAGGCTCCAAGCCTTCCTCTTTTCTCTCTCACACAACCTAAGACATGCATGTGCACACACTCCTGCAGAATGATGAGAACTGAAGTTAACAGTTAAGCAAATAATTAAGACAAAAAATTTAAAGTGGAACCAGAGCTCCTGCTGCCTGGCAGCAGCTAGGTGATATAAACTATAAACTTGCCCTAAGGGTCAGCTTTGGAATTCCTCCTTTATGGAGGGAATGAATGCTTAAATCAGAGCAAACAACAGTGTTGCTGAATGTGCAGCTCCACCTATTTTCTGAAGGTCAAGTAGCCTCACCTCCTTACACAGACACACACTGCTGCATGTATGTGCACACACACAGACACACTCACACACAGAAGTGAGCAAAAATAAACATTTACCGGCATGCCTTTCACTTACATCCACTTAGTATTATCTATTGTAGTCATTCCATTGGAGAACAACATGTTATTAAGGGAGGCCAGCTCTGCCAAGTGTTAGTCCCCCAGAGGGGACTCACCCATGTGTTAAACACTTTTGCTCTTGTAATAGAAGGCTATGCTGTATATTTCAATGACAATTCACTTAGTGTTTACAGATGAGATACTTGGGAGTGCATCCCAGCAAGCAGTGTTTGCTTTTGATACCGAGAGAGTGGGCAATAAAATCACGTAGTGCAGACTGTTTGTGAGGCAGGCACGTCTTGTGGCAGCCAGCAAACCATCTCGGGCACTTGATGTGTGCATCAGACTTGCTCAGTTATAAAGAGCCCTGAACATACTTGACTTCCAGAGTCAGAAAGTGGTTAGGATGGTGGAGTGGCTGTAGGGCTTGAGAAGTGTAGCATCCCTTTACAATTAGGAAAACAAGCTGCTCCTTTGTACACACCAGTCATTCTGAAGACATCCTGTAATAGGAGAGAGGGAGAAATCTCAGGCTGCTTCATTTGCTTTAGAGGGGAGAGCAGATTTCACAAAACCTTGTTGATATAAGTAGAGACTATGCAAACACAAAGGACGAGAAAAGCAAGAAATACAGGAGGGAATTACAGATTCCCCATGGAGTCTTTCACCCGGTGCTCTTCTCAAACAGTCTGGCATCCTGAAGTGGCATACTCTTCAGAAGAATGTTCCAGTTTTGGTTTCCTTTAAGTAGATTTGACTTTGTCTCATTTAAAGCAAATGTGTTGCTTTGTTGACATGAAAGTTTTGACGACACACCATCCTAATTGTTCGCTGCTCTAGAGAAACACAAACCTGCAGCCGATGCTCTATGACATGTTTTTGCGTTTCTCGTTGTTATGCCTTTCCACCAACTGATCATCACAGCAAGTCAACCTGCAAATAAGTACTCCTGAGCACTTTAATGAGGCCCTTATCTCTGGCCAACTTAGGAATACTCACTGGGCTCTCCCCTGTTGAACAGCAGCAACTCCAAATAAGGCTCCCATTAAAACAAACGCTCTGCTGTCAGAGATGTCAGGTTGAAGGGCCGGCAGGCTTCTGAAGCTGCTCTTGCATCATCCTTTTGTTGGGCCAAGGTACAATGCCTACCGGAGTGATTAGAGCAATTACTCAGCACTGTTTGTCACAGTCAATCAGATCTGACCAGCATGAATGCAGCCCTGACCTAGACCTGCCTCTCTAGCAAAGCATTATTATTGGTTGTCATCTTTGTCTTCAGTAGCTCTGTGCATGCGTCTAAGTTGGAAACACACTAAGAAAACTTCCTAGCAATTATTTCTCTTTCATTTCTCTGCTTGATGGGCCTCTCCAGTTGTCTGATGAATGCTTTCTTCCCCTGTTGTTTTCCTGATCTGTGTGCTGTGACTTTCTGCCAATGAGAGAAGTAGCAAAAGCCACTTGGGAGTGTAATGTCACCCCTTCTCTGTCGTTTAGCACGAGCCAGAGAAGGCTGCTGCTTGTTGGGAGCTGAGATAAGATATGAGAGAAAGCCCAGTCTCAGTAAATCCAGTTCTCTGTACATCTCCTTTACAACATTTTCTATGGCAAATGCAGCCATCACTGTTTCATAGTAAGCTGCTTATCAAGGGTAAAAAATATATTATTCAAATTACTGTAAAGAAAGTTCTATTATTTGTTTTCCTATGGCTGGAATTAAGTTACTGAAGAAGAGCACTTGAATCTGGTGACTGAAGTTGCCTGGCCCCTGTACATTGCTACTTGTTCTCCTTCTTGCTTTGCATTCTAAGCTGTGCTTGAGATCTGCAGGAAAGGAGGACAAGCACATCTGTGCTCTCTGCTTTTCCTAGACAGACAAAAGTATCCAACTGTGCTGCACCTTTGAACCATCACATTGTTTTCTCTTTTTCCTAGGCATACACAAGAGAGATACTTCATCAGCATTATCAAAAAAAGAGCCAAAAGGCATAGATATATATGTTTCATGAGGCTGAGATGTCATACTGATGCAGCTTCAGATGGATGGATGGGCGAGAAAACTTGAGGCTGCCTAGTACTATTCCACATCACACCAATACAAATATCCTGAATGCAGGTGTATGAGGGAGACCACAGGACATAATTCCATGCAGCCTGTGCTAGCAAAGTTTCTTACACTGATTCCATCAGTGGATAGTGAGGAAAAGAAGAGCTCGTGACAAGAATGTGTGCGTGAACAAGACTTCAGCTTTTGATAAGGGAAAAATCTCAAATGTACAGTATTGTGATTATTGTTACTAAGAAAAATGCCTGTGTTCGTACTTCCAGCTATTACTATTAATGAAGCCATAAAGGGCCCTCTGGTCACAAACAATCCCAGCAGCAATTTTGTCACATTAGTACAGTAATTTCAGTATTGCTTTTAAAATGGTTGTTCAAAGCAATCAGTTGGCAATAGACCATTAAACATTATCTACTATAATTACAAAATGTTTTGTAATTATTTTTCCAGGAAGCAGCTACACACTACAGACTTTATAATACATATTATGTCCTATGATGGTATAAGGACCCTGAAGTTTAGACAGTTTCTCAAATTCTTTGCAAGAATGAGGAAACATCTGCCTTACACAAGCCACTGGCAATGATTCTTTCACACACCCCTTAAACTATCCTTTCTCAGCTTGACCAAATCAGAAGTTCAGCACTCTGATGTCCTCTGGATAACATGGATAAAGGTATTGGGATGTGGAGCACAACAAAGAGTATTTCATCTCTCTGACTTCAGGGACAAAGAACTGGGTTGCTTTGTAGTTTGTCAGATCCTTAAATCCTTTGAAAAGGTTTAAGGATAAAAACCTACAGTTAGCTAGGAAATAATACACATTTGAACTAATAGAATGAAATTACAAATAGATGAAGTAAGAAAACGTATTACTAAGATTATACTTAATAAGTATCCTTCTTAGCTGATTTAGCATCTCGGCTGCTTCTCAGACTGGCTGATTAGCATTTACAATGTACCCCAGGGCTGGTATACCCTGCCAAAATCTGAAAGGTGTATATTTTTTCTCACTAGTGAAGGTGGTTGCCAGAGCCATTCAGTGCAAGTGCTGTGCACAATCTGTTTCTTTTATAGTTCAGAAAAGAGTGATTGTCTCTTCCTGTTCACTCCTCTTTACTGTCAGTAAGGAGGTAGTGCAGGGGATCAATCGTTTTACCTTTTCTTTGAGGTTACCAATTGCTTATCTTAATTGGAAAATTCCTGTCTCCAGCTGTAATCTGTCTATTCTTGCAATCTAGGACACAATAGTAAAGCTTTATAAATCTTACAGCAATTGTCAGTAAATGCAACTTAATAAACGTAAGTTTAATCAGCCTTTTAACACCAACCTATGGGTTCTAATTAAAAATAAAGGTTGAAACCCTGGTTGGGATTGGTTTAGTTTGGTAACATCCACATACTTGCTGTTAGATAAGGTAAGCTCCTTTCATGCTTACCTTGGAAGGCAAAGCTGGGTAATCTTGGGGAAACCAGAACCACTCCAAAACTCTGTTGTGGACACACTCTCATGCTGACCATTTGCACCAACTGGTTTGACATTTCTTTAGTCTGAGGCAGGGAAAAAGAGAAAGCTGGTACAGTCTTCCTTAAACATTCTTATAATTTCTTACAAGAAGATGCATGGTCATGAGGTTGATGTGGCATACAAAACAACTAAAGTAATTCAAAAGTTAAGAGGCTTAAATATATGTTTTCTTCAATCTAAGAATTGAGTTTAATTACATTGCTGTGAAATGGCTTTCAATTCACGTGCTCTCTGCTGTGTAGCCAACAGGTTGCCATAGGGGCACTGCCACTTCTGCTGCAGCTTTTCCTGTTTTAAAGATGTTCTGTGCTCCTACAGAATTTGCATCTCACATTGGCAGCTCTCCTACTGTGAGATGGCTATTAAGTACAATCAAAGAAAATAAGGGGTAAAAATGTAATACCTCTTAAACTAAGCAATGTTCCTAAGTGCAATGTGTTCGTTGCTTGACTGAACTAATGAGATAGCTCTGCTCTTAAATTAATTGTCAGTAAAGCAATGACCAATTGACACTTTGCCCACACTGATCTGGGGAAGATGGCAGGTATTAGTGGTTCTGAAAAGTTTGGCTGATGCTGAGGAGAAGGCAAAGAAAGAGAAGTCAGGTTGCTGGACCTGATTCCACTGCAGCTGATCGCATCTGGCAGTCTGTCTCCATCTGAGCTGCTAACTGTCTGGTACAGGACAGGGCTGCATCTTTTTGCATCCATTAAATGGATTTACTGAATCCAAATATCAGCTTTCTTTTTCCTACTTTCCTGACTTTTGTCTGGTAGGAATGGACTTCTCTCCATGCAGCTAAATCATTGTTATTGTTATCATTATCACCTGCTAATCACAGATGATACACCTGGTGTTGTACAAGACTGTCTTTTTACAACAAATTTATGATAAAAAATATATAAGTTCTGGCTACAGCACAATAACTCTTGAGGGAGCAACTGTACAGAGCCATCTGGAAGAAAAATTTTCAAAAAAAGATAACTTGCAATTACCTGACTAACTTTTGCCAAGCCTTGTAGAAAGTTTCCTTTTCTAACCATGCTTTTGGAATGCCATGGAGAATATTAGTGCTATGGACAAGTGTGTGGGTTTACCTAGACTAATATCAAATGTTCCAAGGGGTTGGCTGTGGCAACCTAACCAGGTGCCCCACCTGATTTAGTTACTCTGTTGAGAAGCAGGAGATTAAAGGTTTTATGGGAATGCACTGCACTTATACAAAGCAATGCTCAAGCTGATTAACAGCACAAAATCGTTTTATTATTGCACACCTAACTTCTCCCCTTCTTTAGACATTAGCAGGAATGTCAGTGGCAACCTGAAATTCAGCAAAAGCCTATGATAAGCTGAGACAACCAAAAGGCTCCTCTCAAAAAAATAAGCAATCAGAATCATGGGTTGCCTTAGAGAAGACACTTCAATGTGTGTAGATGTGCTGAGGTGGTGGTCACCCTCTAGATCCACACTGAGCCAGCAGCCCAGGGAAGAAAAGCTGTTAACTGAATAAATTTGTGGCCACAGTAAATCTAACAATAGGGTGCTAATTCCACATCAAAAACTTTTTGGCTATAGGATTTAGAGCGCTGAGCCGGGATAATCTCACTCCAGCAATTTAAATGTGGTAAAAGTATTTGGATGTATTAATTTCGTCCTGCTGGGGTTTCTGCCAAATTACATACTGTCTGCCTGCTTCATTCAAACTTTTGCTTTAAACTAGCAGCTGATCTCCCTCAGCCTAATACAACATTCACAAAAAATAAAGCTTGCATAAACTCTGTATAATGTACTCAGGCTAATTCAACAGA